>LPNX010532941.1:1094882-1129071 GCA_001517045.1 Pseudotsuga menziesii | reverse complement strand
ACTGTGTTGCTTTGAGCAGTATGGGTGAAAAATAGAAGACTACAAATCAATGATAAGTTAGGGATAATATTCATTATAAAAGGACCTTTGGGTAGGTAGAACAGGGAATCAATTCATCCTCCATTGGATTCCTTCAACCATTCATTTCTCTCCCCTTTGTTCCTAGGTCTCAAAATATTTACTTTGGGAACAAAGTACTTATACAATTCGATCAAAGCCATCAGCTGTGCAAGATGCTGAAAGTAAGGATATTGTCTCATGTTTCACTTTTGTTGTCAAAAGGAATATTGAAAAGTTAGGAAGTACCAAAGATAGTCATTATGTGCACATGGACTTAATGTAGGGAGAGAAGTCATGTCTACATTTTTGTTCTTGAATGGGAGCAATGATGAAACCACAATAGTGGTTTATATGTATATTTAATAATCATGGGAAGATTCATGAGTTAGTCATAAGAAATTCCAGTGTACTATTGATTAAATATGCAACAATTATTGTTGAAAGGGTTTTAGGCCAGTAATAAGAACATCTGCACATCCAAATACACAACCACCATAATCGCTCCAACATTCTACATGTCATCATACTTGATATATGTGATGTATATTTCTAACATATTTCCAGAGACGTGAAAGCATTGGTGACCAAGCATAGTGCCCATCCATGTATATTGCCAAATCCTTTAGGAACACACATTTATAATACAATATATAAATATTTGTGAGCATATCATAATGCCCATGTATAACATGATATTTTGTGAGCCTACCCAATACATGTTAGTAAAAGACAATGCAAGCAATAAGTGAGAATGGAGACTTGTATGTAACTAAAAGAGGGGCATACATTAGAATTTTTTAGAATTTCCAGTGTACTGTTGTAGGATTTCCACTATGCAAATAAGGCTTTGACTTTATAGTCACAATCCCATTAGTATGATAAATTATGGGAGAGAGAAAAACATCCCTACACAAATATTAACCGATAAGTATGGTATTGGTGTATCATTTGGAGAATAACATCCTCTAACAATAGTTGTTATTATGACTCTTAAAGGGTCCTACATGAGATCTGGGCACTTTTAGGCCCTTGAGCTTTCAAGCTTAAGAAGCCATAAACAACAGGTATGTGCACCCTAGCAATGATGGAAAAATTCATAAAACATATTAGGTAAAATGGATAATCATTTACAACATCACAACAACAGTCATGGGAAAACTAAAAACCACTTACAACCATCAAAAGTAAGGGTTACAAAAACAACGAGTGTAGAGTAAGGAGAGAGGAGTGGCCAAGAAAATGAATAATCAAGCCAATGTAGAGTGGAGAAGTGACCTAGAAGTTTGGAAGAGGAGATTAACCACGATTCCTTGAAAAAGGAACTCATGTCAAAGATGATTTTTGAGGGAAGTGACCAACATAACAACTCTATATCACTTCTATCTGAAGTAAATATAGATGAATGCGAAGATATGTTCTTTCAAGGAGATAGTCCATTAAAGGAGAACCTCCAGGCCTTGTACAGACATATATTAGCATAAATTGCAGTGTTATATTTGCTGCATATGCATAACAGTTCGTCTCAAGCCTAACAATGTTGAAAGGCCAAAGTCCAATGGGCACAAGCATACATATGAAGCTTGTGAATGGAAAAAGGGCATTTGGAACTCCTCTGAATTAAGTTTGTGTAGTGTTTGTTGTTATGGATTACAGAGACCTATGCATTGGCTCCTTGAATGTAATGAGGACCAAGAGCATTAGACATAGACTCATTAAATATGCAAATATAATTGTTGAAATGGGGTTAGGCCAGTAATAAGAACACCTGCATATCCAAATACACAACCACCATAATCGTTCCAACATTCTACATGTCATCATACTTTCTATATGTGATGTATTTTTCTAACATATTTCCAGAGACGTGAAAGCATTGGTGACCAAGCATAGTGCCCGTCCATGTATATTGCCAAATCCTTTAGGAACACACATTTATAATACATTATATAAATATTTGTGAGCATATCATAGTGCCCCTGTATATCATGATATTTTGTGAGCCTACCCAATACATGTTAGGAAAAGGCAATGCAAGCAATAAGTGAGAGTGGAGACTTGTATGTAACTAAAAGAGGGGCATACACTAGAATTTTTAGGGCATACATTATAATTTTTTAGAATTTCCAGTGTACTATTGTAGGATTGCCACTATGCAAATAAGGCATTGACTTGATAGTCACAATCCCATTAGTATGATAAATTATGGGAGAGAGAAAAACATCCCTACACAAATATTAACTGATAAGTATGGTTTTGGTGTATCATTTGGAGAATAACATCCTCTAACAATAGTTGTTATTATGAATCTTAAAGGGCCATACATGAGATTTGGGCACTTTTAGGCCCTTGAGCTTTCAAGCTTAAGAAGCCATAAACAACAGGTATGTGCACCCTAGCAATGATGGAAAATATCATAAAACATATTAGGTAAAATGGATAATCATCTACAACATCACAACAACATTCATGGGAAAACTAAAAACCACTTACAACCATCAAAAGTAAGGGTCACAAAAACAACGAGTGTAGGGTAAGGAGAGAGGAGTGGCTAAGAAAATGAATAATCGGGCCAATGTAGAGTGGAGAAGTGACCTAGAAGTTTGGAAGAGGAGATTAACCACGATTCCTTGAAAAAGGAACTCATGTCAAAGATGATTTTTGAGGGAAGTGACCAACATAACAAATCCGTATCACTTCTATCTGAAGTAAATGTAGATGAATGCGAAGATATGTTCTTTCAAGGAGATAGTCCATTAAAGGAGAACCTCCAGGCCTTGTACAGACATATATTAGCATAAATTGCAATGCTATATTTGCTACATATGCATAACAATTCGTCTCAAGCTTGACAACGTTGAAAGGCCAAATTCCAATGGGCACAAGCATACATATGAAGCTTGTGAATGGAAAAAGGGAATTTGGAACTCCTCTGAATTAAGTTTGTGTAGTGTTTGTTGTTATGGATTACAGATACCTATGCATTGGCTCCTTGAATGTAATGAGGACCAAGAGAATTAGACATAGACTCATTAAATATGCAAATATTATTGTTGAAATGGGGTTAGGCCAGTAATAAGAACACCTGCATATCCAAATACACAACCACCATAATCGTTCCAACATTCTACATGTCATCATACTTTTTATATGTGATGTATTTTTCTAACATATTTCCAGAGACGTGAAAGCGTTGTTGACCAAGCATAGTGCCCATCCATGTATATTGCCAAATCCTTTAGGACCACACATTTATAATACATTATATAAATATTTGTGAGCATATCATAGTGCCCCTATATAACATGATATTTTGTGAGCCTACCCAATACATGTTAGGAAAAGGCAATGCGAGCAATAAGTGAGAATGGAGACTTGTATGTAACTAAAAGAGGGGCATACATTAGAATTTTTAGGGAATGCATTATAATTTTTTAGAATTTTCAGTGTACTATTGTAGGATTGCCACTATGAAAATAAGGCATTGACTTGATAGTCACAATCCCATTAGTATGATAAATTATGGGAGAGAGAAAAACATCCCTACACAAATATTAACCGATAAGTATGGTTTTGGTGTATCATTTGGAGAATAACATCCTCTAACAATAGTTGTTATTATGACTCTTAAAGGGTCCTACATGAGATTTGGGCACTTTTAGGCCCTTGAGATTTCAAGCTTAAGAAGCCATAAACAACAGGTATGTGCACCCTAGCAATGATGGAAAATATCATAAAACATATTAGGTAAAATGGATAATCATCTACAACATTGTAATGTCCCCGGTTTTGACCCCGTTTGCATGATGTATATATTGTAATTAATCGTGGTGAGGAGCTCAAGGCAAAAGCCCCACCATCGATTTTGTTGTCTATGTTTCGGCAATAGGCATAATTGCCGATGGTATGCTGTGCTATAAGGCACATTATAATTTGGCATCATGTAAACACGCACATCAATTAAAATAAACCACAACCAGCTACGACAGTGCAATGTTAAAATGAAAAGGGCATGGTTCCAAAGGATAAGGGGTGGGGGATGTCAAACCTTAGTTATGGGGGAAAAACCCAAGTTTTGTCACCTTGTTGATTTTCCATCTTCCCTTGTCAACCTCTTTAATGTTTTGTTGGGCAGCTGAGGAGTAATGGCTGCTGGTGGTTGAGGTAGTTAATGCCTTTGGGAGTGGGGTGGTAAGACGGTCAGTCCTTTGCCCACCTGCCCACTCCACCCACGTTTGCCATTCTTCTCCCTTATGCACTCTTCCCTGGCCTGTTCACTCTCACCACGATTTTGTTTTTGGATCCTCCTCATGCACAGGTTTTGGGGGCAGTTTTGGTCTCAGGCAGACATTTCTCTTGGCTCCATGAGTTGCTGAGCACCCACGCACTGCAGTTTCGCATCCTGGTTGTTGATTGTTCATCCACAGACAAAAATAGAGCTGTTTTCTCCTCATGCTGGGCCTCCATTGTTGTGCAATCTCACGCAGCTGGGAAAGGAGCTGCCTTTTAGTGGTCATTCACGATTTCCACAGAGCGAAATTGGGTATGTTTTCTCCTGTGTTTTGTGGTCTGTTGTAAGTTCCCTCGGGCGCAGACTATTTGGGGCCGTTTTCCCATGTGAGAGCCATGCTCTTTGTCTTTGTTTTGGGACCGTTGTCTTCCCCGTGCCTTGTGGGCTGTGGTGTCCAATTGCGTTTTGGGCCACTGTGGATTCATAGTAAGCCGTTTCCTGTCATCAGTGATGTCCCTGCTGGGAGTTGGCTTCTCCTTGGTTTTGGGACTGTGATTGGTTGCCATCACTCATTGTGAGTTTGGGTTGTTGAATTGCCCTGTTTTTGGGTTGTTGTGGATGCAATCATCTTTTGGGTGTTGTGGATGAGTTGTTTTGGCCACGTTAGGGCCAAGAACAACTCAGCAGTGTGGTTGGATTTGAGTTGTGTCTCACCCTTGGCTTGGGATCTTTTCCTGGTTGTTTTTCCTTCTTCACAGGGCTGTGAAGGGTTGTTTGGCTGCTGGTATGTAGTGGTTGTCCCTTGGATGGTGCTGGCTTGGCCGCTTGTTGAAGGCCTGTTAAACCCAGCGGTATTTGGTTTGGCTGTTTGGTGTCCCCTTGGCTATGTGTAAGCCTGCATTGTCCCCTTAGTCCTTGAGGAATCATGCCCAGCTCGGGGGTGGCAGTGCTGCTGAGAGACGGATGAGCATGCTGGCCTATGGTTGGGTGGAACGTTGCAGCGACGTAGCTGGTTGCGGGTGAATTCTTCATCAAAAGACAAGTGCTTTGTTTACTGCATCTCTATGATCTATATTGAACATGATTAATGCTGGAATGTATTTTTGTTGCTTCCACTGTATGATTGAAGGATTCAGGCATTTGGGTATGCTTAGGCATCTTAGTATGCATCTTGTAAGCTTTTAATTTCAGCATTTGATTTTCTGTTTATGTTCATGGGGCGGTTTTCCCGGATGTGTTGATGATCGTCGCGTTCTCTTCACCGGTTGAGGGACGGGGACATGACAAACATCACAACAACATTCATGGGAAAACTAAAAACCACTTACAACCATCAAAAGTAAGGGTTACAACAACGAGTGTAGAGTAAGGAGAGAGGAGTGGCCAAGAAAATGAATAATCAGGCCAATGTAGAGTGGAGAAGTGACCTAGAAGTTTGGAAGAAGAGATTAACCAAGATTCCTTGAAAAAGGAACTCATGTCAAAGATGATTTTTGAGGGAAGTGACCAACATAACAAATCCGTATCACTTCTATCTGAAGTAAATGTAGATGAATGCGAAGATATGTTCTTTCAAGGAGATAGTCCATTAAAGGAGAACCTCCAGGCCTTGTACAGACATATATTAGCATAAATCGCAGTGTTATATTTGCTGCATATGCATAACAGTTCGTCTCAAGCTTGACAACGTTGAAAGGCCAAAGTCCAATGGGCACAAGCATACATATGAAGCTTGTGAATGGACAAAGGGAATTTGGAACTCCTCTGAATTAAGTTTGTGTAGTGTTTGTTGTTATGGATTACAGAGAACTATGCATTGGCTCCTTGAATGTAATGAGGACCAAGAGCATTAGACATAGACTCATTAAATCTGCAAATATTATTGTTGAAATGGGGTTAAGCCAGTAATAAGAACACCTGCATATCCAAATACACAACCACCATAATCGCTCCAACATTCTACATGTCATCATATTTGCTATATGTGATGTATGTTTCTAACATATTTCCAGAGACATGAAAGCATTGGTGACCAAGCATAGTGCGCATCCATGTATATTGCCAAATCCTTTAGGAACAAACATTTATAATACATTATATAAATATTGGTGAGCATATCATAGTGCCCATGTATAACATGATATTTTGTGAGCCTACCCAATTCATGTTAGGAAAAGGCAATGCAAGCAATAAGTGAGAATGGAGACTTGTATGTAACTAAAAGAGGGGTATACATTAGAATTTTTAGGGCTACCAAATTCCCACACCTATTACCCAAACTCATTCTTGACAAGCTTTTTCTTGAACAAGTTTTTTGCTTATAAGTCTTTCCAAGTTTTTTTGTTGGTATTTTGATATGTTTTTGCCAAATTTTTTTTTCGGCCATGGTGCAGGTAGAACCAAACAGGTATTTGTCAGACCTGTCTTCCTCCAGGGAGGAGATTTTGGGAAGGCTAGAGGAAAGTGAGACATCCAGTAGGTCTACAAGGGCTAGATCAACTAGATGTCAAAAGATCAGAAGAAAATTCAATAAACGCATGAAATTTATGCTCAAAGGAGGGGGGTCATGTTCCTATGATGATGAGATAGTGGGAGACATCGACGCGCCCTTAAGGTACAAAAACCTAGTGAAACAATGGGTGCCTAGGGATCTTTCTGAAGTAAACACTGATTTTTGTGTGAATGAGAGTATATGTAGAATTGCACCGTCGTCATTGCATGGATTGGGGTTGTTTTGCATGGATGGAATAAAGGTTGGATATGGTAGATGTACATAATTGATGGAGTATGTTGGACCCTCTTGCAACTACAATGATTGGGCGCGCCTGGTCCAATATACACGAAGTATGCGTAGATATGGGTTGTCAGTGAATTATATACAACTGAAAGACAAAGCTCAAAATAAAGAAGCAACATTGTACATGGATGGAAGGGCAAAAACAACTGGTAATATTGTGGGGTTTATAAACAGTACACAACCGGGGTCTACACTTAAGAAACCCAACTGCATATTCTAGTCGCGTGAAGGAAACTGTGTCTTTGTATGTGCAATTAAATCAATAGCTGCTGGCAAAGAACTTCTTATTAATTACAATTTGAATCGTGTAGATACAAATACGGTTAGTATTGTTGTGGTACATTCAACAATTTAACCAACCTTTTATTAATTAATTTAACATCTATAGGATTTTTTGTTAGCATATAATTTTAATTTTTTACTTTTTTGGTTTCATTTGGTAAATTTTAGTATGTTTTTGATGCAAGGTTCTCTCAGGGGCACCTCCCTCTCCGTAGATGTTTTTCGACCCAAGTCAAGGCAACAGGTATACATTGATATTGCTAATGTAATAAATTTAGGATGGACACACAGATATGTTGTTATGTATTTTCATTAGTATATTCGGTTCATTTATATAATCTTATCTATTTTCCATGTAGAGTGTTTATCAAGGAATCCAACCAGCTATTGATCAGTCGACTACAACATCCGGGCAACAGGAAAATATGAATGTAATTCTCCATTTCAAATACTTTAAAATCGTAAACATGTATATTGTGTAGCATAATGTTTATTTTGTTATGTATTCTTTCATTTTTATGTTTGCATTCATGATGATAATGTTGTCTACCTTTTTTGCAGATTGACCGGGGAAAGTCCCCAATTGTTGATTAGATGACTGGAGCCTTGAGGAAACCAGTAAACCTAAATGTAATTCCACATTCTAAATACTTAAAAAATGTGCACATATAAAACATGTAGCATAATGTTTATTTTTGTTCTGTATTTGTTAGCTTTTACATATTGCATTCATTGTGATAATGTTCTCTACTTTTTTTGCAGGTGGCTGAGCGAGGTAAGTCCCCATCTGTTGATTAGACCACGCCCTCGTCTAGGCGTCAAGTAATCCTAGATGTAATACTATGACTCTATCATGATAGAATTTTTTTTTTAATATAATTGTTTGTGCACACTATTGCTTCAAAGACTAAACAATTTTTTATATATTTCAGTTGCAGACAGGGGATTCAATTTATTTAACATCTCAAAAGTCTTTACAGAATGAGGTCTCCTGGTTGATGAGAGATAGTGAAATTAGAGAGTCTGCAGACCCATTGAGGGTGCTACAAAAGACCAGGGAAAAAAAATGAGGAATTGATTCTTCTGACATTGGCAGTTCCACAAACAGAAGGGATCGAAAACAAGATTCAATTGTTGTTACAACAACGTAAACAATTGGAAGTAAGTTCTTGAATAATAATGTAAATTCATTTATAAAAACTTTATAATATTTGATTTTATATGCTATTGAACTTATAATATAATGGTTTGAATTTACAGTGCGCTATGGATATTATTAGTGGTGGTCAAGGAAATGTTGGTCCCAATGATCAAACCACTCCATGTACACCACATATTTCTCCTATATTGTCCACTGAACAGTCAGCAACATGCTCTGCGACACCCCCAAGGGCAGCAGAGGGTGTGGCCGATGTTTCCCCACCCACAACATATGATGCAGAAGAAGGGGTAGATGCATGGTTAGATAGAGATGTGGATGCATTTCCTGGATCTTCTCGTGTCACTAGCACTGGTTCAATAGTGTGTACATTTTTGGTGAATGAAGAACTGGTTCCAATAAAGATAGAGAGGATTCTAGGTCTTTATAGATTGTTCAATTTAGTTTTTATAATTTGTGTCTAATACACCGATAATATTTTTTAATGTTGAATAATGATGGCATTAATGTTTTACAGGAAATGATATATTTTATAAACATATGAATGATTTGGCCTTGGAGATATTTGGGCCCACCATCCACACAATGTGGAACAAGCAGCCAAAATCTTTAAAGGATGATTTGAATAATCGCTTCGTTGGTCTGTTCGGAAAAGATACCTTCGATACATCGAAGGTCCTACAAAAGGCTGGAAAACATCTGAAGATTGTCCGAGACCAGTATAGGGTTCACATAGAAAAGAACCCTAGGTATGAGCACCCTCCAATGATTCCATTTATGGACTGGAAATCCCTGTGGAAGATGGAAAAGAGAAGGGCCTGAGAAAATCAGGAAATATACCACCACCTGGAATAGGGAGGTATGCAATACATTCCAAAATGTAGTGGTAAGCCTTATTATTACTAGTTTTTATATCAAGTTTGGTACAACGACTAACGTATTTAAAAACTTGATTAGGATCTTAGACACATCTAAGGCCACCAAGGCAAGAATTGAAAAAATTGGCCAACACAAGCTTGGTCCTGGTGGTTACTCGAACTTGGCGGCCCGATATGTAAGTATCGCAAAACCCGAATCCGCATCCAAATATCATACAGATAATTATTTTCATTTTGTTCTGGCAAAAAAAGTAAAATTAATGACATCATGCAAATATGAAGGCCGCCCGATTCAAAGAATTGTCCAGTGCGGATTACATGAAGCTTGGATTCGAACAGGGCTTTGACGCCATTATTGAACACCGAAGAAGCTTGTCTGGGCATACTACACAATCTTCTATTGATCCATCTAGTGCCAGGTATGTAAAAAATGTATAGTTTAATGATAATTTGTTAATGCTCATGCAATTTATTCCTTATAAATAAATTAACATAAATTATTTGTTCCTTTTTGAGCAGGAAAGTAATGATCCTATTCATGTCGAGGATGTACATGACCAACCAAACGAAGATCATGCTTCGATTCCTGGTAATGAATTTATTAATGTGCTACTGTTTTTTATAGACCATTGCAGATGATGAACATTAATTCTACACAATTCAACTGCAGAGCATGTAGATGCAGATAACACTGAACAGGTTGGGCCTGTACAAGATAATGTTGAACATGCTGATGTGCCCATGGCAGGTAAAAACACACATTCGTAATGTTTTTTTAAATGAATTACTCTTATTTATCGAAATATAAATATATTAATGAAATATTTTGACATTATTGCAGAAATTCATTGCCCCTCATCGGAAGTTCAACCTTGCGAGCAGACTAGTAAGGAGACCGAGGATCAGATTCCAGAATATGTGACTCTAACTAAATATTTAAAAAGAAGAAAAGTAAAAAGGAAGCAACAAAACAAATTTTGAGTAATTCTTATTTATAATAAAAAAAATTCATGGTTTTTTCCTCTGTTTCATGAATGAATGTTTAAATGAATGGTTTACTGATTTTTTTTCTTTCCGCCATTGACTAAATGAATGGTTTAATGAATGGTTTTTTCAGCTGTTCAATGATTGAATGGTTTAATGAATGATTTAAAGAATTGTTTAATGAAAGCATCTTTCAACTATTGAGTGAAATAATTTACAGTAGATGCATTGTTATTTGGATTATGAAATAGTGAAATAAATTGTGATTTGCAAGTAGATGCATTGGCTTTGGGGAGTTGAGAGGGATGTGAGTGGGGGGAGGGGCCATAAGAGCTTCCACCTTCATGTGGTTGATCCCATTTAGTAGAGAATATTAAATTATTCTCGAAACAGAGAGGAGCTCAATGAATGGTAAGGAAGAATACATTAAAACACATCTATTTCTATAATTTTAGTGTATAATTTTCACTATTGCTATTTGACTCCTCCATTGGAACTTGTTACACATATCGTTGAGAAACATTTCCATAGTTAAGAGGCAAGAAATGGCGTTTTGATGAGATCGGTGTCCTTATATACATAGTGTTTTTGGTTATCCATGTTTTATTAGGTGATCTATTCTTAGCAATTAATTTACTTGAATAGTTATATAGTATTGTAATTTACATTGTAATAGAATTGTATTTATTTAGATTGGTTTTGTTATTTTCATAAACAAACATAAATTTATTTGATGGGTCCTAACATGAAACTATTGCAACGGGACAAACTATGAAGTATGTTGAATGGTGTTTTGAAAGGTAAAGCATAAGAAGACAGTGTGAAGATCCACAAATCAAGGTATAATTATGTTTTCTTTTGTTTGATTGAGCCATGTATTGGGTATTTATGCATGTGCACACACATACATTTAGTTGATGATGATGATTACCATACATTGAGGTGAACTTTGTTCTATTTGATCTAAAGAATTACCTTAAATGGTTTGATTTATTAGCATAACTGGCCCCTTGGTAATACTTTCACAATTCCATATAGCTATGAATTCCATATGTACATGAAAATATATGGGAAATGGCCATTTGTCGTCGGACATATGGCTATGAATTAAATTTTATGCATTCGTCATAATGTTTGAACATTGAATCACCCAAGTAAAACTTATATGCATGTGCATGACATTAAATTGAAGGATCATAAGAGGGCACACTATTTTCTTTGTGGGTGAGTCCTATTTTCTTTCTTTTATTTTAAATCTAAATTCTAAATAAGGGCTTATTTTTGCATTTCAAATTACACCATGATATCTTCCACTTGTACCCATGTCCTCCATAAAACAATGATGGATGATGACAAGTAGAAGCAAACCCCAACCTCCAAAATCCCATAAGATGCAATATTTCACCTTGTCCACAAAAGTGTCCAAGAGAAGGCCTATCCAAACTAGAAGGAAACCTAAACTTATGTTGTCTCCCCTAAGTCACCTTCAAGAAAGATGCCCCTCCAATAATATTCATATAGCAACAAAAAAAATAACTTCTAAGAGATATCAGTCTCTATATATCCAATGGAGTGGTCCAATACTCAATTAATATAGAAACAAGGCCTTCATTCAGTGAAAAGTATCCTCCAAGGCCGAGCGCTTGCTAAAAGAAGACTTTCAATGGTGTCCTCAATCCTATGTAGACATAGTTGAAATACCTCGTAAATGGAACTGGATTCCTCTAAGGATGACTTATGTGTATTGGATAAACATTTTTAAGCCTCATGTGATATATAGAGGAGCCTTTATAACACATCAATGTTGCCATACTTCTTCACTGCTGAGTTTTTTTTCCTAGATTGTACCTTCATTATGATGGGAAAGGTGCACAAAACTCTTGAAACATGAGTCAAAGGTGGATTAGCCCTCAATGAAAGTGAAGACAAGCCAGTAGGGCCAACGCCTCTGAAAACTTCACCCTATAGTGCTTAAAAATCAACATAATATCCCATGTGAGCTTCCTAGAAATGATAATGTTGAAGTGATACCGTTGATTCGACGCTGAGAGATAGTTCTTTGCTGCTACAATATACCCAAGGACACTTTTATACTATTTTTCTTTACACATATCTCACCCAAACATGGTATTTTGAAACCTATTGTTGTGTTATACCCATTAATTTTCCCTAGATTTCAAGGTTTAGATCCATTCTCATCAATACATCTCCCCAAAACTGGATTACCGCTCACTAGGAGGTCAAATAGGGCTGAGAAATGATTTTAAGGACTAGTATGTGCCCAACAACATGGATATTTAGGGTCATTATTGTTGTTCATTACACTAGACTTCCCATAGACATAGATTTACTTCTCTAATATCCACAAACTCTGCCCAGAACAATCTCAAAGTCATATCAGACTTTCTAGATATCATTGTTTACTACTGATACTTATTATAAAAAGTTCCCAGGTCTAAGTTTTAGCCACTTTACATAGGTTTCCAACCGTGGTAATGCTACAAACATAAATATAATTAATTAGAATTAATTTAAAAGTTAATAAATTAAGCTTAGCATCAAATGTAAATTTAAGGGAAAAACCTATTAGCTAGAATGGCTCTGGTACCAACGTAGCAATGGAAGTTCTAAATTAACATAAATTAACATATTAAGTGCCTTTGTATTCCTCGAGATCTACCATTTCCTTATCTTCATTTATCTTAATTAGTAGTCTCAACCTTGAGACCTACCATTTGCATGCCATTGTAGACTCTCTGAGTAGGATACAATTCTATTAGCTTTCCTGGCCTCTACGCTTGGTTACAACCATGTACCTCTCATATAGCATTTCAATCCATTTTTCGACTACCCTCTCAAACACTATGAAACTACTTTGTCTAGATGTATATGTAAATCCTATGCTTGTTAGTCGAAACTTAATATTTTTGACAATACATGTTTGTATGTAAACACTATACTGAGTATGTGCCCTACTTGTTTCAAAGGTATTATTGGTATGATTGATTAGGAAGTGATTCTTTACTTGTTATTTAATTAACAAACACCATTTCAAGTTACTCAGCGAGCGGTTATTCATGCATATGAAGCTTCAAGATAGGACCTTGAGTTTCCTCTATTGTATCTTGCATTTATGCAAGAAACTGTACTCTTAATTTCCTATATGCAAGTTCTCTTCAGTCTCATATCGCTCTCTTATTAGTGTAACAGTTTGTATGCATGGTCAAAGGCAGTTGGTTGGTCACCTCACTCACGGTCCATCCAATGAAAAACCTATGAACCGAATGGCCCAATTGAATGAATTAAAGGGACTCAAGAGTGAAATGAGTTTTCATGAATACTGCAAGCTTGATTAAACTATAATATTATAACCCCTACAAAAATTTGATACTTTATGCTTCGGACTGTAAATATTTGTGTCAAGACCTCATGCTAGCTAAATATATAGTCTTAAAAGCCTCATCCTCCATAGATCCTACCGATCAATTTTCGATCAAAACTGGGCATTTTAGTATTCTTTCCCAATCATCATTCAGATTCCACATGCCAAGTCTTCCATTTGATCAAATATTATAGTGAGAAGTTTTGAAGCTATCATAGTTAAAGACAAGAACCACTCTCAACCAATGGAAAACCTCAGAGTGGTAAGGGTCTTGAAGATATTCATTTGTATTGCAGACTTATTTTTGTCCTTGTGATGAGTTGAGCTCTATTTTCATCCCCTTTTTAGACCCATAATCCACTATTGGTATTTTTATTTAATAAATTTGATGTTGGAAAAGGTAAATTGGGTAGAGTTCATCACCACGAGCCTACTTAAAGTGCTTCATTGCTATCATTTTGGTGATCAAGTGTGCTCATCACCTTTATTCGTAGTTGCCCAAGTGTCTGCTTAGGCTGTATGTAGTATATCTTTGAAATATGAGAACAATGTTCACAGATTCCCGAGATTCATATATTCCAGAGGCCTTAAAATAACTTTCAAAATCCATCGGTGACATGTACCCCTTGGTAAATCAATTCCTTGATCAATCATAAACATAATGCTTGGGTACCATTTATTTAGGCTGTTTCTCATCCTCTGCCTGCAATGGATTTTAAGCATTCCATCTTATACCTTCTAGATATTCTTCACATGTATAGAATTAGATGGGTTTTAGTGTCTGATGCAAATAGCCTAGCTTCGAGGTTCTTTCCCAAGTAAAAAATGTTTTTATTGAAGAAATCCCATTTGCAGCCATGACTTTTGGTGGTGTTGATCCTAATCACTTCAAGGGTAAACATCAATATGTTCTTGTTACTCGAAAGGGTTACTGGAAGGTATGTAATAGAATCATGTTAGTTTTCCAGGTTTAAGATTGACTGTATTTAAGGATAAACACATGCATACCATGTTCTTTGTATGAGTCATATTTACTAATAGGTATGTCATGGGATTATTCTACTCTAATAAATCGATTTTGCTATTTCCTTCAGTTTGACATGGGAGACTTCCTCATTGACGATCAATCAACAGGTCAGCATACAATCCATCTTATTCAATTGGGCACATGATTGCTTCTTAAGGAATCTTATGAAAATATTGATGGCATTTTATGAACATTTAGTTGCAGGTTTCTATGCTGGAGGTTGTGTTTCTATTGCAGATTATGGAACTTCTTTGCTAGCTTGTCCATCGATAAAGCTTGCAAACCTTTGATCTTTTGGACATTTCTTGTATAAGTTAGTGGTGTTTTCTAGGTCTGTGCATGATAAAAGAATATAAACCACAGGGGTGTGGCACATCTGATGCTTGTATGCTTAAGCAATCAGCGAATGCTCAATAATGCTCATTTGATAAATTGATATGCTATCTTTGTAGTATGAAAGATATATAGTGGAACCCTCATGAAACAACATGAAAACCCTCAAGAATGATCGAAGGGTATCACACACAGAACAAATCTCTTAGTATCTTTGTTTTGATCAACCATATCTTGATCACCGCGACATATTGGGAATACTATATTCATGAATTTTACCGTTTATATTGTGTCTGTCAGTGTAATTACTTCTTTAGATTATCATGATGTTGGGGCCACTTCCTAGCAATCATTATTTCAAAACCAATAAGGAAAACCTATACTTTTGATATAGATCTCCCATATGTCGCAGACAATAGCATGAATAGTTTTTTTTGCATAAGTTTGGTTCATTGTAGTTGTGTGATAAAATTTTGATGGTTATCTCCATAGATTATCATGATTCATGTGGATGTCTTCATATTTTAAGGGACCTGCCTTTTAGAAATTTATTTCTGCACAAAATATTTGGTCTTACTCAGTGGAAATTAAATTCAATCCTTCTTTCTTAGAGAAAATGAATTTATCATTTTTGTCTTTTTAATGCTTGCTGCAATTTGATGATTTTTTTCCAATTTTTTCGTCGGTGTTGCCAAGAAGTTCTATTTGGGACCCTTTCAACCTTTTTGTTGATGCCAAATTTTTTAACAATGCTTTATAGTCAATGGTAGATACATTCTACAATGGAACATACCATGATGGAGTTGGATACCCACACATGGGTAGCATAGCTAACACTAACATGATGAATTATGTAGCCCATGTTGGTATCGTTGCATCAAAGCACAATGTCTATCCTTTGTATTGTGATAATAACAACACTAGTCAACAACTTTAAATTTTCAACATGTTATTTCAAAAAGGGAATTGCGGCTAGCTTCATCTTTGATTCATTTTGTTTCTGAACATTTTGGGAAAGTTTGCAGATACGAAGTATGCCATTTTTATAATTTTTTGCAATTGTGTTGTTATTCATAGGATCAAAAAACTTGTATTTCTATAATAGAGAAGTATCCTATTGAAACATTGAAAAGTAATTTACATCAATTTGTTCGTGCGAATAAAACTTGTCTAAACAATTTTTTTCTTGACCAGGTAATGTTCAAAGACACCTTGAGATTGGATGAACAACATTCTTTTGAGAATAATATTTTTGATTGTGTGTAAACCATTCATGTTAGTATAGATTATGATTTAAATTATTGTTTTAGAGCTAGTTTTATGTCTCTAAGGGATGACACTTTCCTTATTTTTGCATTATACGCATCCATCACCAACATGAGAAGAGTGCATCAATAGTGGAGGTAGAAAGCGATTATATAGAGAAGCAGACTTGTCATATGAACATGAAAGTTCAGAAGGTGAAAAGAGGTTAAATAACAGTAAAGATAACTCTCCATCTAATATAGAAAAAACAAATAATGGTTCGAAAAATGGTTTCCAAAATAGTTGTTATACCAAAATCCTGTCACCATCACGTGATAAGACATTTGACATACCTACTTGCCCTGAATCCCAGCTTCTGGAGTGGAAACTCATATCATTCATCAATATTTTCATACAAATTCCTAGCACTGCGCTTGACCCTTTATCCATACGTGGTACCCTTGTTCGCACCGCCCATAATCTGTTGCCCACAAGCGGTGCCACCGCTTATGGCCCTTAGTCCATAAGCGGTTATTACCAGAACCGCTTTGTCACTAAAGGAGAAACGCGGTACCCTGGGTCAAAAGGGAAAAATAGAAGTTTTTCGAGGCTTCTAGATGATAAGCCCCTTGTGTCCTCCCTTATCCCTATTGTTGTTGGTATGTTGAGCTCGAGATTCCCCCATCCTAGGATCTTGGAGGCCACCTCACCCACAAATATCTCAACCTACCCTATCCATCTAGCCTTATAAATACAAGCTTATGGCCATGGTTGAGGGGGATAACTCTTAAGGCATTGTTATGCTGTTGGATTGATCACTTGGTCCATATCATTGGAGAGCATAGAGAGAGCTAGAGTCAGAGCTTATGGGGATGAGAATGCTTGGTTTCATGGAGATGCATGTCAACACTAAGGCTTGGTTGTAAACTTCTTCATATTTCTTTAATGCATGTTGATTTCTGTCCCACATATATTGTTGATGTTTGATTTCATATATATGTTGTTAGATTCCTTATTCACTAGCATAGATTAGTATATTATGTTCTAGTTGCTTTGATCTATTTTGTGTCAAGCTTATTGTAGGTACACAGGGTGACTATCAAAGCGTTGTATTCCAGGTATCTACGACGTCTAGGGAGAGTCTTCAACCTTTGTCTTCTATTTGTTCTAGATCTGAACCATTCAGACCAGTGGAACACCTTGCTATCTACAGGAGGTGAAATATTCCAGCTAACAATAGTTCTTTATGTACTTCAACCCAGGATTTGCAGAAAAATACTCAAACAACTACCGGAAATGAATTTCCATATATTGGATCTGAAACAAAAATCCATGTCATAAGAGATGAACAATTACTACAGGTATCAAGTGGCACTGAGTGAACTTCTAATGGTCATTCACATTGTAGTAAGAGGGGATATCATGGAGTTTGTTTCTTGGAAGGAGAATCAAATGAACCCAAGGAGGAAAATAATTCACAAGCCACAAGTACCAGGGAACACCACTTACATGAGGAAGAGGAGTTACCAGAATTGGATTTGTTGATACCAGGCAAAGATGGTCGTGAAAAAAATTGTTTCAAATGTACAAAAGGAGGATCATTGTACTATTGCAATGGGTGATTTCCATGCATGATGCATATTTAAAATTATATGCATCTACCATTCTAGGTGAAAATTTTGATTTCCATGTATGTTCTTACAAAACAACCCTTCCAACTTACCAAAAAACTCAGTAATATGCTATAGGATCCAAAAAAATATTACTAGCATTCCTAAATAATAGGTCAATCCCAGGTAATGAACATAAATCATTGAATAATAATCATAAGAAATGTGAAAAAGGAGGGGAAGCATTTCCAACAAATTGAATATTTTTGAAAAACCTTCTAGTCATACAAGTGATTTTAGTTTAGGTTCCAAAAGAAAATAACATATGTGTAGCAAAAGCTCTAGAATTTGTGTTCCTAAAAATAAAAGAAATGTTGAAATTGAGAATGACCTACACTATAAATAGAATGAAGCTAATGATGGTATGCATGATGGAGATCTTGAAGATGGCAACAATGAGGATAGGAAATGCCATTTACGTATTAGGAAATAAACAATGAGGTATTTAACAACACAATTTTGGGATACTAGGATTTTAAAATTTCCATGGTATTTAAATTTTAATTTATCAGTTTGCGTATTTGTAAAATTTATTTCAAAGATAGATTTCTACCAGCCATCTTTGAGGATTTGAATTAAAAGAGTAGAAAATAAGTGTACAATATCGTTTACTTTAGAGCAATTTACTCTGATAGGTTTGATGTTTAGGGGAACTTGTCATTTACCTTGTGTACGTAGGAATAAATTAGCTTGGAAAAAGGATGAAGAGGAGGATTTGAAGGTGGAACTTCTTGCAATGAAAACTTCATTTTGATTTTTTATGTATATTTTTACTAGTAAACACTTTTATTGCATATCCATAGATCACTGGCTCATTTTGAGGGAAGTTTTTCTTCACAAAGAAACGTATGCAGATATTTCCAATGAGATAAACCAATGTAATCCCATGGAAATGGATATTGGAACATGGGAAAGCGATACTTGACAAGTTGTGTATGCCATTTGACTTGAAGGATAAATGGTGTAATAAGAAGAGTAGTAATTACTGAAGCATGTACATACATGGATGAAATTTGTAACTGCACAATACAAGGAAAAATTTCTTATTCAACTATTTACAATCTTAGATTCTTAGTTATGGCTGTTGGGCACTTCTCCACTAAATGATTTCAAGCAAATTAAAAATTTTGCAGTGCCATGTCATGTTGTATTTTGCTTGCTTATGTAATTTTTCTACATGCCTATTTTACCATCAAAAAAGTCACACCTCAATTGTAGAGTTCCAACACAAATGACACAATATTTACTTTGCCAAATATCTTAAGTTAATTCCCAGTCAATATGAGTCATCTCAACCAGTTTGAGGGTGAATGCTAATTAAATTTTGACGATGTTTGCAAGTGGAGGGGTTGGAAAAAATGACATGCCAAAATCTAATGTTTCCTTCGGGTGATGGAGTCTAGGAATATTTGTATGCTTAGGAAATGGTTCACAACCGCTACACTTATGCAAATAAGATATCACCTTGCCATCATACAACATTATTGTAACTGTATGCCTTTAGTAGATTTCAGATTTTGAATAATGCAGAGATGTAAATTAACTGGTGAATGACAACCTTTCAATTTTTTTTTTGTTAATTACACAACTAGGTGTCGCTTTTTCGACGACCTTTGGAGGATGTCCGATGCATTTTTTGAAGCTCTGACACTTTTAGCCGTCGGTCGGCCGATGCGTGCCCATTGGATCTTCGACGCCCTCCCAAAGACGTCTGATGGGACCACCATGCCTCCGACAGCCAAGCCCACCGGAATTATGACTCTCCACACATCGAAAAAACTACGGGTAAGTGTCGGACATGCGACGATATATGCAAGCTTTTTGCGACACTTTCAAACATCCCAATGTCGAATATTCGACGTCGTGGTAGCGTCGGATCTTCGACAGGTATTGAAAATGAGTCGAATTTCTGATGTTAAACCACCGATAGCAAAAAAATGTGCATATGTCGAATCATGAACAGGGCATTGTCGAATTTCAGACATGCAAGTCGTCGGATTTTGGGCTCAATTTCTGTTGTGAATTATGGTTGCTAGCATAATTAAGAGGTTAGAATATGTCCTCAAGCCTTTGAGGGTCCAAGGAAATTTTTTATTCTAAAATAATACCCATTAACCCTAAAATTTAAAATGACTAATACCATCTCATTTCCTTATTTAAGATATTACTTTATACCCTTATCCCCTTATCCATTAACTGGGACAAATGCATCATGAGATCAACAACAACAAATTTAGTTAAGTACACTAGAGAGTATTACTGCAAAAAAATTTTGATTTATGACAATACCAAATTGCCTTATATATTGTTTCTATAATGTCCCTTTTTTTAATTTTTTACCAAAATGCCCAATTTTCCAATTTTTTTGACAATTTTGGATGTTGACTAGTTTTAGTGTCTTGGTCTCCAAATCAGCCCAATTGCTCCCAAATATTCAGATAAGGTGTATGAATGATATAATAACTTAATTATTATTATCAGGGATGATAATGGCCCTCCAATCACTTATGAAAGTCTTTAATAAATTCTGAACAAGATAGATGATTTTACTGGCAATTTTGGGCTCAAAACCCCCCCGAGTTAAGTGGTAGAAATGGCTTCCCAAATGTGAAAAAAACCACTATAATTCTTAAATTTAAGTAGGGGATGTGTATAATACATTATCAGAGACTCATATTCATAGCCAATTGACCTACCATGGCTGTTATCACTTCTTTCAATCAAATATAAAAAACTAGTTTTGGACCCTTGGGGAAATGAGTAGTTTGCTCCAATTGCTATGAAATTCGACCCAGTGGCCATAAATTCTCAATTAATGAACATAAAACCCATAATATACTTTAATTACAGTCCATTCATTCATAAATCATCAATATTTTATACATCCATTCGAATCCATCAAGATTACAAGAGTTTACAACAAGATAGTGGGGAAATGGCACCGTTTCTTCATTATTGAGCAATAATACATGAGATTTCTTGGCCTTTCGACCTGATATATTTCTGAACTTAAATATCCCATAATTTACATAAGAATACAAAATACTGGGGCAAAAGAATCTCCCTCAAAGAGATGAATATCTCATCAAGTGCGCCTCACTCCATAGAGCTGGAATATGGTGAGAAAACTTGAGATGAAAGGAAGAACAAGCTGAACTTGATATGTCCATGATCTGCTGTATATTGCACCTATAAATTATTAATCCATTTAAACTCCTTGAAATACCTAAGTGGCCTCTCCAAACACCAACTAGGATGGGAATCTTTCACCCTCGAAATTGGCTAAGGCATGAACTAGTCATCCACTAGCTCTCTCTCTTCACAATAAGAATTTTCACAAATGATCAGAAGGGCCTTCTCATGGATGATCCATGAATTTTATAAACATTATTGGTATTCTAAGGTTACAAATCCATCCATAAACCAAAGACAACTCTAATTGGCGTGGCTGCTCATGTTGTGCCATGTGGCCTCTCTCTTCACCTTCCCTCTTCTCCCAAATTCGAGTAGGAGCCTCTTGGATTTCTCCAACTCCCATGAGTGCCCTATAAGATTCTCTATTCAAGCATAAAATGTCAGATATTTCATATGTTATCCTTCATATCTGACTTGTGTCATAACTGTCATAGACTATCTATCATTGGTGTCATAGATGTCATAAATGTAAGGGGAATCTAGCCAAGTGTCCATGGAACTCCCATTTGGATCTTCCTCTCCCCATGTAAGTTAAAATTCATCCCAAATACAACCTATGAGTATATGGACAAGTATATTAACCTTATAGTCCATCCAAAAACATTGGGCTTCCCATAGATTCGAGATTGCAAGAGGAGGATGTCATTTAACATAGGAATTCTAGCTTGAGTGGGCCCCATAGTTTCCATGTGTCTCCATTCTCCATAGCCATTTCATTTTTCAATTGCATTCATTTAATTAAATCCATTAAATAAATATTTATTCCTTCTAATGTATAAACACTATTTATTAGCTCCCTTATTAAGTTCCCAATGTTTCCACCCAACCTAGGGAACCAGTAGGATTGATGGAATTTTCCTGTTGTGCAGTTATTTGAATGGGGACATTACAGTCCTCCCCACCCAATATTGCTTGTCCAGAAGCAATTTTGTATTTGGATGCTGCAAAATATTTTCCTCTTCCCATGTGGCATCTTCACTTGGTGGATCCTTCCATTGCACCAAGTATTCTTTGATTGTTTTGCTCCTCAATCTTCTCTCCCTTGTCTTCAAAACCTTTTCCAGAATAAGTGTGAGCTGTCCTTCATCATCCAAAGGAGGGAGTATATCTGAAATGACAATGTGGTGACCAATATATTTCTTGAGACAAGAAACATGAAATACATTATGAATTTTACTCCCTTCCGAAAGTTCCAACTCATATGCTACTTCTCCAATCTTCCGGATTACCTTGCAAGGCCCATAGTATCTTGGATTTAGATTTTCTGCTTGATTCATTTTGAGAGATGTTTGTTTGTATGTATTCAACCTCAAATACACTAAATCATCAGCATGAAAGGTCGTTTCCTCTCTACGTTTATTTGCATATTAATTTTGCTGATTTTGGGCAACTTGCAAATTGTCTTTTAAAAGCTTTAAAATTTCTTGGCTTTCTTCCACCCAATATTTAGCTTTTGGAGATCTACTATCACCAAATATCATATCACAAAATTTAAGTGCATCATAACCATATAATTATTTGAAAGGAGACATCCCTATTGACATGTAAAAGGTGGCGTTGTAGCAAAACTCACCCAAGTGTAGCCATTTTGTCCAAGCTTTTTGTTGTTCTCCCACATAGTTTCGAAGGTACCCTTCAAACTATTTATTCACCCTCTCCATTTTTCCATAAGTTTGGGGATGGTATATTGTAATTGGAGTCAATTGAGTGCCCACCAATCTGAAAATTTCTTTCCAAAAATCACTCATGAATCTACCATCTCTATCACTCCCAATGCTCTTGGGGAGCCCAAGCAATCTGAAGATTTCTTTGAAAAAACGGTCAGCCACTTGTGCAGCACTAAAAGAGGATGTAACAGAAAAGAAATGAGAAAAATTATTCAATATATCCACTACCACATATATGCAATCCTTGCCCAAATATTTGGGCAAACCAGTGATGAAATCCATCGATATACTGTCCCATTTTTGCTTTGGAATAGGCAATGGTTGTAATAAACTAGTTGGGTATGTGAGTTATAATTTGTTTTTCTGACATACCTTACATTCATTCACATACTTATGAACATATTCCTTCATCCCCTTACAATATAACCTTTTCCTTATTTTCCTATAGGTTTTGAAGATCCCCGGATGGCCTGCTAGTGGGGTATCATGTGCTTCCTACAAAACTTTGTACTTAAGCTATGAATCTCAAACCAAATAAATTACGGCCTTATATTATATCATCCCATTCAAAGTTATCATATCCCATGAGTCCATCTAATACATCACAAGCAAACTTATCTTTGGCATATTCAACTAGTAGCACGTCTTTCCAATCTTTAGCAATGTCCATGAGAGAAAAAGAAGGACTTCGAGATAATGCATCTGCTATAATGTTATTCTATCATTTCACATATTCAATATCAAAATCATAATCTTGTATATTGCTTACTCACTTTTTTTCCCTTTCATTTAGATCCTTTTGGGTAAGGAAGTGTATTAGACTATTGTGGCCAATTTTCACCACAAACTTGTTGCCTACCAAGTATTGTCGGAATTTGGCCAAGGCATGCATGATGGCCAACATATCTTTGTAATTTTTGGAGTAAATCTTTTCATGAGTCTGCAACTTTATTCTCTCAAAGGCTATAGGTTTTTGGCCTTGCTTTAGGACAACCCCTACTCCTCCACTTGAGGCATCGCATTCAACAACAAAAGGCTTAGAAAAATTAGGTAATGCAAGTATGGGACAACCACTCATTACCTGTTTCATTTTTTGGAAGGCATTTTCAGCCTCTTCATTCCACTTGAAATCATCCTTATTATTCAAATCAGTGAGTGGAGAAGTCAACTTGGATAACCCTTTCATAAACTTCCTGTAGTATGTACATATTCCAATGAAGCCTCTTAATTCTGTGATGTTTTTTGGCGATGGCCATTCTAAGATAGCCCTGATCTTTTCCATGTGCACTTAATTCACTCCATATTGCACAATAATGTGCCCAAGATATAATATTTCTTTCATCCCAAATTCACATTTCGACATCTTAGCATACAAAGACTGTTCTTGCAAAGTTTTCAACACAATTTCTAGTTGTTACAAGTGCTCTTCCCAAGTTATACTGTAAATGAGAATATCATCAAAGAAGACTAAAACAAACCTTCTAAGATGCTTGCAAAATATTCTATGCATACATGCTTGAAATGTAGCTGGAGAATTAGTCAACCCAAATGGCATAACAAGAAACTCAAACTGAGCATAATGACATCGAAAAGCAGTCTTTTGCACATCTTCGTCCTTCATCTGAATTTGGTGATAACTAGATCTAAGGTCAAATTTGGAAAAGTAATTAGCTCCAAATAACTCATCCATTATCTCATCAGTCCTAGGATTAGGATATCTATTCTTTATGGGCTTCTTGTTCAAAGCTCTAAAGTCTATACACATCCTCAAAGTTCCACCTTTTTTCTTTACTAGTGACTACTAAAGAAGCATAAGGGATAGAGCTTGGTCTAATGAGTCCCAACTCTAAGAGTTCTTGAATGGCCTTCTCAATATCATCTCTAAAATTCTTGGGATGTCTATAAGGTGGTATCTGAATGGGTGAATTACCCTCCTCCAAAACAATGTTATGCTCAACCCCCCCATCAGGTGGTCTACCATGTGGAAGATCTCTGAAAACTTTTTTCGTATTTGTGCAAAAGTGTCTCTATCTCCTTTGGGTGTTTAACAACTCTGATTTTTGGATTGGGAGAGGTGATATAACATTCAGAAGCCCATTATATATCACCATTCCTCAATATAGATCTCATACTATTGCAATTTGCTACCTGTTTTGGGTAAGTGTGTTGCCCTCTCACAACCCTTGGTACACCTGTTGAATCTTGAAATTTCATTTCAGGAATTTGATAATTTATTGAATGCTCTCCTATAGAATACAACCATTTCACTCCAAATACTACATTATTATCAGCAACATCAACCACATAAAAACTATCAACAAAATTATAGTTACCTATGGTGACTTGCAGCTTTGGAACCCATGTGTTGCATTGCATTGTGTTGTGACTTGGAATGAAAACTATGAAGCCATCGAATGGTTCACTTGGTATCTTTCTTTTCTCCACCATCTCTACATCAATGAAATTATGTGTGTAGAAATAATATATCAATGCTATGAGCAATGATGCTAAGAAGAAGCACAAGAAATAGATCTTGCTACTAAGAATTCTCACAAGCATACACAGGAAAAACAGAGACAAGAAAATAGACTGAATCACATGAATGAATATTGGTGTGTATCCTTCCATTGAATAATGATGAATAATAGTGTACATAAATAGTACATCCCTCATAGGAAAATCGAGTTGTATGGAGACAACTCATAGTTGTATGGAGACAACTCATAAAGCTCAAAAAACTGACTTACCCAAATATAGCGAACCCCCATATGTGGCTAAAGCACTTCCCAAATATATCAAGGACCTCATGAGTTGGAAAAAACATGAGTGACTTTTCAAGGAGATGGAAAAAACATGCTAATCCTAGAAAATGGAGGAAATTCATGAAGGATGGGTTGGAAACAAAAGCACCCAGTTTCCTAGTTTGACTAGCTTTATATCCATAGAAAAGCATAAAAAGCAGAATAAAGCAGAATCTGCTGTAAAGTGTTGTATACTAATTTTGGATGGTAAAAGGTGGTCAATATCAACCCAGAATTAGAAATAAATCATTCCTAGGATATAGATGGCATGTATTGACTTTAAGGTGCAAGTGGATGCCAACTAATTAAGCTAGTGGGTGAATACTTAATCAAATAATGATTAATTATTTTATCCTAAGTTATGAGTGGGTTTAATATATTCCAACAGCCCCCTATAAGTTTGACTTTATGATGGTATGAAAAAAAATATAGATGCATATAGGGCCCAACAACAAGGCTATGGTCATCCTTTAACAATTATTATGTCCAAAAAAGTGAGGAAAGAGGCAAAACCACATGGGGAAAATCCTCCCTCAAGAAAGGACAAGGCACAAAATTTGAAATATGTCTTCAACATATATTCATATTCACTTTAAAATCTAAGTGAATTGCTTCTGGATGGAAGACTTGTTGAATAAATCATGAACTCCATGATCATGCGCTGGAGTGTAGAACGTGCAAGAAGGAAGAGGAGAGACTCCTTGTATCTCATCATCTGATGAAGTAGGAGCATTATCTGAATGCTTCTTGATTCTGTCAAACTTGGATCTGCAAACATAATCTGAAATGGAAAATATATCTGTGCATACGCCTTTACAAAGAGTACAAAAATTGAGACAACTTATTTCACACCCAATTCCCCGAATAGATGCAAAATTGTGATGTGAATCACATGTCAATCTTCCAATTTGATGTAGCACCTGTATAGATATGATATGAGGCTGATAAAAATATGATATATCATAAATATTAGCATATGGAACAGCAAGGACAAAGGCTTCAGTGGCTCCATGAGGATATAGGGCTAGACTAGGAAAATTCTGAGCAACTGGGGAAAACTGATAGGTATAAAAATCTCAATGATGGATGTGCATAAGATCTGAAACATAAGTGTTTATAACAGATCCAAACATGTTTAATATCAGTCCAAAGATGACTAAGGATCGACATGGATAACCAGCCACTGAAATATAGGAAAGACTTCAAACCATGTAAGATAAATATCACTGCATAAGAGACCAATGAGGAATCAACTAGTGAACTTGGGATTTGTATAGTCGTAGGATTATTCAGAGCTATGGTAGGTGGTATGGATGGTGGTAAGATATGTGTATCAACCTGAAAATATGCTTCTAAATCAGAATCCAAAGGATCACATATAAGCATATCAGTAGACTCATGGGAATACACTGGTAATGAATCCTCTGTATGAAAGGAGGAAGGAAAGAGATGTTCAAAATATTCAAGGAGGTTCTGAGTATTGATGCCAAGAATAAAGGAGGAGATGATTAAGCACATGATATCAAGTAAGGTAAGTGATATGACACAAATAAGAGTTGATTTGGCTAAGCAAACATCCTGCAAATCACTGGGTTGCACACCATCAATGAGAGAGGTATGCATAAGGTGTGAAGAATCTGGCACATAGATCTCAGAATCTAAGATATGAGATTTAGAGAACAATGAATGGGTTATAGGATCATTATCAATATCAATATAAGCTCCATATGTTACTTCTTTTTCATCAATAGTGTCACAAGAAGAAAAATCACCTTCAAGAGACACAGAAAAAGATGGCTCTTCAATATTTGCTTCTTCATTGAAGAAGGAAGCATTCAAATCCAGGAGAGTAGCAGCAACATGAACTATATGAGAAACTTCTTCATCATGATCAAATTCATCAGATAATTTAGAGGCCAAGAAATATTGAGAGAGAGAACAAGAGGAGATACTGGGTTCGCTCCATGATTCATCTTCTATTTCCTGCAAACCAAAAACTTTGTCCAAAATTTTCCAAAGCTCAAATGGAAACTCAATAGAATATATGAGATGATATATATTTGGAGACATTACCAAACACATAATTCCATAATATCTATCACAATTATTAATCCAATCAATCTTCTCTTCATAAGACTCAGGTTTGCTCAATGCACCAATGGAGACATCAAAGAGACATTGCCTCTTCAAGTATGCACTCATCTTTGGCTTCCAATCATCATAGTTGAAAGGAGATAGTAGAGGAACTTTTGAATCCATATAGAAGTTTTTGATATTCTCTAGTAGATACTCTCTGCAACCTGCAAAACAAACTAGGAGAAAATCTTGTAAGCTAGATAAGCTCTTCTTTAGAGAGGGATAGGAGACCGGATGTGCTCCTCATCTCTGTAGAAATTGATCAACCTTGCTGCTCTGATGCAATGTAGAATATGGCAAGGTTGTGCTCCTTGTAGCTCTGATACCATGTAGAAATAATAGATCAATGCTATGAGAAATGATGCTAAGAGGAAGCACATGAAATAGATCTTGCTACTAAGAATTCTCACAAGCATACACAGGAAAAATAGAGAGAAGAAAAGAGACTGAATCACATGAATGAAGAGATGAATATTGGTGTGTATCCTTCCATTGAATAATGTTGAATAATAGTGTACATAAATAGTACATCCCTCATAGGAAAATCGAGTTTTATGGAGACAACTCATAAAGCTCAAAAAGGTTGACTTACCCAAATATAGCAAACCCCCATATGTGGCTAAAGCACTTCCCAAAATTATCAAGGACCTCACGAGTTGGAAAAGGCATGAGTGAGTTGTCAAGGAGATGGAAAAATCATGCTAATCCTATAAAATGGAGGAAAATTCACGAAGGATGGGTTGGAAACAAAAGCACCCAGTTTCCTAGTTTGACTAGCTTTACCTTATCCATAAAAAAACATAAAAAGCAGAATAAAGAAGAATTTGCTGTAAAGTGCTATGTACTAATTCTGGATGGTAAAAGGTGGTCAATATCAACCCAAAATTAGAAATAAATCATTCCTAGGATATAGATGGCATGTATTGACTTTAAGGTGCAAGTGGATGCCAACTAATTAAGCTAGTGGGTGAATAATTAATCAAATAATGATTAATTATTTTATCCTAATTTATGAGTGGGTTTAATATATTCCAACAATGTGTAGCTCCTCCATCTACCAAAACTGAAGCTCTTTGTCCCAATACCACACCCTTGCATCGAATAGTGTGATAGCGAGGCATTGCTGAAAGTACTGCCATTCTTGCTATGTCCGGTGAAGGATGATTTTCTTCTTGTTTTTCTTCTTCAGATGATGTCTCATATGCCTCCTCTTGATCTTAAATGTGCCCTTCTTCATCCATACCCCCTTCATACTCATCATTATCAGAAAATACTTCTATGTATTGAGCTTTTCCTTTAGCACATTTATGCCCCGGTGTCCATGGTTGGAAGCATGTGAAGCACAATTTTTTCCTTCGAAGTTCATCCCTGTTTTGTCCTTCTTTCTTATTCTTTTCAGATGTATCTCTTTGCCAAAACTTATTATCAGCTGCATCCTTTTTCCAATGCTTTCTTTCAAATATGAAGTTAGGCTTGGGAGGAAATCTTGTTCTAGGAAGCACATATTGAAGATCTCTAGTCAAGATCATTACATCATTTAAGTTAGTAGGCTTGTGGGATTTTGGCATGTGTGTTATTTTTCAAAGATTTATTTCCTATTACTTTTCATTTTTGGTTTGGTTTGAAGTTTCATAGAGATAAATACATTTTGTTTGATTTTATGGTTATAACTGTTTTGATTTATTTCCTTTTTAAAGTTTTCCTTTGGCTTATTAGGGGTTATATATCTTTAAAGTATGAAAAAAAATATTTATTCTAAGCTTTATATTTAATATCTAACCCTCATTTTTGAGTCCTTTGTCAAATATTTTCATGAGGAGATTCCTGTAGCAGCTCTGTTTTTCCTGTTTTTTTCATTATCATTGGGAGCATATTAAGAGGTGATGGGAACGAATTATGGAAAACCAAAAGAGGTATTTGTCCACAATAGACTCATCCACAAAAAACTCTCTCAGTTTTTCAACAGATATTATCGTTTGAGATATTCAATATCATCTTTGTGGACTATTTTTCAGGGTTTGAATTATTTAATAGTTTCCTGTTTTAGTCACAAATTTCCAGCACGTATTACAATCAATTTAAGGAGAATTTAAAAATAAAAAAAAAAGAGGTTTTTGTTCATAATAAACTCATTTAAAAATACCTCTCTCATTTTTTGCACAGGTGTTCTATATTGAGAGATATGGAGGTGTCTTTGAGACCCCAATTTTCAGAAATTCGCCAATTTTCCCCAAATCCGATTTGCTATTTTCGGTTAATTAGTCTTTATGGATTTGAAGTTAGTTTGTAACTACTTATTGTAACTGTCTCAGAATAGACCTAGAAGGTAGTTATGGAACTATTCTACCTTTGTGATGATAAAAGGAAGACAAACATACAATTTTAGGGTTCAAATTTTGACTCAAGGAGAGGCTTTTAAGCTGTGGTATCTCAAGCTAAGAATTATAACTCTTATGTACGTTTGATGACTATTATTGATTATATACATACTGATAAGCCATTTTACCTATTATGCTGGTTTCATTTCTGGTCTGTTTGATTACTCAACATACAACTTCATTTCTTGTTTAAAGGTTTTATACATGCAAATGCTTGTATCTTGTGGGTGTAATCAGTATTTTATGTGTAATGTTTATGGTTTATTCAGATGTGTTTGATCCCCAGTTTTTTAAACTTGTTCATGATTTAGTTCTGTGTTAGCTTGTTTATGTTTTACCTCCTTGTTGATAAAGTTTTAAACCAAAAACATTAAAAGACCAATTTCATTCTATTTTCTTTTTGAGATTGTGTTAGCTTGTTCTTGTGGTAGTCTAGGAACAATTTCTAGCACAAACATCTTTAGCGCCATTGCTGGGGATGAAGCTGAAATATATCTTCCCTGGGATATCATTATTCATATGATTTTGAGAGGTGAACAAAGTCAGAAAATCTTTTAGACTACAATTTTTCACCGGCGACTCCACAGAAGAAAGATTTGTTGGCCACTCCACCGATTCAAGATGTTAATGAGCATGGAAGCCATTGTGGCTGTGAGGTATGCTTTTTGTGATTTCTCAAATATTACTGGTTTTCCACATCCAGTTCTTTCTATAACTGAGTGGGGTGACTATATTCCTAGATTTAGAGGAAAAAAGTATGAGAATCCTCGTGAGCACTTATTAAATTTTCATAAATGCATGCTTGAACATGATTTTGTTCATGAGGATGTATTAATTAAGATGTTCAGAATTTATTTAGAAGAACATGCTCGTGAATGGTGTCAATCTCTTCCCACTACTAACATTCATTCTTTGAAGGAGTTTCATACTGTTTTTCATCATCATTATCAAATATTTTATCCGACAGATCTTCTATTTGAAAATTGTTGTGACGAATATGAATTGCATGATGAGATTGAAGATATAGATAGAGAAGAATTGGTCCCTCAAAATCTTCATCAGTTCTCTAATGATCTTCAAGATGATAGGTTTTCCCATAAATATGAACTAGAAGTGAATAATGAAGAAGCTGAAGGTTCTTTTATTATCATTAATTCTGATTATTATAAACCTAAAGATTTGGTTTCTTTAGATACAAAACACAATGATCGATTATGTCAAAACCCCAAAATTTCGAAAAATTTAAAACTTTTAAAATAGCAAATAATCACATTAAAAGTAGTTGTTAACTGGTTGATTAGTTTATGTTATTTAAAATGTAACTGAATAGTTATTTAAATATTTTGTACTTTGAAAAGCATTTTTCGTTTCAGCTACTGATTAAATTTATGTTTGCGACATAAGGTGATTTGTCGTAAGGGCTAGGCTTACTTAGCTTTCGAGCTAACGCATCCGTTTTCTTCTATTACAGATATACAGGTAAGAAGTATGGTTCGATGCTAACAAGTCTTTGAAGTTACAGTTCAGATTCTGCACACACTTTGTTTAGTAAAAGTTTATACATGCTAGACAGAAAAATATCATACTTCTCAAGGTAAAATCTTGTTATTTCGGCTATACTTTCCTTTGGGACTTATTACTAAAATGAAATGCATTTTTCATAAGCACACAGTAGAAGATTATACCATACAGGGTCATGAGGTTTAGTAGATTTATAAGTATGAAAAACTTAAATGTTTCTCCTGAAAATAAGTATAAGAACTTATATACTAAATTCTTTACCTAACAGCTTAATATGGTAGAAAGATCACAGCTTCACAGGTTTATCCCTTTTTGTCAAGTTATAATAATAACATTCCATGCTTAGCTTGCATACTGTTCAGTTTTTCAACTGATGAGGACTATTATTAAAATCAATCCATAAATTCTCTTACTGAAACATCTAAGATTTAGGATCTGAAACAAGTATCCCATTTATAGTTAAAAAGTCTATAATCCCTTAGAAGACTTAACTCATTCTAGAAGTAATCATTGGGTCGGAAACCCAAGCTGTTAAAATCAATCCTAAACTCATTATCTTCAATTATTTAATGATGTATTAAGACTAGATTATCAATAAAGAAGATAGAAAGAGTATTTCAGTTCTATTCTACCTTGCTTAGGGAGTCTCTCATAAAATTCTGAGTTTGGGTGTGACATAGTCTAGTTGTCACTAAAATAATGCTATGACTATAGCAAGGATGAGTTATCATTATCCATAAATATCTAATTTATTTAAATAAGACAACTAAATCGAATGAAGACTAACCTAATAGAGACACCATTTATTTGTATAAAAAATACATACATCAAGGAATAGGTAGGTTTATCATCTTCCTTTGAAACCCAAAATAGTTGGCATAGAGATTGTAAACTATAACAACTAAACAAAAATCATAATCTACTATCCTAAAACACATAACAAACCTTTAGGCTTGAGTGCACTATGCTATGGTATAACCATATAAACTCTATGATCATAACAATGGATTAAACTACAAACAATACGTAGCATAGAATATATTAAACAAAACATATTATACAATATGTATATTCCAAGTACTAAAGAATTAAATCCTTCGTAGCATGCAATCTATATAATTCTTGTTGCTAATCATGCGTTGTGGCGATATGGTGTAGGTATACATCAAGGTTTATAACTTATTATAAATCATTCCAGCAATGATTTTGATTGACAACAATCATCGGTCGTGGACTTTGGAGTGAAAACCATATGATGCCAATTATTAAAAGAGCTACGTGGGTGCATATTATCCATTCGTTGGCACTATAAGTGGTTGACTGAACCCTAACTCTTCATTCCATTTCGCCCTCGGGCCTCTTGGCCGCTCTGCATCATTTCGGAACCCTGCTGGTAATGTGTTGACCGCCATTGCACCTTCATTACTCTTGCTCCACGCGAGTTTCAAATACTACACTGTGAGTTCTTTAGAGTGTTTACCTCGGGTTGATTTGCCTCTGTGGAACCGCCGTAGGTTTACTTGTCTCGACTGGTGATAGTCCAGCCCTTTTCTTGCACCCTCCAGTGGATTATCCTTTCAAATAACGTGGCTGTTTTTTTGTTAGCCGGTCGGTGAAAAACAATAAGAAGAAGGCTGCGACATTAGGGTTTATATGGGGTCTCCTTTGTGCTGTAGGTTGAATGATAAAAGAATACCAGTCACTTTGCCATCGAATGGCAACCTCCTCGCTGGAACAAGTCACGGCTTCACATCGAGGCTATCAGCTGATAAGGTAACACTCGAATTGGTTATTTTTATTGTACAGTAAAATTTTATAGTTATTATTTATCTTTTAAATACATGCTAACAGTCGGCTGTAAAATAAATCTCCTCACAGGTGAACCTGCTACACTTCGATGCCTTCTCCGGATTCAGGGTTACAGCTCCAGCTATGGTAAGCCCTGGGTCCTTCCATGGCTTATCATCTTTGTCTGCATCTTAAGGATGGCGTTGGTTGTTACTACAGCCATTCTGTCCTCGTGGTTTTTGAGCTGTTTGTTTTAATGTTTATGCTAAGGGTATAACCCTAGCTCTGAAAAGAGTCCTCCGGCTACGGCCGTGAATGTAAGGTTTCGATTTTAAAAACAGTAGGGTTTATAAAAACAAAAATGCAGGCTGTAAGCCTTCATGCTATTACTGTGTTAAAGAGTTTTTACAGGCCGTGAGCCTTGATTTTACTGTATTAAAGTTTTACAGGCCATGAGCCTTGCATTTACAGCTATGGGTTAATAAATGAACAGAGTTTTCAGTCTTATGTGATTACTTATCATGGGTAGGATTTTTACCCTCCGTTCTACCATATTTTGAAAATTGGTTCTTTTTCTTGTATTTACTTAATGCTGTATTGAAAAGATAAAAGAAAACAAAAGAATGCTTACTGTGCTTCATTTAATAGCCCAGTTGTA
>LPNX010532941.1:951569-1094157 GCA_001517045.1 Pseudotsuga menziesii | reverse complement strand
CATTCATACTCAGAAATTATAAAGAAATAATGACAGAACCTGTTTAAGCTGTGGACAACAACAGCAATGGGAGGCCGTTCCTCCCTACCAACTCCTGGAGAGAACTCAGACAGCGACTTCTCAGGACCCCCGAGCTTGCTCTGGTCTCCCTGGCTGGAACTAGGTGCAGCAAAGTCAGATACCAGTCTTCAACTCAGTATTAACTTAGAACTTATCAGTAAGTTCTCCCAGCTAAAAAGCTGTAAAATAACCAAGTTACTGTAGCATTCCTCTCAAACAACTTCCTTACTATTTTTCCCTCTTCCTCAATGAATTTCCTGAATAACATTCACCTGAATGCATTCTCTCTGGAAAATAATTGAGCAGCCTCAGCTCTCTTCATTGAGTACTTTTAAAAGATTGCCTAGGTCTTAGTTGGGTTAACTGTAATTTAATGAGCCACCTGCTCAGATTCCACTTTCTTGGGGAATCATGACCCCAAATATAGGGAAGTTGCCACCTGCAACTTAGGAAGTGTTTGAGGATGCTGCCACTTGTCTTTTGCCTGCCACCTAGTTCCATCCACCAGTTTGACCAGTAACCTCTTTTTAACAGCTCTCCCATGCTGTTGTCTCCATAATTTATTTATTAAATAATAAAATATTCTGAATTACACTCCATTACTGTTGACTCTGCTGAGTCATCAATCCCTACTTAGGATTAATTTTAACATAATGTCTCAGAAATATAATAAAACAATTTACATAATTTTACAAAATTGGGGTATGTGACAGATTATCTTTTGTTCAAATGCCAATCGAAATCAGTAAGGGCAATCCTCAGCTTTCAAATTTGCAGACAAAAGGAAATTGCACCAACCAAGAACTGGATTTGCAGAGATCATCTATTTCCAAGGAGGAACAACAAGAGGATTTTCTTTCTCTTTATGTTCCCGTTACTTAAAATCTAGATAAAAAAGATGATAATGACGAGGAAGATCATGCTAATGTTTTTTCAAATAATTCTTTCTATGATGAATGTGAATCTGACCCAGGCATTAAGGGAAATGATCAACACTCTTCAGAAATTAGTCAGCTTGAGTTAGTGGAAGATATGAAATAGGATAACCTCAACAAAGTCGAAGATTTTATATATTGTTCTCTTATTGCATTATCTCATGGAGTATTGAGAATTGAGGACACCCATTTGTAGTCCATTCTTTTTTAACAACATGAAGGAATAATTTTGCATGATTTTCATGATCCCGTGCATTCTTGGATGGAGTTGTATTTTTTAAAGTTTTCTAATGCTCCAGCTTTTGGCATACTTCTTATTTCTAGTCGTAAGTATTAGTTGCCTGAAGACTCTTTATTGCATTTATCACATCTTTTGTGGGTCTTCTCAAACAATGGCATGCATGGAATTAAGATTCTCAATCAAATGGTTTCTTGGCTTCACTGGAAGTATGATTACACTTGATTGGGTTGTTTCCTACGATTAGAAGTAGGAGTAAATAGCAGAATAAGCTCGTTATACGAGCATGTAGATTCTTTTCAGTATGCTGGTTTGTAGCAGTATTTTGTCATTTCAGAGGTATGTGTTCAGAGTTTGAGAAAGTTGCAGAGATTTGGTAAATGACTCCATCACCCAATGAATAAAGCACAAGGTCTACAGGTTCTTGAAACCTCATAAGGAGGCTTTCATCCCGTAGCAAGAGCCAGATGTTAAGACTGAATATTGTTCATAGTCTATGTGTGTTATTTTTCAAATATTTATTTCCTATTACTTTTCATTTTTGGTTTGGTGTGAAGTTTCATAGTGATAAATAGATTTTGTTTGATTTTATGGTTATAGCTATTTTGATTTATTTCCTTTTATTTGTTTTAAAGTTTTCCTTTGGCTTATTAGGGGTTATATATCTTTGAACTCTGAAAAAATTATTTATTCTAAGATTTATATTCAAGATCGAACCCTCATTTTTGAGTCCTTTGTCAAATATTTTCATGAGGAGATTCCTGTAGCAGCTCTATTTTTCCTGTTTTTGTCATTATCATTGGGAGCAGATTACGAGGTGATGGAAACGAATTCTAGAAAACCAAAAGAGGTTTTTTTCCACAACAGACGCATCCACACAAACCTCTCTCAGTTTTGCAACAACTATTATCATTTGAGATATTCGAATTCATCTTTGTGGTCTATTGTTGGCAAGGGGTTTGGGGCGAGTGAGTTGCGCAATGTCGTGGCAGCTACGCAAGCTCATGCGGTACCGCACAAGGGCAGATTGGTGCGATAAGCGAGAAAATTACCGTTTTTGAATATTTTATGTATATTTTGACCAATTTTTGTTGCAATAGGTCAGTAGCGGTTAGAAGTCAGTTATTAGTGGACCCTTGATGTAAAGACATAAGCCTATTTATAGATCCATTTTGAGGAGTCATGAACGGGTCATAGGTTGCAATGACCAATTGTATGTGATTTCCTACGCGATAGTAAGGGATAAGATCTGGTGCGATATGCTCTATGGAGACTTTTCTGTCTTGACTGTGATTCTTCCTGATGTATGCAGTCTCTGGTTTTGGAGAAGGATTATGTAATGTGGCGTATTTGCACAAAATTAATATATGATGCGATGAGTATGGCTCAATTATTGTCTGTTTTTTTGGATCTGTTACAATGCTGCGACTCTGTTTTGTTAGAATGACATGATATAGATTTGATTCAGTCTCTTCCTGCCATATCAATGCCATCTGTTGGGTTTAAGTTGATGCAATATATGTTTCTGTAACTGTTTGACGCACTATGATGTTCCATAACTGATGCTGCGATAATTTGATACCGTATGATGATTACATGAGTTATGATCTCCCTCCGTCGGATCCCCATATCCTCCTCTCCCACTATTGGAAAATCGGATCTGACAACACTCCCTTGAATGCCTCGGGTGAGACCTCATCTGCTCCACAGACGTTGCTGGGCAGGGTAAAACCTATCTGGGCCGGTTCTCAGGGAGATTGCGCTGCAGGGCGTCGATAGAGTGGGAACCCCTGTCAATGAAGCTTTGTTGGTGGGTTTTGCCAACAAATGGTTCTGTTTTTGGGACCGAGTTCCAAATAGGAGGGGGGTATGTTCTGGCATCCGACTCGATCCATGGTCAAGGTATGGTTTGACCTGAAGTTGCGGGAGTTTGCTGAAGCTGAAAAACAAAATATTAAGCCATTGACAGGCCACTGGTTGGATAGATATATCCACGATGGTCCTCATGAATGGTTCTTTTGTGAATTACCTATGCTCTTGCATGAATGGTTGGAAAAGTTCGCTAAGGGGAAGACAAACTTTCAAGGAGGAGAGCCGACATCCTGGACCCTAGAATTAATCCAGGCGCTACAAGAAACCAACAACAAGGCATCACGGGAAGTTGAGGTATAATTGGATAGTATCTTAGAAGGATGCATCACTGAGTTTTCTATTGATAATAATAAATCTTTCAGTGAGGTGGAAAGGGAGTTTTTTCAGTGGACCTCGTGAAATATTATTATTGTCACTAAAACTGTCGATTAAGCAACTAGTATGTGAAAAGGGTATCCTAAAGATGGAACAAGAGTAGTGGAAATCTGGTGTGTGGGGGATGTAGGCACTACTAAAGAAAGGGGGAAAATGCATAAGGAAGTAAGAGGTATATGGGCATGAGTTCTGGTGAGAATGTAAAGGTCACCGAAGAAACAAGTGGTTGTACGAGGGGAGGATCAAGGTTTCGAGAAAAGAGGTAGAGGATGGGAGAAGGTCCTGCTGAAGTCGAAGTGCGATATTGTGAAGAACATGGCACATGGGACGAAGCGACCTTTTTGTGACGACGAGGAAATACATGCCTAGGCTACACCCAGAAGAACGACAAGCTCGAACCCTAGCAGTAACGTGTCTACTCCTCCACGCACTACTCCACCACAAGGAAGGAATGCACATTCTACGTCGACTTGCCTGATGTGTCAGCAACTGTCTAGTAATAGAGCATCAGCAGGGGGAAGAAGGTCCAGAATGGCGGAAGATGAAATGAAGTTGCCCATATTCAACGAAAATGGCATCGGTGATCCAGAGCAGTACTAGTTCTTATGTGAAGCGATCTGGACTACTCGACAAACTATCGATGATTATGTCAAGAAAAGTCATCTAACCACCACTTTGAGGGGCCGTGCATTGGAATGGTTTATGAGATTCACACGGGTGCCTCAGGGAGGTACTACAAAAACATTGGACAAGATCAAAACAAGGATATTTGAGGAATTTAAAAAGCCGAAGTTCGAAGCTCAATACATCATTGAATTAAAAGAGATCAAAAAATTCCCCAATGAGACGATTTGGGATTTTGATCAGTGATTTAAGACATTGATGGCTTAGGTCAGTCTTTAGATGAGTGACGTTTAGCATAAAGAATGTTTTATCACGACGCTTGTCCTGCATATCTGGAAACCATTAATGCAACAAAATATTGCGATGTAGAGCAAGGCTCTAGAGACCACGATGAAATTGGAGGCATTGCCAGTAGGGGAAACTGTCGTTGGAATGAATCAAATTCAGGCGCAGTTGGCCAATTTAATGCTGCAATTGCAAGACATCAAAAAGGATATGGAAGATTGTGATGATATTTGGTGCACCCATTGCCATGCAAGCGGACATACCAAGGATACCTGTCCGACATTTCATAACTATTTGTTGTCAGGAGCCCCTAACCCATTGAGTCGTGCTGGCACACCATGGTGTCGCATTTTCCAGGTATATGGGCATCGACACAAGAACTGTGATTATATGCAGAAGATGGTTACCAAGGCGGAAAGTTTGTACTGTACATTTTGTCGGTCGGTTGGACATGACAACAAAAATTGTCACGCTTATGATTTTCTCCAGGAAAGGACGTATGATTCATACTTTGTGAAAGGAGAGGACCCCCGGACAGTGCAAGCATAGCCGCAAGTAGTACAACCAATAGAATAGATACCATATACATAATCTCCTTTGTTGTAGTTTGTCCCTGTGCAACCACAACAACAGTTTATGGCACAGCCGCAGTTCGCACCACAATCATAGATGGTGGTACAGCCACATTATAACCAGGCACCGCGACCATAGTATAATCAGCTGCAATATGTTCAAGCTGCACAATATGTCTAGAAGAAACCTAAACCATTGCAACAACAAATGGCCCAACCACAGTTTCATCAAGGAGGAGTTCAAGGAGGATTCCGCGAGGGGTTCAGGGGTCAAGCAGGAGGATTTGGCCGTGGAGGAGGACGAGGTCATGAATCCGTCCAGTGCTACACCTGTGGGGTATTTGGGCATTACCAGAGGGAGTGCCCTCATGCCCAGTGCACATATTGTGCAGCTAGTGACCATAATGTTGAAATTTTCCCTCAGTTGATTGCAAAATGGTAGGCAGGGAAAATTCCTCAGTTACAGAATGCACAGAATCAGAATCAACCTACATTCCAAGTACAAAACCAACCGATAATGCAGAACCAGGTTCCACCACAGACTCAGACTTAGAACCCGCCTAAGGCACAGAACCAATCGATGAATCAACCATTGAATCAGAACCCGCCTTTGAACCAAGGGTCGATAATTGCCACTATTCAGGCCTAGCCGCAAATGAAGGATGTTGATGTTGGGATTGTCACTCACGCTGGTGCGACAATTGGAGATGATGGACCGCGGCTACAAGTTTGGCTCACTGGTAAGAAGAAGGTCGCATTTGATATTGCAACAGAGAAAGATACTTTCTTCAACGCAAAGAACGAAATCAGGAGAAATCTGGGTAAGTTACCAATTGTTGATATGCCATTTTATTTTGATCCATCTGTAGAGGCAGGACCATCGCGGCAGTATGGTACCCTGTGCAAGTTATTTAAGAGTTGTCTATCACTAGCGAGGGAATCGGATGCCCTTGTCGAGCTCGAGGAATTATTGCACCTCCTGGATAAAACAGTGAAGAACTCCGCTGTGAATTCCCTGCAAAAAAGGAAGACCGACAAGGAGATGAGGATGAATGTCCAGATTGGGGATTATGAGGTTGACTCGGTCATTTTGGACCTTGGTTCAGATGTAAACATCCTGACAAAGAAAACCTGGATATTGATGGGAAAGCCAATGTTGGGATGGTCGCCAGTACAACTGCGTTTAGCCAACCAAGTGAAGGTTCGACCCATTGGTCGTGTTACAAATCTGGTTGTCGACATTGAAGGTATGAAAACATGTGTTGACTTCGACGTGATAGAAGTTGTAGGAGATGGTGGTTCCTATCCTGTGCTGCTAGGAATTGGATGAGCTAATGATAGCATGGCAATTATCAACTTCAAAAAACGTGTTATGACATTTGAAAACCAAGATGTTAGGGTCATTGCTCCTATGGACCCTCAGGAAGGATGACGATATATCGAACCAATAAAGGAGGAAGTCAGGAGAAGTTGGGATCATGCTTATAACATCTTCGAGGACTATATCCAACATACTATCGATGGCGAACTTGGATGGTGCAACGCAAGTTTCGCCTCCTCCGACTCTAACGATGCTCTAGAAAATTGGCAAAATCGGTTGCATGAGGTATCATTCAAAAAGTGTGGGTTGATTACACAGTGTCTTCGACATGTTGCGACTGAGACTGTCGAGTTTCCCATTTATGAAGGACTGTTGGGACTATCTGATTTCTTTCAAGAATTTGAAGAGAAAGTGCTTGAACTGCAAAGGATATTGGCTCTTGATGTAGCACTGAAGGCTACTCTGGCTCGACGGTGGGAGACACACAAACAAACGATCCATGACTGGGAGCAGTGCCGCAGGTTAATGATGGTCCATTTTGGTGATGTAGAGGTCTATCATGCTACGAGATATGATGGACGAGATGACCCTGCCAGTCATTTAAATGAGTGTAAGAGGTTATGGACATTGTGGCCCAGAGATGAGTGGGTTCACGCTTTTGTTCATACTCTAGAAGAGATGCCAAGATCCTGGTATGTGGCAGCAGAATTGCACAGAACAATTACCACTTGGGAGGATTTTTTAGTTTGCTTGGTGCAAACGTTTAGCTTCCTGGACACCAACCCTGAGGTATGTAACACTTTGCACATTATCCACGATGTAGTACTAAAAGTCATCCCTGTTGCATACCCCATTGATCCTCATGCAAATTGCTCCATCCAATCCATGATGACGTGCTACAACTTGTCTGGGGAACCTGAAGACGATGATGAGCTATGGAATGTTAATATTCCAGATTCCAGAGGAAGCCGTGTTGTCGCAGCTCCCGACATACTGATGGACTCGATGAACCAGCTGCTAGGGATCCAGAAAGTTAACATTGGGTCAACAGAAAATACGAAATTTGCTAATGTCAGAGACTATTGGGGCGAAGAGATGATGGCCAAAGTCACAGATCTACTGCACGAATTCCAGGACCTTTTCCCAACGTGATTTTCAAAAATTAAGGGAATACTCAACAACTTGGGGGAAATGAAGATTCCACTCAAGACAGATGCAAAACTAGTACGCCAGAGGCCGTATAGACTAAACCCGCGATACAAGGATTGCGTGAAAGCTGAGATCGATAGGGTGCTTGATGCCGGGATCATCGAAACTGTCGAAGAATCATAGTGGATAAGCCCGATGGTGGTCCAAGATAAGAAGACTGGTGAGATCTGCATTTGTGTCGATCTGAGAAATTTGAATGATGCATGTGTACATGATCCATTCCCAACCCCTTTCACAGATGAAGTCTTGGAAGGTGTAGGTGGTCAGGATGTTTATTCATTCACAGATGGCTTTTTGAGATACCACCCGATCCAGAATACGAAGGAGGATCGCCATAAGACTACATTCATCACCGAGTGAGGCTATTTCCAATATACTATCATGCCATCTGGGCTAAAGAATGCAACTATTGTATTCTCCCACGTAGTCGTCGTTGTATTTAATTATTTTATTCCAAAATTCCTACATGTATATATGGATGACTGGACCGTCTATGGCTTGGTTAAAGACCAATTAGAAAATCTGGGATTGATGCTGGAATGATGTAGACAACATCGGATTGCATTGAATTAAAAAAAATGTATTTTCTGTGCACCCTTTGGCATACTACTTGGGCACATCATATGCAAATAAGGTCTGTTGGTAGATCCGGCGAAGATTGCGTTGATCCTCAGTTTACCATCGCTGACGAATGTGAAGATGCTTCGAGCAACACTGGTACATACAGGCTACTATCACAAGTTTATCAGGGGATACGATGCGATTACCACTCCCATGAAAACGTTGTTAAAGAAAGATGTTGCATTTGAATGGACTCTGGAATGTCATGGAAGCTTCGACACCCTGAAGGCCAAGATGGCATCTGCACCAATACTGGTTTTTCCTGATTGGAATAAAGAATTCCATGTGCATGTCGATGCCTCTTCTATTGTGTTGTGGGTTGTTCTTACGTAGCCAGTTGAAGGTGACTTGGATCATCCAATAGCATATGCCACTACAAAGTTATCATTTGCCGAACGAAATTATACCACGACTAAAAGGGAAGGCCTGGTGATGGTTTATGCTCTGCAAAAGTTTAGGCACTACTTGTTGGGAGGACATTTCAAGATTTTCACTGATCATTTTGCTTTGCAATACCTAGTCAATAAGCCCATGTTGGGGGGGAGAAATTTGTAGGTGGTTTCTTTTGTTCCAAGAGTTTGATTTTGAAATAGTGGTAAATACAGGAAGGCTGAATGCTGGCCTGGATCATCTATCACGTATTGAGAATGGTGAAGAACCAACCAATATTGATGATGGCTTACCAGATGCACAATTGTTTCGATTCCCAAGTGGGATTTGTCTTAAACATTCCAGACTCATCTGATGAGTTTTTCTCCCAATAAGTACCCCACCAATTTTGGACATGGGGGACTGCCTTAAGGACAGCAAAGGTGATCTTTTCCCTGTTAGAGAAATTGTGGACAGAGATATACCCTTCTAGAAAATTCAACCAATTATCTAGGGCATATGCATCGATCTTTCCTCCAAATAAAGGAATATCAAAGTTAACATGTACCTTGAAGGGAGTTGCATTCCCAAATTGGCTGCTCGTTGAAGATGCACTTGCTGCTGTCTGTATTCACAGAAGGGTTTGGGAGAAACTATCCATCATCTTGTTCCTTTGTCGCTCGAGGGCTTCCTCAAGCAGCGACTTGATAGGATCTACTGCTCTGTCATCTCTCTTTTCTTACACCATGGGAGTTTGTTTGGGACGGCGAGAGTGATCAAGTGAAACTAGTTCAAGACCAAACTCTCTATACCCTGACCTTGTCAAGGACATGCACTGAGAAACAATCAAAGAGTAGATTGCTCTGATACCACTAATTCGAATTTATGTGTGAATGAAATGAAATAAAAAATACAGAATCACAATCACAGACATTTTGCAAAGATAACAAAGATACAGTAAACACATATTCTATTAAATGGTGGATATAGAACTTACTATAACACAATTGCTAGAATGGTGGTAGCTATCTCTGAGAAGAGATGTGGCTGCTACACTCATCTATGCCAAGCTGGATACAAAATGAGGCCAAAGGGGCCTATTTATGACAAGGACTAGGGTGAGAACCCCAAAAGTCCAAAACATAACCCTAGAAGATGAATTGTCATAAAGTTTGTAGCCCCAAGGTGGTAAGTTGAACAATCAACTTCTCGGGGTCATAACTTTTGCAAACGATCTCCGATTTGGGCGCTCGATAGCTCGTTGAAAAGATCTATCTGATATTTACAACTTTTGATTATGGCCAAACACATGCTATAGGAAGAAAATTGCCAAAAATGTTTTTTAGGACCTCAAAACAACCCCGAAAGTTTGGGACCCGAAAAAACATCACTAGGAAACTGGCAAAATGGACAATTGTTTTGAGCTAGTGGAATAGGTGGGTGACCACCAGTCTCCTTCTGGATCAAATAATGAACCAATGCAGTGGGATAGGGCTCCCCCCATCGAAGTAGCTTCCATCATACAACTAGAAGTTGTGGAAGACCAGAATCAAGAATTACTTTTCATCGGCTCCTCTCTCCATTTTTGAGATATGCATTTCTATTTAAATATATGTGGTCGGTATGTTAGAATATACATAATAAAAGGTAGTAGTATAGGTTTTAGGCATTTCTAATTTTTTGGACCTTTGAAAGAGTTGTTGAAGGACTATAACTCTTTGAATTTTGTATGCATGTCACTCCTTTCGGTACTATTGAGGACGACATGTATGTAACATGCACTTCTTTTTCTGAAGAATGTAACCTGCACTTCGTATTTATATATAATTTTTTTCTTCTCATTTCTGTTAAATTTTTTTTGCATATTGCAAAGATCAAAATATCTTACATACATGTATCAAATCCATAATTATGGAATAAAAAATTTATAAAACAATAAAATTGCTTACATATAATTGTTGATAAAAAAAACAACAGATGCAGCAAAATCTAGCATCACAATATACTATAGCTATGTACCTTCAAGGGCACATATGCATATATATAACAGAAAAACTATATACCAACATCTCTAGGAAAAGACAATGTTGTACCAGACCACGAAAAAGCAACCTTTGGACTAATGACAACTAGAGAAATAGTAAGTTATCTCGGAAATGAACCCAGATCATAAACCTATTCTCTTATCCATTTCGTTTTGCCACCAACACTCGTGTTTTTTTAAAATTGATCAACAAGAACATTTCTTCTCTATAAATATGCTCATAATAAATTGACTATAAATGACCCATCAATCTAATAATCTCATCATATATAGGAGCAAGATGAATATTTTTTAGAACTCTCCTCTTCTTCAACCATTCTATGAAAATCTTAGAATCCCCATAAACCTGTAAAGTCTGAATACCTTCCTATAAAGCTAAAGATAGAGACAGTTTTAGGGACAAAAGTTTTTCCATGTTATTAGTATAGATACCCACACCACCTGCAAGCTTTACCCAATGGGTATCATCGTGGAGGGGAATGCCCACAACACCCCTTACAAGAGGAGTACCTTGCGAAGCACTATCAAAGTAAAACCATGGGACCGATCGACCAATTTGTTCTTCCACAATCCTTCTGAGTTTGAGAACCTTATCTAATTGAGGAAAATGACTTACAATTCCCAATCTTTTAAAAGTGTACACTGTAGGAAGGATAAAAAATATCCTGAAAAAAACATCTATGTTCGGTAACATAATGGATACAATTCACAACTATACTTTCCTCATGTTTCAAGAAGGAATGAAGAACTAACATAATGGATACAATTCACAACTATACTTTCCTCATGTTTCAAGAAGGAATGAAGAACTAACTATCATTTTTTTAAGTTTCCATCCAAAATGTTATGGTAGAGAAAAAAACATCAATTAAAGAATTAACAATCAATTTTTAAAAGTTTCCACAGTATAGAAAAACAAACGGATTTTTTTTTAAATAAGTTCATAAATTAAAAGAACCAATTCCTATAAATCAAATAGAATAAATGCATAACAAACGAGAATTACACGTAATTACAAATTCATGTCACCCAAAAACAAAAAGTAAGAAGTGGGTATGTCATAAGGAATGTTGTGTGAGTTATAGGTTCATACTAATGTTGTACACATAGTTGTTTATAAGGGTAATATCATACACATAGTTGTTTATAAGGGTAATTATGCAATTGGATATCATCAAGATAATAGTGTCCATCTCTGAAAAAATTGAAAAAGTTAAATTTTATATCTAATTTTGTCAACCTAAGAGCTAATTTAGCTAAACAAATTATTTTTCACATTCCGAGCATCCATAAAGTAGATATTAAGAAAAAAAATAACAACCAAACTAAGAGAAGAATTCCAAGAACCCCTCCCTAATGGATCCTTCATTTCTCTTCAATCGGAATTTGTGCAAAGGGATGCCAAATTCCTTCCAACAAGTGTTTGGTGGCTTGCTAAGGAAATACCCAACTTCCCCTTTAAAAGAGAAATAAGGTAGGGGCAAGGTATAACAAGTTGAAGAAGGTAAGTGAGAGGACATAAACTAAAGAACCTATAATAAGACCTAATGTTGATCTCTTATTTTTTTTCTTAAGAATGCAACAAAAAAAGGCAATGACAACGCTCAAATAATTTCCAATAGTTTTAGACACATCTTGAATGACACCTCAACTTTGTGGTTTTCTTGTCGGAATAATTACTTATATATTTATTATTACTTATTTTAGAAGGACATTCATAAGACTTTAGTGGGGGAATTAATTCCCTCTCATCATGCGCACTAATCTAATAAATACATCTTATGCCAAAGGTGTTTAAAAATCAAAGATGTAAATACCCAAGATGTAATGTATCTAATGAAATTTAAGCACAATTCTAATTTAGTTCTATAATTTCATCAAACAATTTTTATATACATTTTTCACAAACAATTGCATATATTGTCAAGGAAATTTTGTCAAAGATATTGCAATCGTACCAAGTACACATGAAATAAGAGAGAGAAATTTGGCATTTTATTATGAATGAAACTTCATATTACAAACTGTAACGGTTGCTAGGGAAGCTAAAAACACACAATAAACAAATCAAACACCAGGAATATGCCATGGCTCTTCTACAACTAACTAGTCACTCTCCCAAAATGATGTCAAACCAAAAGATGAATCTGAAAATTCTTCGTGAAATCTCCACAACATTGATTAGGGTGGAAATGTTACACCACCGAAATCAATAACTACAATTGAAAAGGTTTTGCCAAAAGCTCTAATGAAAAACTATTATTTCATAAGAGCACCCAATCACGGGATCAGATAAAAAACATATCATATCATAATTCCAAGTGAGGTGTTGCTCTTCTTTCTATACTTCACTAGAACTCCATATAGTGGGAAATACCATGAAACACACAATACCATGGTCAATACCATGGAACACCTAATACCATGGGCAATGCCATGGAACGCTCAATACCATGATCCATACTATTGAACACCTAATACCATGGGCATTACCATGGGTCACCAAAAACCATCCACTAAAATATCACCTTTTTAATCAAATTGCATCTTAATATTATAACAATTTGGAGTGTCATTCAATAACCCCCTTGAATGATCATCTAAAAATGGACATCACACAAGACATGAGGAAATTAAAATTCAATGATATTTTTTCTGTGGATAGATAAAGGCAAATTATATATATATACACACACTTTGATTTGGTTATATATATTAACACCTTGATTTGGTTATATATATATATTGGCACCTTGATTTGGTTACCAATGACTAATATCAAATGTTGGTATATATATATATCATTGGTAAACAATTTAAGGTGCTAATATATATATATATATACTTGATATTAGTCATTAGTAACCAAGGTAAGATGTTAATCGTTACCAAATCAAGATGTTAACTATTAGAGTTAAAGTTTTGGATTATAATGACACTTCTAAAAACCACCAATAAATGACACATTACTAACTCCACATAGATAAATCACAATGACTTGAGATGTCTTCCACACAAAGCTCCAATGAATAATTCCATAATTATGTTACATATGATACATTTTTTTCTTATGTTACATGAGATACATGAGACTTCGTATGAGATAAACAACCTTATTGAAATGATTATCTTACATGGGATACATTTTTTCTTCTATTGAATTCGTATGAGATAAACAACCCATTGCTGAAATGTTCTCGACCTATTAAATATAGATGAGAACTTAAGCGGCATTTATTATCGATATCAAAGACCCTAAAATTCCACTTTTAAACATCAAAGCAAGGATTTTTATTTATTATCCATTAATGCAAATTTTAAGATCTCTTAATTGAATTCCCCTACCAATTACAAAGAGGCATCTTTTTCTAATGACATTGGTTAAATCCTATTTCAAATGGCATGACAATTTTGGTTTAGTTTTTAATGTTCTTAGTAGTAGAGTCATAAAGAACAGATATTTTCCCCTGGAAAAAGAGTCGTAAAGATTTTACTCATATATATTTTGTATGTATTATAATAATTTATTAATACTGAAAGGATATATTTTAAAAAATGTATTTAAAAAATTACGGAATATTTTGTATAAAAAAATTATTATGATAATTTAGAAAATTTAATCAAATATTAATATTAATTTTTTAAATTTTATGGATTTGATATTGTAACAAATACGATTTAATTTATAGTGTTACACATACAATCTTTTCGTTCCTCCTTAATTATCATTGTTCTTGTACCTTATGCTCTTTCATGCACTTTTTTTCGTAAGTAAGTCAACTCTATATTAGAATTTAACAAGATTTTTACAATTTCCAGTATATACCTTCAGCACCCAACCCAACCAAAACGACATACTTTTCACATTAGCTATGTAAGTTTTTACCCCAACATAAGATGGATTCAAAATTGCCCCTCTCGTGGGAGAAAACAGGGCATTAACAGGCATCCCCGAGTTTATCAGACTCAAAATAAGCTAGAAATTATATTTCAATCCTTACCTCCTCTATACATTCATAAGTAGACCACAAACAACTAAACCGACAATACAAGGAAACATTCTACCGACTAGGACATCGTCCTTCGACCCATTCAAAAATAGAATGACCTAGAATATCCTAGCAACAAGCAAGACCATTACTGAACCTAGAAAGTTGCAAAGTGAACTCCATTTCCATCATAAGAGGTATCATTTGACCGACCACCTCAATTCGCCCGCGACACCCCAACTTGAGCACCTGCAACTCCCATTTGAGGCAGGAAGGGGATACCCAATTCCTTACCTATGACATTAATTTTCATATGCGTTAACTTAGTGTCTGCATACAATTCCTTATAGAACTAGACATGAACCTCATCCCCTTTTGATTTTTCTTCTCCTTCTAGCAACACCCACCCCAGAAGACCCTTCATAATCCAATAGAGGGAAATTGTATGCCTATACAAGGATTTTCTAGCACTAGATGCCCCAAGGTCCTGGATCCATAGCTCAAGATCAGAGAAATCATCCTGAAGCTTAGCCTCACCCAACTCCTACCAGAGGTCTTACTCTACAGCTTCTATCTTCGACTGAACAGACAAAGGGAGAGATGCTTTGTATAACCACATAATTTGAGATGTGCGTAATTTATCCCTGTTAGCTGTCATTGTCTTAATTATGATCTATTTGGTAAGTCCCATGTTCATTCTATACACACAAAGTTTTATGCCATTAGATTAGTTGTCTCTTTGTGCAACCCTAAATGGCCAATGGGTGTGTTACTGACTCAAAATAAAGTCATTTTCCTTGTGATTCCCCCATCCACATATCTTATTCTCTAAATACTATATAACCAAGGCTTCCTTTAAGATACTCTTGTGCTTACTCACCCTTCTCATGTCCCTTTGAATTCTAATCCATTTTCCTTTAAATCATGATTCTCTAAGTCACCTTGCACTCTATCATCAAGCCACTAAAGCTTATGAAAGTGGACTTGTCTCATTTCTAATTTCAATAGTTAACCCTTGACAATGTGAATCTTAAAATCAATCTTATCTTACATGTCATCCATGTGCAAACTTTGAAAACCTGCACTTCAAAACACATTCAAGGTTTCGCCTCAATACATACTTGAGGTTCCCCAACTTTGTTTCCCATGAAACTTTCAACCTTATATCTAAATCTAAAATATAGATTACAACAACATATATTCTTCTCCTATCTGACTAAATTAACTTGGGAGCCCTAGAAAAGAAACACTGAAACAATACATTTGAAGGGAGAAGATTCACAACCATAAGGCAACAATCATGTTCACAAATTATATATCGACACTAATTTTTAACTATAGAAATACTACAACCCTAAATATTCCCCTTTAAATCCTTCTTAGCTTGTTAAATCACTTAATAAATATGTTAATTGTTCATGATAAATCAACATACCAAACAACCTTAAAAACTAGTCATTATCATAAGAAACATATGTTTGATTTCCATATCTACAATGGACAATATTTGGACAACAAACATAAAATTCATATTGAAACATAATGAATATATAAGTACATAACATTAGCTCATCACAATCTAGTACAACATGTACTGTATGCTTATCACAAGCTATGAATTCCCAATTACATCAAAATTATAGCTAGGGCATCCACCATCAACAACAAACCTTGGCCAATAGAAAAAACCAAGCAAGACATTTCACCAAGCTACTCCTACCTACACCAAAGGCTCAATAATGAGTTGTCATCAACACCAACAAGTCCACCCTTTATCTCTCGCTTGCATCACACAAGCCTACTAGGATATTCTTCAGTCTTGCATCACAAAAGCTCTCAAAGACAAGTGCTATGAGTCTTCTCTAGGTTTTCTTTGCCATAAACTCTATGTCCTCCTCACACATGGACTCTAATCTTAACACTCCAATTCTCCTCTAGGTTTTGTCTCACACAAACCCTAGTTCCTTCCTTTCTTGTATCACCAAGTATAAAGACACTAAGACAAGTACATCGACTATCATCAATAAGTGTCTCACATGGTACATCATCACAAGTTCCAAGTCTTCTTCATGCTAAGCATCACACCAGGCTCTAAGGTTGCGCTACTCCTCTAGTGTTCCATATTTTTCTCTTGTGTTTACATCACACAAACCCTACGGTCTTAGTCTCTTACATGACACAAGTGCTAATATTTAAGATCATCCTACATCCATCTTCATGAATTTAGATTTTACATTAAAAAACCTAGATCTTCCTCTCTTACATCACAAAAGTACCAAAACCTCTCCAAAACAATTACAAGAATATAATAGCGAGTACATCTTATACAATGAAACTCTCATCCTTTTATATATAATTAGCGAGGAAGGTGAACATAAAACATGGACTTTGTCGGAAAGTAACCCCATACAAAGTCTACAACGAAATCCCAAATGGAACACTTCATCAAACAAAGATGTACATGGTACATGTGTTAAACTAAGGTTTATCTAATCCCCAAAATTATGTGACATCTAGGCATTATGTCCTTGGGCCTAACATTCCTCCTCCTAGATATGTGTCATCCAATTAGGTGTTAGCCAAGCACTTCTATTCTAATGTGCAACATTCTCCAAGCAATGTGTCATCATTCCAAGTGCTTCTCCTCTAACTATGTGCCATGTGGTCCTTTATGCCTCCAACACTCCTCAACATGCATGTCAAGGTAGTTACTTGCTCCTAAGTCTTTGTGCCCTTACTCCTAGTGCCCAATGATCCTCAATAAGATAGATCCACACCCTGTGACAAGATCCCATCCTCCTCAACATGTGCACCATGTAGACAATGGAAATGCTACATAAGAAAACTACCTCCTCTAGCATGGCCCAAGGAGTTCATACACCAATCAAAGCTCTCCAAATCTCACTCACACATAAACAATGGGATAGGATACAAAGCACTCTCCTTCCTTGGTGAAACACTTTTTCAACAACCCAAAAGTTAACAATCTAAACCCAAAGTCCTCTATTTCAATTAGATTAACATTCCCTTTTGCGTGGCTTAGAAACATACAGTCAATTTACCTTGGGAATACAACACTTTCATTAACACAATATCCTCCACATTCTTTTGCAATGACAACATTCTTTGCTGCATATTATGGATGAAGTGAAAGCATTTCCTTGTACCACCAACTTTATCATCCAACGTCTTTCCCAACAACAAGCTTCTCTAGTCTTCATCATTCTCATCAAAGGTTATTGATATTGCTCATATCACACATGGGAAGAAGTACCACAATCAACTGAAACAAATGGGCATAGTGAACAACATTTCAATACACTTTTATGTAAAATATTTCATTTTGTCTTTATAACCCCGTTGCTAGAAAGATTTAACTCCTCCAATATAAGATGCTTAATTTTTTTTCCAAAGCGTTTTTAGCGAAAAAAGATTTAACAACCTCTTATCATTGTTGCAACTTTTAGACAAGTTTTTTACTTGTAGTTCTTATTTGCAATTGTCATCCCTTTTTATCTTATTTGCAATTGCATTGGTCAAAGTTGTAGCTTGGATAAATTCTCTCTTATTCATCATTTTCAAGGTCAAAGTTATAACTAGGATAAATACATCTCTTATTCACAAAATGTATTTGGCCTGGGTTGTGGTATTCTTGCATATTGTTAAAGCTCATTGTTCTTATTTATATACATACATACATATATATATATATATATATATATATATATAAATAGTTTCTAATCAAATCCCACCTCCATGTCCCCCTAACATTTAAATTAGATTTTTTTAAATGAAGCCAGGAAACAATAACATAACAAATCTTCATTCGATCGCCAATATTGATGGAAAATAACATAAAGACCTGGATCAGTGAAGAGAAAAGGAGATGAGTGGATCGGGATGGCATGGATATAATGAACTAGGGACGAAGAAGATTTGATTAAACCCTGTTTTCTTACTGATTCGATCTCTTTCTTTAGGTCAAACATTATTCCTTTCTAAAACTGTAGGTGAGACTAATCACGGCTTGAGAAGGGGCTTCTCTTCCCATGGCGTCCAGTGAGGGTGGCTCAATGACACCCTCTTCTAATATTCTGCCAGAAGTGGGAGCCTTTCCCTGACTGGTTTCCTCGCAAGGCAAGAAGGTTGTAGGAAACGCGCCGCTAAATTTCGTCAAAAGGTTGGAAGACATTCCAGTGGTGGCCCTTCCACCAAAAGACACCATTAGGATCTCCCTCTATCTAGTAAAGCAGGCTCTGATTGGCCAGTTTACTGATCTCTATCCCACGCTGAAAACCACTGATAGTTGGATTCAAAGAAATTGGAGACTACTGATATCTCAAAATGTTGCTTCCTATTCAGTAGGAAGAGGGTACTTCATGTTTGAATTCGAGTCTAAAATAGCTCAAGATATAATCTTTAGGAATGCCCCATATTTCATGGGGCCACAAGGTCTATATTTGAACCAATGGACTCTGGATTTCGATTCTCCAGTAGACATCCCTAAATTCGTCCCAATCTGGGTCCACTTTCCAAACCTGCCAATGCACTGCTAGAATCCTAAATCCCTATAATTGATAGCCAATACCCTAGGTCAATTTATTGATCTGACGAGCCCTAAAGACCAATATGCTTGTGCACATATCTGTGTGGAGGTAGATATAGAATCCGGACTTCTAGAAGCGATTAAACTCACTGAAGGAAACTAGTCTCATTTCCAAAAACTGGATTATGAGCAAACTTCCTTTCAAATGCAGAGGATGTCACGAATACTGTCACTTCCTCAGAAATTTCCCTCTAAATCAGGAAGCTCAACCAAAAAACGACAAGAATGAAGGATGGAAAGCTGCAAAGAAGTACAAATAAAAATCTAAAGGAGCGCACAAGCTAAGAAAATATCTCAAAAACGCCAAACCCACCCCTTCTCTTGATAAATCAGTTGATCAAGCCCATCCCAAAACTAACAAAAACGGTTTCAAACCTCTCAATATTACTGAGGGGAATGATGAAAAAGAGGTTGCAGATGTGGTATCTGAGACTACTCCTATCATCCAGCCAGAGACAATAGGGGAAGACATTGAAGAAACCAGAAATCAGGAGAAATCTACTGATTAATTCGAAATAGAAGAGTCTGAAGAAGAAGAAGAAGAAGAAGAAGGGGAATTCGAGAAGACCATGCCTGACAAAAAGAAATCCACAGGTGGAAGGAAGTTGGGAAAATAGTAGAGGGATCAAGCTACCTACATGGATATGCTGGAAGGATCCCAACAAATTCTAGAAAGACTCCTCCACAATCCTAGGAATTCCAGGCAACAAGGGAAACCCATCAAAGGGTTCACTCCCTCAAACAAAGGTAAATAATGAAGTACATCTCATGTAACTGTAGGTGACTAGGTGGCAAAAATAAAGAAGAAGCTATGAAAAATTTGATCCGGATTACCCAGCCCGATATCTTACTAATCTAGGAGACAAAGATGGAGGAAAGGACATTCCTTAACACAAGCTTGAATTTTTTTTTAAAGGTGGAGGATTCACAGTTAGCTCTAGAGGAGCCTCCGGAGGATTAGGCACCTTATGGAACAGTTCTAAGTTTGAGTTAGTTGAACATAAGGCCTATAGCCACTGCATCTTCACACGACTGCTTCACAAATTTACCGGAGATTAGATAAGCCTCTTTAATATTTATGTACCTATCATTTTATCTAAAATACAAGTGTTGGAATCTCTTCCAGGAAGCAAGCAATGGTACTAGAATAGATAATATCATCTTAGCAGGAGATCTTAATGTTATTTTGAACCAATCTAAAAAAAGAGGAGGCTCTTTGGTTAGAGATCCCATTCGAGAGCTGGTAGAGGAGCTGATTTTATATTAGGACCTTACAGGTATTGTTCCAACCAAAGGCAAGTTCACCTAGACCAATAAGTGCTAGGGACCTGGGCATATAACATCGAGATTAGACAGGTTCCTAGTCTAGGATACATTTCTTGTATTACGAATGAATCCATGATCTAGGATTTTATCTTTTAGAGGATCGAACCACAAATCAATCCTCCTTGAACTAAATAAAGATCCCAATCTGGGCCCTATCCCCTTTTGATTAAGCCCACTTTGGACTTCCCAAAATGATTTTATGGAGGTTGTCAAAGATGCCTGTTCAATTTCAATCTCTAGGTATGCCTCCTTTATTTGGGAAGATAAACTTCAAAGAACTAAAAAGGATCTCAAGAGTTGGGACAAACTCATAGTCTCCCCCTCTCAAATCATACTGGAAGGCCAACAAAATATGGAATATCATCAGCATATAATGGAATCAGCTCATATCACCAAGGCGCTTGTAATGTCCTCTTCTAATTAAGCACCAAAACACCCGTTGGCCTACTTAATTCCCATAGTTTCTAGCGGGTACTACATAAAAGGGAATTTACTAAGGACATTTGACACTTAGAACATAACGAGACACTCTTTCAGTATTAAAGTCATCAGTATGATAAAGAAAGCCTTATTTCTTTAGGATTAAAGTAAACATCAAATTAGAATTGCATGCATGCAAAAGTGACGCGTAAACCCTAAAAGTGACATGCAAACCCTAAAATTACATGCTAATATATTTAAGAAGGGTTATTGGACCAAAGAAGGGATCTATGATTATTATTGTTGATTTCGGGTTTTTGAGCAGCAACAACAAGTGCAACAACAACTATTGGGTTGAAGACGATGTCTTCATCTAATAAGGGTTTCGGCAGTGAAATCTATATTCCCTAATCTCTTTCAGGGTGGGCCATCTAGGTCTACTATCAGCATTCACTGTATTATTTCGTATTCAGTGATCCAACACCCATAGAACATATGTTTGCAGGTTCATGTTTTGTAGCTAGGGAAAACCCCAGAAGGATTCGTTGGGACCCAACCCTATTTTTTCCTTCGTTTGTCATCACCATTTCTCTCAGCAGGCATAGCACATCATATTGGGTGATTATCACCTAATTTCTAGCACATCCAGGGCATGCAATAGTAGATTCATGGGGAAGATGTGAAGACCAACATCCTGACAAAGTTTCAACACTATTGAGCACCTCCTCCTCCAAAAATGTCAACATCTTCCTGAAGGGGGAACACATGTAGTTGGGCGTCAAACTGAGGAAAGCAACACTACATTTTGACACACTTTGCATGCATTATATATCTAGAGTACTATCAACCTATTTATCAGTGGTAAGTGTACATCTGCTTACTGAAAATATCTACCCTGTAATATCTCCAGATTAGCTATATTTAAGGGCCATTTGGCATGACAATTTTTCATGCACTTTATATTCATCTTTTTGCACACCATTGAGTATATGAACAATAGCTTAGTAGCAAAGAACCATAGTATATCAGTTTGGGATATTGCAGTGGTATCAAAGCATGTTCCTTGTCAGCTGTGGGCTTGAACATGAAAAGTAAATGGATCTAGAAGAAGATACTTTTGTAACTTATAGAAGAAGGAAGAGTAGGTACACTAAGGAGCATGAATTTGAGGATATTCAGTTAGAAGATACCAATTAATACATGGACCCAATAGGTATACACTCTGATAGAGGGAAAGGAATGGGAGAAGAGTAAGATAGGTTGGAATTTCGCAGCTTGGTAAGTACATTGAATGACCTAGCTAAAGGGCAGAAGGAAGTATTGCATGTAATAAACAAATTGGCTCTCAAGCCAAAACCAGGTCATAGAAGTATAAATCTTTCACCAATAGATACAGGATCTACCAGTAGTAGCGGGAAACATGCATACACTAATATGCAAAACACACCTCATATATATAACAAACCTTCCAGTAGACCTACTATGCCTCACTTCCTAGAGAATGCAGTAGCAGGACCAGTCATGCCAGCGAAACCTAGTGAACCATTTGGAGCTTACTTACATGAGTACATGGATTTGGGAGATGAGTTCCATGCAACAATGTCATTCTTAGAATTCTGCAATATGAAAAGCAGGAACCGGCCAAGGAATTATAATTGTGGGTTTACCCAGAATTATGAATTGCATAAAACCTTCAGCAAATCGACCATCCCTAACTTTGATGGGACTCACGGAGGTTCAGCTAGAATATGGGTCTAGAAGTTGGATACTTACTCCCAACTCAACCATATGATGGAGACAGATGCCATTAAATTGGCTACCTTACATATGGATGAAGAGGCTCATGAGTGGTGGTACCATGGGCTAGTGGCATTGGGTCACAACACCATCACTTCCTACAGTGACTTCACATAGAGGCTCATGGAGCGGTTTGACAAAAGGGACCCAGAGATACATTTTAGAGAATTAGCTCAACTCAAACAAACAAGTAGTGTCGAGGCCTTCATCTCACAGTTTCAGAGAATAGTTGTTATGGTAATAGATGTGTTCGATAGCAGGTTGATTATGTTATTTTCAAAGGCTTTGACATAACCTTTAAGAGAATTTGTGAAAGCCTACAAACCATCCACTCTACATGATGCGATCATCGAAACCAGAAATCTACGAGACTCGGTTCCTAATAACAGGTTTCCACTTAAAACAAACTTCCCAGTAAAAGACAAAGACAAAAAACCTTTTCAACAAGAATATCCAAAGAAAACTTGGTTGGACGATGACACGAGGAAAGATTTGAGAAGGAAAATATTATGTTTTACTTGTCAGGAACCATGGGTTCCAGGACACAAGTGCGCAGGGAAGGAAAAGGCCCACTATATAAGTCTACTCCAACACTGAAGGGGAGGAATATGAACAGGAAACATCCGAGGAATTGATGGTAGTAGAGGAGGAGTCACTTCAGGGAGAAACATCAGGAGTATTTATTGCTACATTATCCAAAATACCTAGGTTTCATACTCTCAGGGTCATGGGATTAGTACAGGGCCACAGGGTAGGTGTGTTAATTGATGGGGAGCAACCCACAACTTCATTGATGCAACATGCATGGTGTTATAGCTGATTTTACCATACCAGGTAGATCACACATTTGTGGCCTTCCATGTCCCTCTGCAGACTCTTTGGACCCCATGGACTTATATTATACTTTGATGTTCCAATATCATCCCCAAAAATTGATTATTTATACCTATACGCGAATTTTAAAGCAATACTCGTCTGTATATGCAGCTTTTGACCTCCAACTCGCATACATCGGGATGTGTGCAAAATGACAAATATTTTTGGAGTTTTCCTCATTTGAGTCCGAATATTTTGTCTCTTGGCCTTCCATATTCCTTGAGAATGCTCAAATTCAACCCTCCATTACCTCTTTGGAGTGCCATATAAGGAACCCCTTGGATACATTAAAAGAAGAGAAATTGAAGAGTAAGGAAACTATAGTCCATTGTTGTCTTAGTTTTGCTTATACTTGAGTCAGCATACTTTTGTCCCTTGGAGCACATAGTGTTCTTCCCAATATTGCCTTTGCTTTGTGAGCTTGCTATCGAGAGATGGAGGATTGAAGTGGTGGAGGCCCAAGTGGAGGAATCGGTTTCTCTGGTTCGTAGAAGTGTCGACAGAGTTTGTCACTATTGTATCTCTGATTTATTAATAGAAATATCTTTTCCTGTCCAACTCATGTGCATTTTGAATATGAATATGGAATCCATGGATGTATTTAATTGCTTATACATGATTGATTATATATACTAGAGTAGCTCTAACACATTTATATATATCATGTTTGCTTTGTTTGTTGTTGTTGAGAGCAAATTATAATTGCAATTGCATTGGAAAAGCTCAACCGAGGATCTACTTCAACCGTCTGGAATAAGGTACGATTCTATATCCCTTAGTGTTATATTTGCTTACTGCTCTTGCATATTGTGAAAGATTGATTTCTGGTGTCATACTATCTGTTGTGGTACCCCCAATCCATAGGAAGTTTCTCTCTGTAACAGAATTGGCGACTTCGCTAGGGGTGCTCCTTATTTTTCTTTGGGGTTTGGGGGCATAATGTGCTTGACTTGTTCTCTGTTTCTCCCTATTTCTGTGTCACATTTAGTAGTATGTTCATCCATTGACACTCCCCTAGATTGGTTTGACCCTTGGCCTTGTTTTTACCACTTTCTTCTCTGTATACGTGGGGTTTTGGCTAAAAGTCGCATACATACGCAGGTTTTTGTCCAAAAGTCGTGTATACATGCAGGTTTTTGGCCAAAAGTCACATATACATGCAGGTTTTTGGCCAAAATTCATGTACATACGAACTTTTCTTTGAACACTCATGTACATCCTCCCTTTTGGTTGAGTTTGATGTTGTGGGAAGTTGTTGGGTGAGTTTTGAGTGTGGCTGGGTCTTCCTGGGTTCTGATGTTGTCTGTTGAATACTCTTTCGTGACCAAAGACCGCTTTTTCATTGATTTTTCTTTAAAATTAGTTCTAGTCATTTATCTCTTTTTTGTTTTTCCATTGGTGCATTAGTCTTTTTGTCTCAGTGTCTTGCTTGGCTGGTGTTTGATGCTTGCTGCAGAGACTGAGAATTTTAATGAATTTTATTGCATTTTCAAAATAATTATATAGTTACATTCTTACTTGCATCTCACATATGGATTTAAGGAGGTACTTGCATTGAATTGCTTGGATGAGAGTTGTGTTTAGGCTTTCATATAGGACAGATTGCATTGGTATTTGGAAATGAATGAATATTTATGCATTTCATGTAGTGGCATACCCCGTTTTTTCATTTAGACAAGATTGCACTTGCCATTGTTTGTTAGGTGTGCACATTTATTTCACTGTTGCGTCTCAATATCATTAGTTGCACGGCCATTTCCCTTTGAGTAATTACACCCATTAAAATCAACGCTTAATTAAAATGAACTATACATTTTTCTTTTATAGCGTTCACCAACAATATTAGGATTTAGAGTCTTGGAATAGTTCATTGTGAGTTAATTCTCCAAGACTACTAAACACAAAAAGTAGGTTTCTATCTAGTTAAGAGAGAGAAATCCTCGGTATAATTAGTGTTTCTCAAGAATCTCCTCTTACACAGGAGTTAAGCACGAGGCGGCGCACACGATTGTGGTTGGGATAGCCCTTGTCCACATTTTGTGAGCGCCGGAGATATTTCTAGGATCGTGTTCGTATTTGGGGGATTTTGCGGTACGAGTTGGTGCTTTCGAGCTTTGGGCTTTTCTACCCTTCCCATACGGTCGATCCCGCCTACGAATTTTCGCCTGAGCATTGGTTATATTGGGGTGACCTTAGTTTCCTTACATAGGTATCGTAGGGGGTACTTGCAGAGGTTATTCTGTGAGTGTCTTAGCCTGGTAGGTGTCGGACAACATAGTCTCTTTATGCGTTGAAGCTGAGGGCCACTATAATTGGTTATGCACCTCTGCTTGTAGTGTATGGGAGTTTCGATCCTCTCCTAGGAGATACATACCTACTGCATTCGGGACCTCACTTATCCTCCCCTTGGCTTGCTTGTGTTTTGGCCGTATATTTTCTTAGGAGTGTGCTCTTTGTGCACTAGTTGGATTTAGGGATCGCGGTTACTTGAGAGTTTATGTTCTCTTGAATTCGGGTCCTTTTATGTTTGGCATGCCTGACATCACTACTAATATCCCGTCACCCACTCCAGGTCCTAGTGTGGACCATGGTGTGGGACTGGGGGGCACCACAGCCCCTTACCTTGCTCATAGATTCGGGAGTGGTCATATTCCATCCTCTTCTCCATTTGTAGAGGATTTTGACTCCCTTATTCTATTCTTAACACTAGTGTTCACCCTAACGAGGTTAGTAGTGGATACGTGAACGTTGGGTCTACACCTTACATTCCTTCTTGTGTCCCGTCATCCACCACATTGTTTCCCTTGGATATAGTTGTCATGATCAATCCTCCATATATCCTATAGTTTGGACTCTTTACAGACTCTTTCCAGGTGTTTTGGACTTATATTATTGTCATTAGGGTCCATTTTTTGTACACTCACTCTGAGGCTTTGACCCATTCGTATCTATGACAGGTATAATTCTGAACTGGCATATAGATTAGGATTTCACATCCGCTTGCATTTATGCATTTCCTTATGATCATTTCATCTTAATCTTAGGTACGAATCCATTCCACAATGTCACTAAACCTTCATGCTGCTGTTAGAAGTCATATTGTGTGAATGGTAGAGCTTTCCTATACATGGGTGCCCCAGTTAGACCATATTTTGCATTTTGTACCCATGCTGAGATTCCTCCTTTAGGTTGTGGGAGTCCCTTTTTATTCCTGCCATGTCCTTGAGCAAGAGCTTCATACTCCTCTTGAACTTTATGTTGGCCAATCCCCATAGGGAATCCCTTGTATATATCAAGTTGTAATTGCATTTCATGAGTTTTTTCTTTCCTTATTGAACTTTATGTCGACTCCATGCTCTAGAGTTATAATCCATATAGCCCAAGCTTGTCTCATGTCTAGCCAAGCAGATCCTTTTACATATCCTTTGCAGCTTGATCACCCCTTTACCGGGAGGAGACCTTCCCTCGAGTGTCATTATCCTGCACATACTTCCTTGCATTGAGCATAGGTATGTTCCATTGCTTGGAACTATTTTGCATGTCCCTGACGCTCATCTCCTCCTAGATATGTACTATAAATCACTTTTATTCTTTTTCAATATTTTCAAAATATCTAAAAAAGTCCAAAAAAATAAAAAAAACATTAAAATCCAAACGAGAAAAGATGTCATCTTTGGAAGCAGTCAAGTCGTGTCACCTTCTAATAGAGCACTTTATATCACATCCGTTGGTTGGGTTATTAGTTTGACTTTAGGAGTTGTACTTGTTACTATAAGTTTATCTCCACAGACTGGTTACGCTTACAGTCCCCATGGAGCCTCTGTTGATGCCTCCTATTTCACTGAGATGTCCCAGTTTGCATATCGAGTCCATGCTTCCTACCTTCAGTCACCACTTGCCTTATGCTCTTGTTCGAAGGAAGTTGAAGCTTGAGTCGGCCATTCCTTAGTTATCTTGGCTTTGCATGTCGGCCATTCCCAGTCATTACAGGAATTTTGGGGTCTAAAATGGGTCTCCTAAGGAAAATAATAAAATAATAGTTAAAATAATAAAATAATATTTATTAATTTTGGAGGAAGAAAGAAAAAAACTATTTTTTGTGTTCTTATTTTCGACATATCTCCCTGTTTTTTTACTCAAATTTTGATTGGGAGAGCTCGTTGGATGCAAAATTTGATTATTCATCCAACAAGTACCCACACTGCATACTTTTGACGGACCCCACTACCCCCAAAAAAAGAAATAACTGAAAAAACGTGATGATGACATCATTATCATGTTTTTCAGTTATTTCTTGTTTTTGGGGTAGCAGGGTCCATCAAAAGTATGTAGTGTGGTTATTCTTTGGATGCATAATCAAATTTTGCATCCAACGAGCTCTCCCAATCGAAGTTTGAGTAAAAACACAAAGAGATATGTCGAAAATACGAACAAAAAAAGTAGTTTTTTTTTATGACAAATATGCCAATTCAACCATTATGGTTGACTCATTTTATTGAAATTCTATTGGATCTTGAATTCCAACTCACAAGAAATTATTTTGGCACGTTTTCTTATAAGGCCCATTTTAGACCCCAAATTTCCTCTAATGATTGTTACTGGTTCATGCACATCTTGTTCGTTGAGTTATTCCACATTATACAACATTACTGAGTACCTCATGTTGGTTGATGGGGGATGCCTTAATTCCCTCCTTCCAATGGATTCCATTCCATCGACATCAGATCATTTATTCTGGAATAGGAGTCTAGAGTCATTTGAGTGCCTTGAGACTTACAGTCATCAGTGGTAGGTTCTCTCGTCATCGACAGTTTTGGGAATACATCAATGTCCCCTGATCGACGGACTCTTTCAAGTCTTCGGCATCAACACATCTATTCACGCTTGTTAGATTGCACTTTGTACCTTGATTCCCATTTTCATTATCGGGGGGGTTATCTCACATCTGTTAACGGTATACATTAATGACCGATAATCAAACGATGGGCTACTATGTTCGACCTTGACACATCTATTTGCATAGTAGGACATGTACTCGTAGCAGCTTGTGTAGAAAACCTTCCATCTTGGAAGCATTCGATATATGCTACCTCCTTGATCATGTCAGTATTCATGAGATGTCATCTTTCATGATCTTCATTCCAGTGCTTCCAATGTATATCATATATCTTCATCTATTATGGAGATCTTGATCCATTGTATATTGTATGTGGCAATGATCACACATAACACTTTGTATATCATTCCAATGCATGGCCATTGTACTCTTATGTATCTGGGACTGCTACATGTATTTGCAGTCACATGCAGAGATTGATTATTGTATTTTATTAATGAGTGGTTGGTTCTTCCACCCGATTCTTCATTACTCCACTTCTAGGATGGATTTTTTAATGTATTTTGGCCATCATGTTACCCTATAACCTCACACATTAGGGGGCATCTGTTATAGTTGATTTTACCTCACCATGTAAATCACACATTTATGGCCTTCCATGTCCCTCTACAGACTCTTTGGACCCCATGGACTTATATTATACTTTGGTGTTCCAAGATCATCCCCTAAAATTGCCTGTTTATACCTATACGCGACTTTTAAAGCAATACTCGCGTGTATATGCAGTTTTTTACCTCAAACCCGCGTACATCAGGATTAGTGCAAAATGACAAATATTTTTGGAGTTTTCCTCATTTTAGTCCAAATAGTTTGTATCTTGGCCTTCCATATTCCTTGAGAACACTCAGATTTGACCCTCCATTACCTCTTTGGAGTGTTATATAAGGTACCCCTTGGATACATTGAAAGAGGAGAAATTGAAGAGTAAGGAAACTATAGTCCATTGTTGTCTCAGTTTTGCTTATAGTTGAGTCTGCATCCTTTTGTCCCTTGGAGCACATAGTGTTCCTCCCAAGCTTGCCTTTGCTTTGTGAGCTTGCTATCGAGAGATAGAAGATTGAAGTGGTGGAGGCCCAGGTGGAGGACTCGACTTCACCGGTTCGCAGAAGTGCCGACAGAGTTTGTCACTATTGTATCTCTGATTTATTAATAGAAATATCTTTTCATGTCCAATTCATGTGAATTTTGAATATGAATATGGAATCCATGTGTTATCACTCCAGGAAACTCCTCTAGGTTGTAGCTCGAGGATGCCTGGTAACTTAAACTGTTTTCTGGGTTTTTTCTGAATTGGATCAAGCCGGGTAACCTATATAACCTCTCACTCTCAAGACATGCATGAAGCTCACTCAATCACAAGGCTTTTAGTTACAACTTGTTCAGTAGTTTGACAAAAAAAGTGCAGGGATGGAGAACTCACCAGGCTAGCAGACTTACACACATAACACATGCATATAAATGGCTAAATCCTGCTGAGGATGGTGTTTATAAATCAAATATCGCTAAATAATCAATAGGATGACAGCTATCGGCCCTTTAATAAATATGAAAATTACCTAAATGCACATTCAGGCAATAAACACAATAAAGAAAGAGATGGCTGAACAAATCACAACAAAAGAGCTTATACTTAGAATAAACCAGATGAGATGCTTGATAATGGAACAGGCTCATAAATCCCCAGAGTCGAACCTTTATTAATGAAATAATCATGGGCTTTATAGCCTTTTACAAAATTTACAAATCCTGAAAATTCGATCTGTTTACATAAAAAATAAATGAAAGTCATAGTTTTTTTCCCGATTAGGGCTTCAAACCCTTGCTAACAATTTATTTATTCATTGTGAAGATCTAGTTCACCGGGTGATATTTTAATGACTGAAGTGGTAGCTGATAACCACTACTGCTGGTTTGCTCTGAAATTGCCGCCAACAGCCAGTGTATCGGCATTTAACTAAAGTGCCCCGTCTTGTTCAATCCGCCCAAAACCCCTTTTTACTTTGTTGCCGCAGTTTCGGAGGTGAAACGAACTAGTTTTATCATTGTCGGAAGCATATCCTCAAAGTTTGAATCGAACCTTTAGTCTTCTTTCTTCCGCCATTTCGGTGCTCCAAGTCTCTTTGTTGCCGCAGTATTGGCACTCCTTAGATCATCAGTGTCGCGACGGCTTCTTCATTGACGGTTAGAGGTTTCTTCTTTTATCACATCTGCGCTCCTAATCGGCGTTCTCCATAACTAACACATCGGTGATCGAGAGTAGTAATAACTATAGTATCAGAGTTGTTCGTCTTCTTTCTTCTGCCGTTGCGGCTTCCAATTTCACTATCTTGTCGATGGCTAGTGATTCCGAGTTCTGACGCCGAAGTTTCATTTGTTTGCGGACCCCGTAGTTTATATTTCTTCCGCCATTGCGTCTGCTTAGAGAACTAATTCACCATCGGTTTTATGTTTTCAAGCTCCAGCGCATAGTCTTTAGTTCCTCCACTCGGTGATGTCTTTCTGTTATTTCGAAACCCATAGTAATTCTTTCATCCGTCGTTGCGGCTCCGCATTTAACTGTTTCACCTCTTGTTAGGCTTTAGCCTTTCTGACGACGAAGTTTTCATCTACTCGTGGAAGCCTTAGTCTGTTTTTATTCCGCAGTTGTGGCTCCTCAGAGGACTAATTCACCAAAGGTTTCTACATCGACGATCGGAAGCTATTTCCTCTAGCCCATCGGCACTCCAAGCCTAAATGTTTGTCACAGTTGTGGATCCTTAATGGACTGTTGTGCCAACTATTAGTCTTTATGATCGCCGATGATCTTTTATTGTTGCGCTTTGTGAACTTTTTCATTTAGCGGAAGTCGTAGTCTGTTTTTCTTCCGCCGTTGTGGCTACCCCTTGAACTATCTTACCGATGGCTAGTGATTCCAAATTTCGACGTCGAATTTTTCATCTACTCGCAGAACCCATAATATGTCTTTCTTCCGCCATTGCGGCTCTTTAGTGGACTAAATCACTGACGATTAGTGCTTTCAAGTTCCGATGCCGAAGTTTTCATTTGCTCGCGGAACCCATAGTCTGTCTTTCTTCCACCGTTGTGGCTCCATAGTGAACTAAGACTCTGCAACGTCGGTGATTGAAACTCAAAACTTCTTACCATCAGAACTCTTAGTCTGTATCTGTTCTGTCATTGCGACGCCTTTGAGAACTAGCTCGCCAATCTGAAGTCTTCACAACTTCTTATTGATGTTTGAAAAATGTTCCAATAGTGTAAACAGTTTCAGCAATACACCTATATGCCGAAGGGGTCTTCCACCTGCTATTTATCTTCCATATTTTGGTGGCTAATGAGATGTTCTGATCCTTGCCCAAGCCACCGAAACCACAGCTTCGTGAAATTTGCATCAAAAAATAGAGGTCTTCAAAGCTGTTAGTGATGTTGCCTTATTTAAATTCTTCATACTATCAAAAATAAATTTATTTTATTTGAGAGATAACACCATCGATGTATTTAATTGCTTATACATGATTGATTACATATGCTAGAGTAGCTATAACACATTTATATATATCATGCTTGCTTTGTTTGTTGTTGTTGAGAGAAAATTATAATTCCAATTGCATTGGAAAAGTTCAACGGGGATCTACTTCAACCGTTCGGAATAAGGTACGATTCTATATCCCTTAGTGTTAGATTTTCTTACTACTCTTGCATATTGTGAAATATTGATTTCTGGTGTCATACTGTCTATTGTGGTACCCCCAAGCCAAAGGAAGTTTCTCTCTGTAGCAGGTGGCTAAGCGGGGTTTTCAAATAGAGAAATTTGAGGGATTCACCGTAGCGGTAGCAGGTAATAATAGCATGGAGTGCAACCATTTGATTCCCAAACTGAATGTCAGATTAGCGAACTACAATATGACTGACTCATTTTATGTGGTGAATGTAGCTGATACAAATGTAGTGTTAGGGGTTCAATGGCTCTACTCAATAGGAAAATATACTACGGATTACAGGGAAATGGAAATGGAATTCCAAGGACATTATGGAAAACAGGTAGCCTTGAGGGGCATGAACACTTATCCCCCAAAACCAGTATCATCACAAAGAATGGAGGTCGTACTCAGATAAAGAGACATATAATGGTCAGTTGAATGCCTTGTCACTTTTAGAAAACCTCCCAATAACAACACCCAACATCCAAAAGATATTCAAGCACTATTACATAAACATGAGAGGGTATTTAGAGATCTTCTAGCAGGTCGACCACCAGATAAGGGATTTGAGCACATTATTGAGTTAGAGGAAGGGCCACAGGTAGTCACCACCACCCCGTATAGACATCCCAAAAGGTACAAGGATGAGATCGAGAAAACAATTAAGGAATTACTGGAACTAGGATATATTCAGCCAAGTTCTAGTCTCTTTGCATCATCGATAGTTTTGGTTAAAAATAAATATGGCACCTTCTAGATGTGTATTGATTATAGAGCACTCAAAAAGAAGACCATCAAAAATAGTTATACCATTCCCAGGATTGATTAATCAATGGATGAGTTACAGGGGGGGAAATACTTTTCAAAAATTGATCTTCGACCAGGGTACCATCAGATCCGAGTAAGGGATCAAGATATTTCAAAGATGGCCTTATGTTGCCACTATGGTCACTATGGGTTCTTAGTCATGCCTTTTGGATTCACCAACGCCCCAACAACTTTCCAATCTTCCATGAACCACACCTTCAAGGCTCAGTTACAGAAATATTTACTGGTATCATTTGATGATATTTTGATTTACAGTAAAACTTGGTAGGAGCATTTTAAACACTTGGATAAGGTACTGAAAATTCTAGAAGAACGGTCGCTTTACGCAAAAATGTCTAAGTGTGAGTTTGGCATGAAATAGATGTTGTATCTAGGGCATATAATCAACGCATAGGGGGTTACAAGTTCACATGGAAACGATTAGAGTTATCTTGGATTGGCCTACACCGAATACAGTAACAGAATTGAAGGGATTCTTAGGTCTTTGCACATATTACAGAAGATATGTAAAAGGGTTCTCTCAATTTGTCGTACCACTCACTAATCTTACAAAGAAAGGGGCATTCACATGGACAGAAGTGGCACAAAAAATCTTTGATAAAATGAAAACAATCATGAGTTCTTGTCCATTTTTGGCACTACCATATTTCTCATAGTCGTTCATAGTGGAGTGTGATGTTTCAAGAGAGGGACTAAGGGTGGTATTGATGCAAAACCATCATCTGATTGCATTCGAAAGCTGAAAAACTTAAAGACTATGAACGCCACTACTCTATATATGCTAAGGAAATGATAGCCATCCTACATGCCTTAACAAAATTCAGACAATATTTGGTGGGAAGAAGGTTTAAAATCAAGACAGATCACAACAACCTCAAATTCTTCTTGAAGAAGAAAGAATTGAATGAGCGCCAACAGAAATGGGTCGGCATGGTACAGGCATACGAGTTCGAAATAGAATATGTTAAAGGAAAGAACAATGTTGTAGCTAATGCTTTATCCAGACAACCAACCTCTTATCACTCATGAGTATATCTATGGATTGGAGGTCCCTTCTCTTGGTAGAATATTCCAAAAAACAAATTTGCTTGTGAATTATTAGATGGACAGATACATGATGACAGGTACAAGGTAATTGAGGACATCGTCTATTACAAGAGTAGAATATACCTCATCCCAGAGCCAATTTTAAAGATAAAGATTATATAGGTATCACATGATTCTCCATTATCAAGGAATCGGGGGTTCTTGAAAACTTACAGATAGATCAGAGAGAGGTTCTCATGGAAAGGCCTCAAGGAGGATGTAATACAACATGTTTGGGAATGTAGTATCTACCAACAGAATAAAATTGAACACACTCATCTGACAGGGTTACTTCAGCCATTACCGATACCGAAGCAGAAATGGGAAAGCATCTCTATGGACTTCATTACAAGTTTACCCAAGGTACAGGGAAGAGACTTCTTATATGTGGTAGTAGATCGATTGACCAAATTTGATCACTTCTTTGATATTTCTTCTGACTATTCAACATAACAGGTAGCCGACTTATTTTTCAGAGAGGTTTTCATACTCCATGGGATACCCAAAACCATTGTTAGTGATCATGACAATAAATTCACCAATGCTTTCTGGCAGGAGCTGTTCATATTAGTAGGTAAAAAAATTACTACGAGCACAAGTTATCATCCTCAGAACGATGGGTAGACGGAGATTGTCAAAAAATGGATTGAGAGGTGATTGATAAATTATGTAACAGGACAATAGAGGACATGGATTAAATGGCTACACCTAGGGGAGTACTGCTACAATACTACCCACCATATGTATATTAAGATGACACATTTTAAGGCTCTATATGGCTATGAGGCACTGAACTTTGCAGACTTGGATTTTGGAGATAGCAGAGCACCAAAGGAAAAATATTGGGTAAAGGACAACCAAGATATTATTAAGGTCCTAAAAGAGAATATACGGGAAGCTCAAAATCAACAAAATCTATATGCATACAGACACAAGATTGAGCAGAGTTTTGAGGTAGGAGATCTGGTATATTTACGGCTACAACCTTACAGGCAATCTTCACTCAAGAAAAAAGGAGCAAAAAAGCTAAAACCTTGATTCTATGGTCCTTACAAGGTAGTTAGGAAGGTTGGAGAGGTGGCTTATGAACTAGAGCTGGCAGAGGAAAGAAAAATTCACAATGTATTTCATGTATCCAACCTCAAGAAAATAGTAGGGAAACACATTGCTCCATCCATCGAGTTGCTTCCCTTAGATGATGAAGGAATTTTGGTATTGATTCCAGAGAGAATCCTACAGGTTCAAGAAAGGAAACTCCGAAATAGGGTGATTCGAGAATACTTGGTAAAATGGAAAGAATTACCTATGCAGGATGCCACATGGGAGGGAGAGCGGGTATTGCAGCATCCTAGTTTGCAGTTGCTTGAGAACAAGAAATATCAAGCGGGGAGGGTTGTAATGTACTCTTAAAATTAAGCACCAATACACCCGCTAACCTACTTAATTCCCATAGGCTCGAGCGGGTACTACATAAAAGGGAATTGACAGAGGACATTTGATACTTAGAACAGAACGGGACACTCTTTCAGTATTCCAGTCATCGGTATGATAAAGAAAGCCTTATTTATTTAGGATTAAATTCAACATGAAATTAGAATTACATGCATGCAAAACTAACATGTAAACCCTAAAAGTACATGCTAAGCTATTTAATAATGGTTATTGGACCAAAGAAGGCATCCATGATTATTATTGTTGATTTTGGGTTTTTGAGCAGTAGTAGCAAGTGCAACAACAAAAGTTGGGGTTGAAGACAGTATCTTCAGCTAACAATGGTTTTAACAATGAAATCTATCTGCTCTAATCTCTTTTAGTGTGGGCCATCCAGGTCTACTATCAACATTCACCGTATTCTTTCATATTCAATGATCCAACTGCCATAGAACATCTATTTGCAGGTTCACGTTTTGTAGCTGGGGAATAGCTGGAACACCCCAGAAGGATTCACTAGGACCCTTAAGCCCAGTTTTTCCTCTACATGTCATCACCATTTCTCTCTGTAGGCTTAGAACATCATATTGGGTGATTATCAACTCATTTCCAACACATCCTAGGCATCTAGTAGCAGATTCGTGGGGAAGAGGAGACGTCACCCTCTCAAAGAAAAGTAATTCACTAGGTGCCTTAGGGAGGACAAAACTTCTACATGTGATCACCATTGTCTCCGGCATATGAATACCAACATCCCGAAACATCAACATCTTCCTGAAGGGGGCACACATGTAGCTGGGCGTCAAACTAAGGAAAGCAACACTACATTCCAGCACACTTTGCATGCATTATATCTCTAGAGTACTATAAACCTATTTATTAGTGGTAAGTGACATCTGCTTAATGAAAATATCTACCCTATAATCTCTCCAGATTAGCTATATTTTAGGGCCATTTGGCACGACAATTTTGCATGCACTTTTTATTCATATTTTGCACACCATTGAGTATATGAACAATAACTTAGTAGCAAATAACCATAGAATATCAGTTTGGGATATTATATCTCTCCTTGACATAGAAGTAGACTTACACCGAACCATGCACTCAGCTTGTAGGCAAGAAGAAGTGTAAAATCCCCAAAATACAAGCCATTAATATCCATAAAAAAAAATTGGTTTTCACATAACATATGTGCGTGTGTGTGTGTGTGTGTGTGATGCACATCGCACGTCGTTAAATTCCTTATATGCAATTAAAGTTCATTTGGCTTAGTTTTTTTACTAAACCCATACTTTAATATCTGAAAATCTAGATCTAGGATTTCATTGTTGTACACGATTTACCTGTTTTATGACTAAACATATATAAATATAGACACAGACATGATTTCCCGAGTCTACACTCTAGGTCTAAACTCTAGAAGTGAGTTGCCCATTAAAATATAGATCATGAGATGTGTGTGTGTGTGTGTGTACTCGGAAATAAAACACAGGCGAAGGTAAAAGTGTGTGTGTGTGTGTGTGTGTATACTCGGAAATAAAACACAGGCGAAGGTATTGTTTACTTCTTAACGCGGAGGTTTCAATATAGATGCAAACACAAATCGGTTTAAGAAACGAATGTGGGAAACAAGATAACATCTAGATCACGGTCAAAATGATTAGGAAACATAGGCAAAGGAGGAACTCACATGCCCAAAATAACATTGGAAAAAAATAACCATCCGCAGATACCACTCCACAATTACCCTTCCGCAGCCTGTGGATTGCAAATTGTGGGTTTCTCTTCACCCTTTCCGAACTAAAACTCCTGCAAATTTCATTTCCACAATTTTCGGATTACGGATTGCAGGTCGATTTTGAACCTTTCTGAATTTCATTCTCCACAAATTTCCTTCCGCAAATACCCTTCTGCAATTACCTTTCCGCAATTGCGGATTGCGGGTTTAAACAAAAAAATATTTATCGAACCCTTCCGCAATTACCTTTCTACAATTTCGGATTGTGGATTGCGGGTTTACACATAAAAATATTTATCGAAACCTTCTGCAAAACCCCTTCCGCAATTGTGAATTGTAGGTTGCGGGTTGACTCAAAGCCTTTCCCAACAAACCCTCCCATTATTACCCATCCACAATTGTGGATTATAGGTTGAATTCAAACTTTTTCCAAAAACACACCCGCAATTACCCCTTCGCATTTGTGGATCGCGGGTTGCGGATTCTACTTAAGACTTCAAGGGGAAAAGGGATTCCGCAACTATCTCAAACTTGAAAGTTTTTATGGTAAGAGCCTAGGTTAGTTTATGTGATTTGAAAGCAAAATGCAGGACCTTGCAAACATATTACTAAATAATTGTAAACTTATATAATACTTTTCTGATCATACAGACGTTTGGGAGAGTAATACCCTAGATTTGATTCATAGTTCAATACTAGAGATCTTCCATATCCGACCCCTAGTTGAAATGCAGGTGTTTAAAATGAAAAACGCATTATACATATACTTAGACCTGAATCTAAGTTAACACGCAGAGGTTTAAAACCAAAAACACCTTTTCTAGAAATTCAGATATGTTTCAAGTAAATCTAATTCAATGTGTAGTAACAAAATTGCAGCTTTCTATTGTATAAATCCCATGAGTATAACTCAACATGTAGAGATTAAATGTTATACAAAGCTATTACAGATGTTCATATTTGTTTCAAATAATTCAAATTCATTATGCAGTAGCTAGAATCATAATCAACTAATATCTAAATCCATTACATTTATCGTACAGAAAGATATCTCTTTTGTAGTAATACTGCAAGGAGTAGAGGAGAATTAACTTAACAAATCATTTCATATTTCTATGATGTATTCATAAATCAGACATTGCTCAGAAGGATATCTATTATTTATGCAGAGCAGGTACGATTTCATAACATAAATGTATTCATAAATCCAAACATTGCACACAACAAGTTCTATCATTTTTAAAAAGCAATTACGATTTCATATATGCCAATCCAAGGACCATACACTGACAACTTCCTAACAATGGCATACAAATATATATATATATAATGAAATAACAATATGCGTGAATTTTAAAGCTTTAATAGAACCTAGTAATAGAACGATCCATAATGTGGTAGGAAAAGCCATGTTCCACCCTACCGTAGATTCAGAACAGTTTTCCCTTTGGTTCTCAATCATCCTCGAGCTAAGTTATGCATGCCAAGAGTGGTGACCATCAACCTCGTGATCAAATCTACGACAATCAAACTTGCCTAACACCAGAGTGCTCACCCAACAAGGATTGGATAACTTTCCTAACACAGAGTGATCACGCAACAAGGATCCCTTTCCAGCATACTAAGCAACGTCCCGCCTCCCTCGTATGATTCCATTTTATAGTTTTATTTTGCCTAGGTATTTTCACTAGCAACCAATTCCTCATGGAATTTTTGCAGCAACAAAATCCCTAATTTCCAGGGCGTATATAGTGCCATAATTGCACTTCTCACACTTGTTTCATCGCCCCTAAGGTTAGCGTTTCCTTGTCCCCCACTCTTGCATGCATAATCTTCTTCATTCAACATGGTTGTACTCCTTCATTCATAATTTTATTTAATCATATTGTTTTATTACATATATCCTCCAAGGACTTATTGGCAGATTTTATATCCAACCAATTATTCTTCAATTAAAACAATAACAAAATAAATCATAATTTCTGAATAATTTTTATTTCTTGGGGGATGTTACATCCTCAACTCCTTATTGCAAACACTGTCCTTAGTGTTTTTATTCTTCTTCCATTGGTTCTAGGAATAATTCTGGGTACTTCATTTGCATATCTTCTTCCAATTCCCAAGTCGCTTCCTTGGGGCTAAAGTGCTTTCATTACACTTTTACCGGAGCGATGACTTAGCTCTGAAGTGATGTTTTTTTCTTGTCCAGAATGCGCAAAGGTTCCACTGGAAACTCGCCTTCTGGTTCCAATTGCACCACATTCTAGTCAATGATGTGAGTGGAATCATGAATATATTTATTTAATAATGAAACATGAAAAACATTATGATTCTTAAATGTGTCAAAAGCACAAGTTTGTACGCCACAGGTCCAATTCTCTCCAAGATTTGAAAGGGTCCACAAAACTGTGGAGCCAATTTGGTACAACTTCCCAATTTGAGGGAGCTCTTTTTGGGCTTGACTCGAAGATATACATGGTCTCCAACAGAAAACTCATTATGTTGTCTTTTCAAGTGAGCATAACTCTTTTGGCGATCTTGTGCCACTTTCAAGTTCTTCTGTACTTTTTGAACAATTTGTTCCATGTCCTATAATAGTTCAGGTCCTACTATGAGACGATCTATGGGTCTATCCCATCTAACTGGGGCAGTACACTTCTTCCCATATAGGATTCTAATGGGATCATTTTTTACAAGGCTTAATATCTGTTATTGAATGCAAACTCCACCAGACACAAATATTCTTCCCACTTAGTGGGTTTTTTCATAACGTACATTCTTAACATATCTTCTATGACTTGATTTGTATGTTCTGTTTGTCCATTTGTTTCAGGGTGATAACTTTTTTCTTTTTCTTTTTCTTTTTTTTTGTACTGGGGGAATTGGTAACTAGGCGATTCTGGTACTCGCGTGACACGGGGTCCATTCCCGTCGGTTGCCACTATAACCCCAGGTGCATCCACACAGCCCACAAGCATGGGGCACGGATAAGTCTGGGTGAGATTTGAACTTGAGACCTCCTTTACAACATTCCTTCATTTACATGGCACTTGCCAGCCAGTCTACACCCATGTGGGCGTTTTAGGGTGATAAATAGTGCTGAAGTTTATTTTGGTTTCTAAACCTGCAAAGAAATATTTCCAAAATTTTGATGTAAATTTAACATCCCGATCAGAAATTACCATCTTTGGTACCCCATGTAGTTGAAATATTTCCTTCAGGAATATTTCTGCAATATCAACCACTTTGAAAGTTGATTTCAAAGGATTAAAATGCATAGATTTGCTTAAATTATCTACTACAACCATAATTGAATCATGATGTCTTTGATTTCTTGGTAAACCTATGATGAAATCCAAAGATATGACTTCCCATTTCCATTCTGGAATTATCAATGGTTGTAACAAACCTGCTGGGTGTTGATGTTCAACTTTCATCTATTAACATTCCAAACATTTAGATAGATAATCAACTAACTTTGTTTTTAATATGGGCAATAATAATTGTTTTCGGAGGGATGTTATCATTTTTTGATAACCAGGATGGCCTGCATAAGGAGGTGTGTGCATCTCATTTAGAATAAACAATTTCAATTCTGCAATATTAGGCATGTACAATCTGCCCCTAAACCAAATTAAGTCATTTCGGTCTATCTTAAATTCTATCCCACTTAAATTTATTTCATTTCTTTGTAATTTATTTAGTAGATTCAAATAATCAGCATCATGTTCACTTGTTGTTTTGATTCTATTTAAGAGATCACTTTCTGATCTACTCATAGTTATTTCATATACTTCATGAGTTCTTCGACTGAGTGCATCTGCCACCTTATTCTCCTTACCCTTGATGTGTTTTACTTTGAAGTAGAATTCGCTCAAAAAGGTCATCCATCTAGCTTGCCTAGCATTAATTCTAGGTTGTGTAAATAAATTCTTTATGCAAGTATTATCTGGTAATAAAAGAAACTTTTTCCCTAACAGGTAGTGACGCAACATTTTTAAAGCATGCACTACTACTTCCAACTCCAATTCATGAACCACATAATTTCATTCATGGTCTTTTAATTTACGATATTTGTAACATACCATGTGTCCTTGAGATAACACTCCACCCAAACCTTCTTTACTAGCGTATGTAGAGACCATATAGTTTTTATAAGGGTTAGCTACTTTTAAAATCGGTGCCATGGTTAATAATTTTTTGAGCTTTTCAAAACTTTCCTGACACTTTAGGGACCTTAGGAACTTTACTCCTTTCTTTTGCACAAAGAAGTAATGGGATAGGCAATTCTTGATAATCCTTCAATAAACCTCCGGTAGTAACCGGTGAGTCCCATGAAAGATTGAATATCAGCTACATCCTTTGGCACTAGCCAATATGAGATGGATTTTATTTTCTGTGGATCTACCACGATTCCTTTTTCAAAGATAATATGACCCAAATATTGAATTTCTTTTTTAAAGAATTCACACTTTTCAAATTTAGCGTAAAGTTGATGATCTCTAAAGGTTTGTAGAACAATTCTTAAATGTTGTTGATGTTCCTCCTTCGACTTAGAGTAAATTAAGATACCACCAATAAAAATTAACACAAACTTATCCAAGTACTTGTTAAATATATTGTTCATTAGACACATGAATGTAGTGGGGGCATTAGTTACACCAAAAGGAATTACTACGAATTCGTAGTGCCTGTAACGGGTCCTGAAAGTTGTTTTATTAACATCTTCTTCCTTAATCTTAATCTGGTGGTAGCCAGATCGTAAATCTAACTTGGAGAAGATTTTTTCTTCCCCTACCTGATCAAACAGATTGTTAATCCAAGGCAGTGGGTATTTATTTTTAATGGTTACTTTATTAAGTTGCCTATAGTCTATGCAAAGTCGTAAAGTTCCATCCTTTTTCTTAACAAATAAAACCGGTGCTCCCCAAGGCGACACGTTGGGTTTGATATAACCCCTATCTAGCAATTATTGTAACTGAATTTTCAATTCAGCCAGTTCGGGAAAGCTCATTCCATACGGTATTTTCAATATTGGCACAGATCCAGGTATCATCTCAATGGAAAAATCTATTTCTCATTGAGGGGGTAGTCCTAGTATCTCTTATGAAAACATGTCTATAAATTCATTTAGAACTGGGTGATCACTTACATGTGTCCTATTTTCATTAAGGAGTACTGTAACACCCCGGTTTTGACCCCATGGTATTAAATTGCATATGATGTAAATATTTGTATTTGATCATGGTGTGGAGCTCAAGGCAAAGGCCCCGCCATGGATTTAGTATCGGTAATTAAAATCGATGTCGATGGTTTATGTGCTAGCCAAGAACAATATGTTTGAGACATCATGTAAAATGCAAATTAATAAAAATACCACAACTAGCTATGCATCGCAACGTTAAAGAGATGGGGGCATGATTTCACAAGGAATAGGGAGGGGGGAATATTCAAACCCTTGAGCCAATGGAGAAATCCAAATTTCTAAGGGGAAAACCCATAAAGTGGTCAACTACCCTGTTTTTCTTTTATGCCCAGTCATCTAGAGTTGGTGAAGGAAGTTATTGCCTTGGGATGGGAAAGGTATGGAGATCAAATTTGAATTTGGGAAGTCACTCATTTTTGGAAAATGTGTTTTTAGCTTCTTGACCAAGTAAATTCTTGGAAATGCATTCCCAAGCCATTATTCACCCATGTGTTTGCTTCCTCACATAGCTATAGATAGCTAGGGAATTCTCCCTCACGATTTGGGTTGTTTTCTTCATTCCTCTAGGGTTGGGGATTTTTTTTTTGGTATGGCTAAGTGAATGTGCAGCAGTGATGCCTGATTTGGGGGTTTTGAGAGGTTGTTTTGCCTCCCTCGTGCAGCTGGAGCATGTTGTGCATTTCCCCCACGTTTTTATGTTGTCTCTGCATTCCTTCATGCCCAGAAATCCGTTTTTGTTATTATTCAGCGAACGGGCAGAAGAGAACCACGATTTTGGGGTTTAAGGAAGTCGTTTTGCCCACGTGAAGTCATAAACGTCTTTGAAATCAAGTTTTCTATTAGAGAGTTGTTTTCCCTTGTTTCCATTTTCGTTTTGGCTTCCCATGACGTTTTTGTCCGTACCCAACAATGGTATTTTGTTGTGAAGTGCATCCTTGTGTTGGCTTGGCTGAGTAAGTCCAAGGAAACCATCTGTTAGATGGCTGGTTGTGTTGGATGTGATTATTGGCTTGGCTAAGCAAGTCCAAGGACCCCATGTTATTGGTTGTTGCCTTAGCAGCATGTGAAACCCAATTCCTTATTGGCTTGGCTGCACAGTCTGTGAAACCCAACGATGTGTTGGCTTAACTGTGGATGCACGGTTTTGGCTATGTGTGAGCCTATTGTTATTCCCTATTTCCTTGTGGAATCATGCCTAGCTCGGGGGTGGCGGTGCTGCTAAGAGATTGATGAGCGCACTGGCCTATGTTTGGGTGGAACGTTGCGTCGACATAGCTAGTTACTAGGAAAGCTTCTTCTCAAGATAAGTATTCTTGTGTATTTAATCTTTGTAATGAATTTGTTTATGAATTAATATGAACATGATGAATGCTTGAATGTGTTGAATGAAATGTATATCCTTCCGTTGTATTTACATGTCGTATGCATCTATATATGTTTTTATTCCAATGCATTTTTATGTTATGTTCATGGGGATAGATTGCCCAGATTTGATAGTCATGAAGTCACGTTCTCTCTCTGGCAAAGGGGTGGGGAAGTGATAGTGTGGTATTAGAGAAATGGTTGCATCATTGGGCCTCAATGGGCCATGAAGAGCAGTTGAAAAAGGAAGGGTCACCCTCTGTGGTCAGCAGTAAAATCAGCAGGTACGTGAAATTTTAAAAAAAAATCCCTAAATGTTGGAAATTGCATGTCGGCTCAGTTAGTCGAGCTGACCCGACACATGTCGGCTGAGTTGGCTGAGTCGAGTCGTCAAATTATACAATGATAGTGTCAGCATGAAAGGCCAAGTTGAGCTGACAATGAAGGTAGAGAAGGAATAATTTCTCAGAAATTTTTCTAAGTCTTGAAGAAAACTTGCATGTTGACAAAACTGGGTGAGTTTTGCCGATATGTCAGCTCAGCTAGCTAAGTTTCATCGACAAGCTTGTAGTGACCGTATCGGCAAGAAAATCCGAGTTGCGTCGATGGCGTCGGCATCAAGAGAATAATGGAGCCAATGGGAAGAGGAAGAAAAAGAACATTTTTGAAAATTTTCTAAGTGTGCAAAATCAGCAAAAATCGGTGAATTTTGTTGATACGTTGACTATGTTGGTTGGGTTTTGTCAACACACATCGAAAGGAGTTGGCAAGTTTTGTCGACGATAGAGAAAAGACGGAAAAAATTTCAAATATTTTCTAAGTGTTTGAAAATCGGAAGAAATTGGTGAAGATTGCCAATACGTTGACTGAGTTTCGCCGACACGCATCGGAAAACTTGCGGCGTTTCAGCCGATATGTGTTGGGAGAAAAGTGGAGTTTTCACCGATGAAGGAAAGAAAGAAGGAAAAAAAAAATCCAAATTTATCTAAGTGCCGGAATTTTTCACGTCAGCAAGAAAAGATAATTTTTTCCAATGTGTCGGGTGAACTTAGAGAATTTTTCCAATACGTCGGAAAGATTGGCAAGTTTTGTTGATCAGAAGTTTGTCGACACGTCGAAAAAGTTTGATGAAGTTTGTCAATCGGAAGAAAATGGCAAGCTTTGTTGTTGTGTCGAAAGCAAAGTCGTAATGTTGTTGACACGTCGAGAGCGAAGACAGAGTTTTTGCCGATCAAAAGAAATTTTGACATTTTTCTGACACGTCGGAAGCAGAAGGGAGAGATGAGTTGACATGTCAAAAAAATTTGGTGAATTCACCAAAACAGAGATTTTGACAAGTTTTTTAGTGAAAAATTGCAGGGGCCAAAAAGATGAAAAATGGCAGCGACTTTGTGCGCCAAATTGCGCTAAAATGAAATATTTACAAAAAAAAAGAAAACGAGGGCGCTGCCTTCGACCTGCCCTACAGTGGATCATAAGGGAACAATCCCCCTTGACCCCCATTGTCGCCCTGAGACAGTTGTTGAAGATGATAAGAAGATAAAGGGAGAAAAAGAAATGTACAAGGACATTTCCATAAAGAAGAATCAAGATTGTATTCTGATGGAGAGTGAATCAACTTGGAAGAAGAAATTATGAAAGAAGAACATCATTCTATTATAGATGAAGGGACACCATATGAAGATGGTATTGAAGCACATTTATATGGTGTATCTATGCATGTTGTGAAGCATAGGATGGATGCTTTGAGCAAAGATAAAATTGGACCATTGACAGGGGGATATGTTCACTGTTGTAAATAAGAACATAACATCATCTTAGAAAAGATGGTACAAAAGAAGGACTAGCTGGCCGCCTCGTGAAATCTTGGGAAAGTTCAGACCAGCAAAAGAATGTGATGTTAGGAAAGTCAATGGGAGATGAGAATTTCAATGTTTTTGACATTAGTGAATTGTGTATATCTGCAATAATAACATGTGTTGAACCTTGTAAGGTTGCCCCATATGTAAAATGGATCAGCAGGGGAGTATCCATGTACTCTTGACATGGACTAAAACCAGAAGTTATTTTGGAATTCAAGGACGAGATGACATGGCCTCGTGGATATAAACATGGGATGACACTTGCATATTTGATAATAGTGTTGCTGACAGACAGGGGAAGAAATCTGTCATGACACGGGAAGGGGCTATATTGTTTCACTAAATAAGATTCTGCAGGTAAAAGTGGAGCCTATGTATATGCTGAGGAAGCCTGCATGTGAACTTGTGGTTCCATGAGGAAATGTCCCTTGTGTGTATGGGAATACATATGAGGACTTCTTGAAGACTAAGGTAGAATGACCTGAGAAAAGCAGTATGGTTGTGCCCAATGAAACCCAGGGCAGGAAGCTGCCATGTGCCATGAGAAGGATCTCATGACTAAGGACAGATTTTGAAACTTCATATTGCAAGTTTTTATGCTGATCATGGGAGACTGTGGTCTCCTGTGATGGTTTTGAATCATGCTAACAATGGATATGCTTGTTTTGCATTGCTTGATGTCTGAAGTTTCCTGTTGCTAACTGTGATTGTTTGGCTGATTTAAAATGGTGTTAAGGTGACATGTTGTATGTGGATGTCCAGGTTTTGGGAATCATATGTAAGTTAGGGATGAGTACTCCCCACTTGCAAAATCCAAACAAAATGAGGATGGCCTCATGGTTGCAAAAATCTGATTTTATGTAGGAAGCAAAATTGTGAACTCGGATTTTTATTTGACTATCAATGTTATTAATCATTTGATATTTGGGAAATCATGTATGCATGGAATAGATTTGAAAATCTATGATTAAAATTTTATGATGACATCTCATGTAAGCTGCATACTTGTATGTAACGCAAGTGAGATTATGGAAGTACGCCCTTGGAGTACACAGCTTCTCAGAAGGATGTGTTTGGGATACATAACTCCTCGGAAGGATGTACTAGGTGTATGATTGCATTTTTTATGTTGACACCTCATATGAACTGCATCCGTGTATGTAACACAGATGATATGATGAAAATATGTACTGAACATACATGGCTCCATGGAAGGATGTACTTGGATACATATCTTCTCGGAGGGATGTCTTTGAAATAGGTTTGAAAACCTATGATTGCAATTTTTTTATGTTGACATCTCATATGAATTGCATGCTTGTATGTAACGCAGGTGAGATGATGAAAATATGTACTGGGTGTACATGGCTACTTGGAAGGATGTATTGGGTGTACATGGCTCCTTGGAAGGATGTACAGTGTGTACATAGCTTCTCGAAGGGATTTCTTTGGAATAGGTTTGAAAACCTATGATTGAAATTTTATAATGACATCTGATGTAAACTGCATGTCTGTATGTAACGCAGTTGAGACGATGAAACATGTATATGGAGTACATGGCTCCTCTAGAAGGACGTACTTGGGTACATAGCTTCCCCCCCTACCAACTAGGCACCGGTATGCATCATTAGGGGCGCAAAGGGTGTAAGACATCTGGTTAGACTTCTTTCCGCACACATTCACACTGTAAGGGGAGAGTCATGAGAGTGGGGGCTTCATGAAGAGTATAACCCCTAGGTATTATGATGTCTAGAAAGGAAGCACCTAAGCATTGGTAAGCACTTGGAGGAGGTGTTAGGCCCTTAAAATTAAGCCAGAGCTGTCATTAAGCACCCAAGGAGGTGTTGGGATCTGAAGCAGAGCTGATCTGATCTCGGTTGAGAGATGCTATACAGATAAGTATTGGATTACTTGGCAAATCCTGGTTGATTTTATGTAATTACACATGTGCATAATGATTTAGCTAAGATTTTGAAAATCTTGTTAAGAAATAAATCCTGCGAAAATGAATCTGACATGTGAATTAAACTATTATGGTGCCTGGAAAAGAAATGCATGAGCAGTGGTGAGCACTGGAAGAGGTGTTTGGCCCGTAAACTAGAGTTGTCATTGAGCACCCAAGGAGGTGTTAGGCTCTGAAGCAGGGTTGACAAGATCTCGGTTGGGAGATTTTATACAGATAAGTATTTGGTTTACTTATCAAACTTTTGTTGTTATTGATTTTCTTTAAATATACATGAGCATATGATGCAGCCATGGTTTTGAAAATCTTGTCATAGATTGCATCCTATAGGAATGAATTTGACATATGAATTAAATTCATTGTGTTGTTCGGAAGAGAAGCACTTGAGCTTAGTAAGCACCTAGAGGTGTCGGCTCTTGAACAGAACTACAACTGAAGCACCCGAAGAGGTGTTGGGCTCAGGAATGGAGCTGTCAAACCTTAGTTGAGAGGTATTTTCAGGTGATATGAGGATTACATAAATTTGGCTACCCTTTAATGCACACCCAGGTGTGGGGTGGGGCAAGTTTGTGAGCGCCATGGTTGCATATAGCCCAATCGAACACCTGTGGAACCAAAAGAAGATACTTATGCAAATGAGTATTTGGTTCACTTGGAAACTTTTTGTTGATTTTATGTCAATATACATGTGCATGTGATTCATCTATGATTTTGGAAAATCTTGTGAATGCTAACATGGGAATTGACTCATTGCTTGGGGCTTGAGCATAGGTATTGCTGGTTACCAAAGACACTAGAAATGTTCCAAGCTGAGGAGAAGGATTCTCCAAGACCAAAAAAATATCTTGTGGTGTGTATTGATGGATGCAAGCAAGGACTTGGAAGAGCTCCAGATCATGCCAGTGGACAGATAAAGATGCAGAGGAAGCACTGTGGTCCTGAAGAGGCTACGTGGGAGCTGGAGGATGCCATGCGATTGACATATCCATTTTTTTCAAGTTTGCAGAGCACTGAGGTAGTGCCAGTCTAGCATTTTTGTTCAAATTTGTAAAGCACTAAGGAAAGTGTTGTTGAAGGAGGAGGTAAATGTAACACCTTGGTTTTGACCCCAAGGTATTAAATTGCATATGATGTAAATATTTTTATTTGATCATGGTGTGGAGCTCAAGGAAAAGGCCCCACCATGGATTTAGTATCGACAATTAAAATCAATGACGATGGTTTATGTGCTAGCCAGGCACAATATGTTTGAGACATCATGTAAAATGCAAATTAATAAAAATACCACAACTAGCTATGCGTTGCAATGTTAAAGAGATGGGGGCATGATTTCACAAGGAATATGGAGGGGGGAATATTCAAACCCTTGAGCCAATGGGGAAATCCAAATTTCTAAGGGGAAAACCCATAAAGTGGTCAACTACCATTTTTGTCTTGTATGCCCAGTCATCTAGAGTTGGTGAAGGAAGTTATTGCCATGGGGTGGGAAAGGTATGGAGATCAAATTTGAATTTGGGAAGTCGCCCATTTTTGGAAAACATGTCTTTGGCTTCTTGGGCAATTAAATGCTTGGAAATGCATTCCCAAGCCATTATTCACCCATGTGTTTTCTTCCTCACATAGCTGGAGATAGCTAGGGCATTCTACCTCGCAATTTGGGTTGTTTACTTCATTCCTCCAAGGTTGGGGATTTTGGTTTCGGTATGGCTAAGTGAATGTGCAACAGTGATGCCCGATTTGGGGGTTTTGAGAGGTCATTTTGCCTCCCTCACACAATTGGAGCATGTTGTGCATTTCCCCCATGTTTTTATGTTGTCTTTGCATTCCTTCATGCCAGAGATCCATTTTTGTTATTATTCAATGAATGGGCAGAAGAGAACCATGATTTTGGGGTTTAAGGCAGTTGTTTTTCCCACGTGAAGTCATAGACGTCTCTGAAATCGAGTTTTCTATCAAAGGGTTGTTTTCCCTTGTTTCCATTTTTGTTTTGGCTTCCCATGACATTTTTGTCCATACCCAGCAATGGTATTTTGCTGTGAAGTGCATCCTTGTGTTGGCTTGGCTAAGTAAGTCCAAGGAACCCATCTGTTAGATGGCTAGCTGTGTTGGATGTGATTGTTGGCTTGGTTGAGAAAGTCCAAGGACCCCATGTTATTGGTTGTTGCCTTAGCATCCTGTGAAACCCAATTCCTTATTGGCTTAGCTGGATAGTCTGTGAAACCCAGCGATGTGTTGGCTTGACTGTGGATGCACAGTTTTGGCTATGTGTGAGCATGTTGTTTTTCCCTAGTTCCTTGTGGAATCATGCCCAGCTCGAGGGTGGAATTCTTGCTAAGAGATTGATGAGCACATTGGACTATGGTTGGGTGGAACGTTGCAGCGACATAGCTAGTTGCGGGGAAAGCTTCTTCTCAAGATAAGTATTCTTGTGTATTTAATCTCTGCAATGAATTTGTTTATGAATTAATATGAACATGATGAATGCATGAATGTGTTGAACAAAATGTATTTACTTCTGTTGTATTTACATGTCTTATGCATTTGTATATGATTTTATTCCAATGCATTTTTATGTTATGTTCATGGGGATAGATTTCCCAGATTTGATAGTTGTGAAGTCGGGCTCTCTCTCTGGTAGAGGGGTGGGGACGTGACAAGTAGGTCAATGACCCAAACCACATAAATCTTGCAACCTTTCCTCAAACATTTCTTTAATTGCATGGCAGAAATCTGCATCAAAGAGACAGGTTTATTAATTCCCTTGATAGTCTTAACAATTTGATCCTCAGCAAAATATGTAAAGGTCTTATCGAAAAAATTTAACAATACTTTATACTTTTCTAACCAGTCCATGTAGATTATCATATCATACAATCCTAATGGTAAAAGATTCAAATTGATTCTAGTCACATGATCTTGTATTTTCATTTCACAATCAACAATCAAATCAATTACCTTTATTTTTGCTCCAGTGTCTAGTTGAACTAACCAGGGTTTCGAATGCCTTACCTTGGCGAGCTGGTAGTTCTCCATCATTTTGGGAGTGATGTAAAAATTAGCCCCTAGATCAATTAATATAGATAGCGTTTTGTTAGAAATTGTACCTTCAATTTCTACACTTGCAGATTGGTGATCTACTTGGCAGTCTGCATGGGCTGCATTAATGTTGTGGAAACTTTTGCCAATTTATCCAACATTGGAAGCTTCTTGTAGGTTATGGATAGCCCTGTTTCGTTTAGGAGTAGATCGTTTCATTGTAGATGGGGTTCTCCACATTCCCAACACTTCAGTGGTTCTTTAGGGGTTCCAACAGTCCCTTTTGGTCCAAAGTTAACAGGTTTATTACCTTTGTGTTGCCATTGTTCATTTATGTTATAAGAACTCCCTTGTTTTCTTGGCATATTCCTGAAAGGTGGTGGCTTGAATCCCTTTTGTCGCTGGTTAAATTTTTCCCACTTCTTATCTTTCCATACTTTAGAGATGTCATTCCTTTGCTTATACTGTTCAAAACATAACCTTGCTTTCCTTGGCACTTCGTCTAAGGTTTTTGGGTTATCGAACTCGATCTGGTCTTTGTAAGACTACGAAAAACAACTCAAGAACTGTTGTACATTTACCTTCTCTTATTTAATATAGGGCACCAATCGTAGCAGATCTATAAATTTATTGATGAGGTCCTCCATGGTCATTTGGCCAAGTTTTAATTCATAAAACTCCTTTGTCTTTCTCTCATAGTAACTTTCCGACATATATTATTTCTTGAAGATTTTCTTAAATTCTGGCCATTCCAGATTCTTTTCCTTTAACCCATGGGAAATTTTTAGATCCTGCCACCAAATGTCAGCCTTTCCTTTCATATTGTAAACTGTCATTCGAACCTTCATGTTGTTGGAGTAATTTTAAATTTGGAAATATGTTTTGATATCCAACAACCAGGCTTCTGCTTCTTCTCCGGTCTTTGATTCTCCATCGAAGCTGGTTGGTTTGATTTTCTTGAATTCACCTTCCAGATGATCGACTTTTCTTTTCCTGATGGATTTCATCATATTTTTCAGATTTTTGTGTATTAATGGAGGAGATATATTTTCTTTCGGCATTTTCACTAACCTCTCAATCCTTCTTTGTTTATATTTGTTGATCCTTTCCATTATTCTTTTCATGTAGAATTTGTAGTAATATTTCATTGATTTCCTGTTGCTTCTCCTAAGCTTTCTTCAGTTGTTCATTATCCACCTTAAAACTCTGTATTTCTACAATCAAATGTCTCATTTTTTATAGTACTTCACTAACTTCATAATGTTCTTATGTTGGTTGTGTTGTATGTTGTGCATGGTCGTCTGCTTCAGGTTGGCCATCATTTCCGTTATGTGAAGCCCTTGTTTAGTCCTGGTAATATTTATGCATACATACAGAAAACAAAGCACAATTGTTTCATTATTAGAATAACATTATAGTGTGTTCAACATAAACTAGATGGTTCCATAGGCAACAAGGTTGAACCTGTGGCTCTAATACCAAATGTGAAATCCCCAAAATACAAGCCATTAATATCCATAAAAAAATGGTTTTGACATAACACATGTGTGTGTTTGTGATGCACGTCATGCACCGTTAAATTCCTTATATGCAATTAAAGTTCATCTGGTTTAGTTATGTTACTGAACCCATACTTTAATATATGAAAATCTAGATCTACGATTTCATTGTTGTACACTATTTACCTGTTTTATGACTGAACATATATAAATATAGACATAGACATGATTTACCGAGTCTACACTNCTACACGTGATTTTCCCATTAAAAAAGAGATCGTGATATATATATATATATATATATATATATATATATATATACACACACACACACCCACACACACACACACATATGTGTGTGTGTATCTACTCGGAAATAAAATGTGTTTCCTCCTTAACGCAGGGGTTTCAATCTAGATACAAACACAAATGGGTTTAAGAATCGAACGTGGGCAACAAGTTAACATCCAGATCACGGTCACAATGATTAGGAAACATAGTCCAAGGAGGAACTCGCATGCCCAAAATAATATTGGAAAAAAAATAACCATCCGAAGATACTCCTCCGTAATTACCCTTCTGCAACCTGTGAATTGCAGGTTTCTCTTCACACTTTTTTTACTAAAACTCCCACAAAAGTCCTTCTGCAATTCCCTTTTTAGTAATTTGCGGATTGTGGATTGCGGGTCGATTTTAAACCTTTCTGAATTTCATTCTCTACAATTTTCCTTCCGCAGATATCCTTCCACAATTACCTTTCTGCAATTGAGAATTGTGAATTGCAGGTTTAAACATAAAAATACTTATCGAACCCTTCCGCAAATACCCTTACGCAATTACCTTTCTGCAATTGCAGATTGTGGATTGTGGGTTTACACATAAAAATATTCATCGAAACCTTCCGCAATTGCGGATTGCAGGTTGCGGGTTGACTCAAAACCTTTCCTGACAAACCCTCCCACAATTACCCTTCCGCAATTATGGATTGCGGGTTGCGGGTTGACTTCCAAAAATTTTCTAAAAACACACCTGCAATTACCCCTCCGCATTTGCAGATTGCAAGTTGTAGATTCTACTTAAGACCTCAAGGGAAAAAATGCTTCTATAACCGTATTCCATACTTGAAAGTTTTGTTGGTAAGAGCGTAAGTCAGTTGTAGACGATTTGAAAGGAAAATGAAGGACCTTACAAACACATTACTAAAGAATTGTAAACTGATACAACACTTTTTCGATCATACAGACATTTGGGAGAGCAATACCATATATCTTACTCATAGTTCAATACTACATATCTTCCAGATCTGACCCAAAGATGAAATGTAGGTGTTTAAAATGAAAAACACATTATATAGATACTCAGACCTGGATCTAAGTTAACACGCAGAGGTTTAAAACTGAAAACACCTATTCTGAAAATTCAGATATGTTCCAAGTAAATCTAATTTAGTGTGTAGTAATTTAAATTGCAGCTTTCTATTATCTGAATCCCATGAGTATAACTCAACATGCAGAGATTAAACGTTATACAAATCTATTATGGATGTTCAAATCCATTTCAAATAATTCAAACTAAGTATACAGTAGCTAGAATCATAATCATCTAATATCTAAATCCATTACCTCTATCGTACAGAAAGAGATCTCTTTTGTAATAATACTGCAAGGAGGAGAGGAGAAATATCTTAACAGATCATTTCATATTTCTATGATGTATTCATAAATCAGACATTGCTCAAAAGGATATCTTTTATTTCTACAAAGCATGTACGGTTTCATAACATAAATGTATTCATAAATCCAAACATTACACAGGACAGGTTCTATCATTTCTACAAAGCATTTACGGTTTCATATTTTCCAAGCCAAGGGTCATACACCAACAAATTCTTGACAATAGCATACAAATATATATAATGAAATAATAGTATGCATAAATTTTAAAACTTTAATAAAACCTGGTAATACAACGATCCAAAATGTGGTAGGAACAACCACGTTCCACCCAACATAGATTCAGAACAATTTTCCCTTTTGTTCTCAATCACCCCCGAGCTAAGTTATGCATGCCAAGAGTGGTGATTTTCAACCTCGGGCTCAGATCTCTTTCAATCAAAATTGACTAACACCAGAGTCCTCACCCATCAAGGATTGGATAACTTGCCTAAAACAGAGTACTCAAGAAATAAGGATCCCTTCCCAACATACTAAGCAACATCCTTCCTCCGTCGTATGCTTCCATTTTATAGTTTTATTTTCCTTGGGTATTTTCACTAGTAGCCAATTCCTCATGGAATTTCCGCAACAACAAAATCTTTGATTTCCAGGGCGTGTCTAGTGCCATAATTGCACTTATCACACTTGTTTCATCACCCCTGAGGTTAACATTTCCTTGTCCCCCACTCTTGCATGCATAATCTTCCTCATTCAACGTGGCTATCCTCCTTCATTCATAATTGTATTTAATCATATTGTTGTATTACATCTGTCCTCCAAGGACTTATTGACAGATTCTAGATCCAACTAATTTTTATTCAATTGAAACAATAACAAAATAAATCATAATTGTTGAATAATGTTTATTTCTTGGGGGATGTTACAAGAAGAATATTGGAGACAAAAGTCAAGAAGTCTATAGATTCAATTCGGAGATCGAAACATAACCTACTTTCATAAGCAAGTTGAAGCCATAAAGCAATTCAAAGAAGTTCAAGAGATTTAGATCCAAGGTCAGTTGATCAATGAGTTTGATAAAATTAAAGAAGAGGCAACTCAACACTTCAGTTCCATCTACACGGAGGATACAAGAGTTCAGACTCTAGAGACTCAATTCATTCTTGACTTAGTCCCTAATATGCTGCAAAGAAAGGATAATCTGGATCTCATCAAGCCTATAACTAAATAAGAACTAAAGGTTGTGGTGGAGTACATGGAGGAGTACAAGGCTCCGGGGCACGATGGTTTCACTGCAAGGTTTATCAAACATTGATGGGATAATGTCTCCAAATATATTCATAAAATGGTGACAAATTTTTTTCCTGTATAGCATAATGTTCCTTGTTATTGAGCCCCTCCTCCCTGGTGGTTGGTTGGCTAGGCCCTCCCAGTTGATGTTTTGTTTGTTCTAGGTTAGTTGGCATTGGTGGGATGGGAAAGGTTTTAGACTCAAAACTGTGACAATATCGGCAAAAGTACCAACTCAACATTCCTAGCCGTTATCCCAAATGAAAAGGATGTAGCCTCTTTTGATAGATTCTGTCTTAGCTCTTTATGCAACATAATAGCCAAATGACTAAAATACATATAGCCAAATGACTAAAAGAAATTCTTCCCAAGCTAATTCCTAAAAATCAAGGAGGCTTCATTAAAGGTAGGAAAATCTAGGACAACATCATCTTAGTTTAGGAGGCAATCCACTCAAGCACCGGAAATTGGGAATAAGGTATGGTGGCGAAAATTGATTTAGCTAATGCTTTTGATATAGTCCGTCACTCTTTCCTTTTCCATGTAATGAGGTGTTACGCTTTTGATCCCGCTTTCATCCACTAGGTTAAATCCTGTATTAGTGAGCCTTGGATCACTCCTCTTGTCAACGGTAGAGTGGCCTCATTTTTTAAAGCCTCTAGAGGATTGCACCAGGGATGCCCTCTCTCCCCATTGTTCTATGTGATTCAAGTTGCAGTGCTAAGATTTCAACTAGATTGAGCTAGACAAATCCAAGATTTAATTGGCATCTTAATGGCCCGTGGGACCAAGGACATCAATCATGCCCAGTTTGTTGATGACACTATTCTCTTGGGAGGGGTCAGTCCTATCATGACCAAAAGGTTTAAATTGGAACTAGACACCTATTGTCAAGCCTCTGGAAGTAAACTAAATATGAGGAAAATTCAGATATACAGCTGGAATACCAATCCGAGAGAGTTGTCTGTCATCTCTTGAATTCTCGAGATTGTGGGCATAAACCAATGAGATGCCTTCACTTACCTTGGTGTTGCAATTTTAAAGCCTCTCAAAAAGCAACTAATTGGAATCTGTCGGTGGAAAAAATCAAAAATAAAATTATCTCTTGGGGAGCAGTATGGCTCAACTTGGTAGGGAAAGTGACGTTAATCAAGTATTTTATGAGTAGCCTTCTTATTTATTAAAGTTCCATTTTGTTAGCTCCTGCCAAAATTCTCTTCGTAATCGACAGTCTGCTACGTAATTTTCTGTGGTAAGGAGGGAAGAGTAATGGGCGGGGAAATTCGAGCGTGTAAGTTGGAAAATTAAAATAAAAAATCCTATCAAGTAGGGGGGTTGCAGATCCGTGATCTTAAATTCCAGAATTTGGCCTTCGGAGAAAAACTACTCTGGAACTTGATAGGAAACTTGAATTCCTAGAGTAATCAGTTCCTTAGGAGAAAATACTTCCAGGCTCTTGATTACGTTTTTTGGACAATGATCCTACTATCAGAAAAGGCTCCTCTATCTTTACCTTGTGTCAAAAAGCGCTTCCTCTATTTAGAGATGAACTGACTTGGATCCCAGGTAACGACAAGTAAATCAGAATTTGGAAGGATTCTATTCTTGGAAACTCTCCCCTAGCCTCTGCTCTTGGAATTTGAAATTTTTGGACTTCGATGGAAACTCAAGGCCTAGAAACCTTATGGGATATCTCTAGCTAGAACATTAAATCCCCTTTCAACTGTGAAAATTGGAATATCCTTGATTTCCCGCTCCATTTGGCAGATGAGAAAGCTCAATTTATCTCTTATCTGTAAGGTTTAGTGCGCATTGCAAAATCATCAAAAGATGAAAGAGGATGGGGCACTAAGTCAGTCTCTTACACCTATGCTCAAGGTTATAATTGCTTCTCCTCTCTCCCAAAGGTCCCCAAAAATCCCACTATTTGGAAACGAATCTGGAACTACAAAAGTCTCCTCAAGGTGGATATGTTTGTATGGACTCCTACTCATGGAAGCATCATCATTGGAGACAATTTGGAAAAACGAGGATTTATGGGTCCTTTCCAATGTCCACTTTATCGAGAGAGCAAAGAAACCATTGCACATTTGTTTCTAAAATGCCCCTTCACTATGGAAGTTTTGGAGTGGCTGACATCATCCTAGTTTGGCATGGTAGCTCCCCCGGATAACATCTCGTTGCTTTTCAACACTTGGGACCAAATTTATTCGGTATCATTGTCTCAAAAGGTCAGTTTCAAAATGTGTTGGTTGATACTACCGAAATTTATAGTTTAAGAAACCTAGCTAGAGCGGAATAACAAAGTTTTTAAAGAAATGGCTCAGACTCCAACGAATGTAGCAATCAAAGTTCACGGTCGCATGGGAGAATGTATTCAGGTACAATCCCTACCTAAAAACAAGGTCTCTTTACGAACATAAGAAGCAAATTGGTTAACATCATTTAAGTTATCAACTGACAACATTGCTACTGCAATCCGACAACATGAAGTCTGGGAGATAAGGCTCGGTAAGAGTCAGTTTGACAATTGGAGGAAGGAAAGGAAACTCCACAAGTTGTTCTTTGATGGAGCCTATAAAGGGAATCCAGGGGCAGCTGGAGGGGGAGGAATTATCCTCAATCTAGAAGAAAACATTGAAATAAATTACTCCTGGAGCATCGGAACCGATACAAACAATATTGTAGAAGCATACGACCTGTGGAAAGGATTAAAGCAAATGAAATTTATTGGCGTGGAAGAAGCTATGGTCTTCAGAGACTCCCATTTAATAATTCAAGCCATGAATGTAACCAATCAAATAAAAAATTTGAACTTAGCTAGAATCTTGCAGAGAATCAAAACTCTATCCCACTCCTTTCAAAATTGAAAGTTCTTCCATATTCTTCAATAAGTAAATTATAAGGTAGATCTGGCCGCCAACGTGGCATCCCAGCTCAACTCAAATGAGCTTGTTGTTAATCATGTTGCCCAAAGAGCCCATATATCTTAATATGGATGTACATATGAAGGACCGCAAGTTTGAACATGCTATTATTTTGTATCAACACGAAAGAAAGGATGAGCAACGTTGGTTATCGTGTTAGATTATGAAGGTCTGTAAATTGAGCGTTTCGTTTGATTCTAGCTGTCAAGCCATGAATTGGAGAATCAAAAGTTTGAATCAGAATGTTGTAGGTTGAATCAAAGATTAAGAAGATGTCGCATCAAGCATGTAGACTTGAAAGCTAATCAATTCGGATATTAGATTGCCAGGCTAAGATTTAGTTTTGTTAAGAAAAGGTTGCAATTTCAAAATTTAGATTATGTTTCTATTTATCTAAATATGGAAAGTGTGATTGATAGTTGTATTACCCAATTTTATTGTAATTGCACCAGTGATCCAGTCACTATTTTCTCAAACTAATTCAATAGTCATTTCTGTTAAAAAAAAGTGTCTAAATATTTAAGAGTATGCATTTATTAAGGTACGGTATTTTTATAAAATAGTTAATAGTGTAAAATTTGATGTCCTAAACCATTGTTCCCTCCATGTATTCTTGCATAGACCGACACAACATTCAATTTGTACATGCGCACTAATGTCATTATCATATCCTCGCTTCATAAGTGTTTGGCCAACAACAAAGATGAACACATGCCACTACTTTTTTAGGTTAACTACAAACATGGGGTGGGAGTGGGATCAAATAACATGGAATAAGTGGATTTTGTATGAGATTGCTTCCATACAAATGTGTGGATTTTGTATGGGATTGGTTCCATACAAACGTAGAGCTAAGTGCACGTAATACCCTAGTTGTTAAGCCCGGGACTTATGATCCTTCATGTGACTTATGTTCTCTTGCATTAGGGACTTATGATATTTTATATGATTGTGGAATTTTGCTCCTTTTCGTGATTAATTTAATTAAGCACTTATTATTAATGTTTGATAACATGACCTTGTAATTTGGCGTTGTTGTTAATGTTAATGTTATTACTAGAATCTCTGCTATCTTTGAATGTTGTTAATGATTGATTAAATAAACAATTGGCTCAGCAAAGGAAACTAAAAGAGTATGGGGGACCATGGATTCCACAAAGTGAGGGGGAATGGGGACATCCCTAGCGCCTTATAACTTATTGTTGACTTAACTTTGTCCATCCCAATTCATATTTGCACCTTTGAGATTAATAATGTTTGTCACCCAAACCTTATACAAGGAACCCTATTCTCAATAATTATGGACTATGGAGATATTTTTGCATATTGTGCACACCTTAGTGGGCCCATATTGCATAGGGAACCCTCCTTGGGAATATATTCCCTCGCATTTATATGTTTATGGTCATTTATGAGCCCTTTTCCTAGTTTTTAGGGTTGTAAGCTATTTTCTAGCTTCCACTCTTACACCATGCATTGATGATCCTATTTTTATGCTTCCATGATATTTATGGCCCTATTGGATGCCCTACCTCACCTATTTGGACCTCCTTGATGTTTTGTAACCCCTTTTATGCGTTAGTGTTCCTCCATGTGCTCTTTATGGCTCCACTCCACAGTTTTTGGGTAACTCCTCCTCATGGTGCTAATTCGGGAAAGGGAATCTTTTCACTAAGCCACCCCTCCACTAATTCAAGTTAATTATCCATGATGAAGCTTAAACCTTACCTCTCTCTAATTTGGGTTGATCCATTTGGGTTAGAGTGGTCCTCCTTATCCTATAAATACATATGCCATCTCCTTGTTGAAGTTAATCTTGAGCTTTAGACCATGTGATTTATGCTATCCAATCGTGTTGGGAATGTTGATATTATTGAGAGTGTGTTGAAACTTAGAACGAATCAATTTGTTCCCTTTCTTCCATTATATCACTTTACTAGTTCAGGTTCTCACACAGAAAGCCAGGAAATGGGAATGGCGAGCTAGGTCACATCCCATAGGAAGTGGAGACGGACAGGAAAGTAGTAGTGGGAAGTGTTGTATATCTTGAAAGAGGTAGTTTCAAGAGTAGTGAGACTAAGCCAGACTCTACCCATGGATCCATGGTCTCGGCTCGGGGGTGACTTATTCAAGCGAGGAAGGCTTGACGGTGTCTACGGCTGGGAGGAAAGTTGTCCTGCTGCAGTTAGTTGCTTATATTTGAGATAAGTATTTCTCTTATGTTATGTTTTCATTACATTATTTTATTTGGTATATGTGCAATGATGGTTGATTGGTTTTTTGAGTGTTCATATATTGAATGTTAGGATCTGCATGGAGGAAGGATGAATCTCATATAGTATGGAATTTAGTTTCTATTATTCTTCTTCATAACCAGGAATTGTAATTTTGGCTCTATTTTATTTAGAGGGGTGCAACCATATGATATGGTTAGACAATATATGCTCATTTATGTGTTGTGAGACTTGTTCCATTGCGTCTGGAGCAACGTTTCGAGTAAACAACACCTTTTGTTTTATTGAAAAAGCTTTTAGGATGACCAAGATATGTTTGTTTTGGTCCGACAACTTTCCGGTGACAAGATGAGCGCACCTGTCATTTTATTGTAAATAACTTTGTTGCATGATTGATCTTAGTTGCATATCTGAGGATGAGAGATGTATTCTATATGTAAAAGTAATCAATGGCTGGAGGGTGGCAGCCATACGATCTGATTTTTATTAGTGAGAGATGACTGTAGGGGACAGTCATCGGGAGTCGATTTTGAGGGCTGTAGTTGCAGCCAATGTTCTTGTTTGCTATGGTTTTGGTGTGGCTATATATTGCATCCTATGTATGCTCCATGATATGTGGTTTTCCTTACTTTTTATGCTCACTAACAACACACACATAATAACACCGAAAAAGTAGATTAATTTGCAAATAATCAATGACATCAATACTTGGTTATTTATAAACTATGCTATCAAGCAAACCCAAAATACATAGACTAGCTATTCACAACGAATATGTTGTTTATCATGTAATATTGATGTTCTTGTTTCAATTATAAGATGTAGCTTGCACTTTGGAAATTATTAATTGAGTGTCACAATTAATTATTTAATTAAGTGGGGTAATTAAATGTCATAAACTCTAGTTATAATTGAATCTCTAGAATTTAATTTATTTGGGTGAATGGTTAGTCAAATCAATAGTAATTTATCTATATCCATTGTTATTAAACCTTATTTACTCTTAATTTTAGCACCTTTAGCCTTATCTCAAGGTTAGGGACATCACAGTGCATCTCAACTTTTTTTTTAATCTTTCTAAATCTTTAATAAATTTGAAATCAATATAAATCTTATTTTATATCATTTATGAGATAAATGATTTAGAAAACATGAGTTTTTGAATTGTGAAAAACTTTTGCCTATGTAATAACCAATTTAATTTTATGCGATGCTTGACTTTGAAAGATACAAGTGTGTCCATTAATTACATCTAAGTTTTAGAATTAACTCAATTAATCTAATATTTTTGAGAAATATAATAATAATAAAATAAATTAACTTTAAATTTTTAACCACTCAAAAAATTGCATTTCAACTTCTTTTTAATCCAAGGTTAAGATGCCAAAAACAATTAATTAAAAAAATTAAAAATAAAAGTTTTGGAAGTATAAAAAGTTTCTACCTTCTTCAAGAATCCAATTTTTCCAACATTCCAATTTTTCCCATATGATGTTTGACTTTTTAATTAGCATTAACAATAAATGCTATGTCATTCCATTTTTTTCCATATGATGTTTGGCTTTTTAATTCACAATAAATGCTATGTCTTGAAAACAAAAGGTTTGGAATTATAAAAAGTTTCTACCTTCTTCGACAATCCAATTTTTCCCAACAATCCATTTTTTTTCCATATGATGTTTGGCTTTTTAATTCACACTAAATGCTATGTCTATCCAGTTAATGACAAGTACGACTTGGAATTAATTTGCCTAGTAAAAAAGTTAGCAATTATAAATAGATTGTATTGCAAATGAAATCATACTCAATTTTATATTATAATATTAATGGATAAGTTTAAGAGGTAATTTATTACTCCAAGTCTATGTGCCCATAGACTTTTTTTTTCTCCATTAAAAATATGTATACTTTATTGAAGTAAATGAAAAGGAAGTTAACAGAATACACATATGTATATACTTTAAGTGGTTATATGGATGGAACCATAGTAAAAAAAACCTGGTACATTGTAAGTGGTCATATGGATGGAACCATAGTAGAAGCCAATAGGACAAAAGAACTAGTCCCAAAGAAAAAGAAAGATAGATGGATTGGTTAAACAAAAAAGTCCAAAGCAAGGCCATTGAATATGCCAAAATTGAGGGACAAAATAAAAGGACCCAAAGAGATAAGGTCCAACGCAAGCCTCATGAAAAGATAGACTGATAGCTGCCCTCCGAGACAAGAGAACCTTCCTACCAGAGTTCGAAAAAGATAAAACCATCAACAACAAAAAGAGTCTACTTTGACAACAGATCAACCTGAGTGTTCTGATCCCTGTATATCTGAGAGAAAGAGATGTTTTGGAAGCAATTTATCAAAATCCTTATCTTTTTCAGCCATGGCTCACGATGAATGAGGTTTAACCCATGTAAGTTTTTTGGCCCAATCATTGATTATACAAGAGTCACCAAAAATAAGAATCCCATCCAAACTAAGGCGTCAAGTAAACAAAAGAAGAATCTAGAGGGAGAGGAGCTCCCCCTTTGTATTGGATCTAGAGTTACAGTTCATCCATAATTTATACAAACTAAACTCATCAGACCAAAGAATAGCATCGATCCCACAAAGAGAAGTGTCTTTTTGTGAGGCCCCATCAAAGAAGCCCAACAAACTGTGAGACGGGGGCAGATCTTTTAAAACTCTAGAACTGTGCTTAGTTTTTGCACTTGATATATGATCTTGACCGAATTCAAAAAAAGCATTCAGTTCCTTCAGACCGATAGATAGACCGCCGAGAAGAGTGTTCTAAAAAATCCTCTTGTTTCTGCAATTCCATATCTCCCATAATATGAAGCAAGGTAAAGATTTCCAGTGAGGAGTCTTATTTTTCCAAACAACAAAGCATTCTGATAAGGAATCATTGGTCCAATCTATATGGCATTTAAAAATGCGGCCAATAGACATCCAAACACATTGAGTGAAACTGCAGGAGACAAACATGTGAAATGTAGATATTCAGCTAAACCATAGAGAAGACAAAGATTTGGACCAATCATACCTCGTTTCATAAGATTATCCTAGGTAAGGAGACGATTTTCCAACGCTAACCAACAAAATATAATACTATGGTAAGGTGCCTTCCAAGACCAAATTGAATGCCATCAATTTTGGATGCATGAGATATCATTGGTTAACAGCTAATAGGCTGTATTTGCAGTAATTACCCCTAATGCCTTATTGAAGGTCCTTTTCAGTGTATCAGAGCCATCATTGAGCATGATGGAGCCAAGCTGAAGCCCGTGAATATATCTCGACCATTCTGCACCCATCGAACCATATAGCCCCAGTTGTGAAGTGGTAATCCAACCCTATGAAGATGCTGAACAGAAAGGAGGCATAGAGATATGATATAGAGAAAAAAAACCTTGTTGTGTAGAAAAAATAATAAACCCGAAGATAACATGTACCGAGATGGACCACCAATGATAGGGTCCTCACCCACCCTAATGGCACACCCATCACCAGTAGCCCAAGACAACCAAGGCCCAAATACCTTAAATGCCTCCAAGAGACTAGGCCAAATGTTTGATATTCCACTTCGTGGTTTTTTGAAGCATCGGATCCACTGAATCAATGTGAGGGTCCTGAAGTATTTAGCATGAATGAAACATGTCCACAAGCTGCCACCAAAAATAAATATCCACAGGATTTTAGCCCTTAAAGCAAGAGAAAACACATGCAATTTTTTCCGCCCCCAACCACCTTTAGACACAGGCCGAGCAATAATATCCCAACGCACCAAATGGTACTTTGTCTTTTTCGTATTTCCAGACCAAATGAAAGCCATAAACTTTTTTTTTCTTTCTGATTTCATCAATGATCGATTTTGGGACTTTGCTCAAGGAGAACTAATAAACCGCAAGGTTAACCAAAACATATCTGACCAATATCAATCGACCCCTGAGAGATAACCAACACCATCACCAATGTTTGATTCTTCTATCAAACCTTTGCAATAACCACAACCAATCCCCGGATTTGTAACCATTTGTTTTAATGAAATAACCAAGATAACGAGTGCCCACTTCAATGGGATGAGACTGAACCTAAAACAAATCTCTGATCTCTAACAAATCCGTCATAGAGGCCTCATTTTCTAGAAGTAAATATTTTTTGGTATTGATCGATAGTCCAATGACATTACAGAATTCCCTTATTAGATCATAATAAACACGCCATTCTGCGGATGAACCCGAGCCGAAGATCATAATATCATCTACGAAAAGTAGATGTGATATAGATAGGCTACCACTGATTTTTATACCATTTTATATTACCCATGGCTTTTGCTTTAATAATCAACATGTTGAGACCTTCAATAACAAGGAGAAAGAGTAAAGGTGAGAGGGGGCATCCCTGCCAAAGCCCCCTTTCTGCAGGAAAAAAGTTCGTAGGGCATCTATTCACAAGAACAACATATGACACCAAAGGCAACCCATAATCCATTTCATTACCCTAAAAGGAAGGCCAATTTGAATTAATATGAGCTTAAGAAAACCCCACCGAACCTTGTCATAAGCTTTATTTAAATCCAACTGAAGGGCACATGCATTCATTTTTTAGGTCTTGACACTGTGAAAAACCTCATGAGCCACCCCAATGGCTTCCAAAATATGTCTTTTATCTAAAAAACCAAATTGTTCAGTTGAAATACCTCTGGAAAGAATAGGTTTAAGTCTGTTAGCAATAATCTTCGATATGATTTTGTAAACAAAATTGCAGAGGGAAATGGGGCAGAAGTCCTCCAGGTCCTCAGTGGCAGATTTTTGGGTATAATGCAACAAATGTGGAGTTTATGGCTATTAAGATCACCCCTCTTTCTATGGATTCTTCCACCGCGTTTAACAAATCCACACCCATCGGCTCAAAACAATCCAGATATAGTTCCAAAATCCACCCGTCCGGCTCATGGCTTTTAGATCTAGCAGAGGACATAATGACCTATTTTAGTTTGAGCAAATGAATAGGCAGGAAAATCTCATTACCCTCGACATCCGAAAATAGTCTGGGGAACTCCTTAATCACGTTTATCTGGTCTTTGACTGAGAAGTTTCCATCTACTATGTAGTAGGACTCAAAATGTGAGTGAACCACCTGAGAGATCTCCTCTTGATCCTTAACAAGTAGGCCATCATTTTTTTCAGGGCCCGGAGACTCTATGGATGGGGTTTATTATTATTATTATTAAAGTGGCGCATAAATTCATGTACGAGGGTAGCGTTTAATTTAAGTTTTAATAAATATATACAAGATATTTTAATTCTATGAATGGGTTTGTTGTTTTTCTATTAAAACGACATATAAATTTATGTAAGAAGGTAGTTTTTAATCAAGTTTTAACAAAGATATACAAAAATATTTTACATAAACCATATAAATATACTTTACAAAAAACAATCAACATTCGAAATGTTTTTATCTCCACCAATCATTAACTTCGCCTTTTTATTTGGCCTCATATCGAGGCAAGTAGATGAATATGCAATGTGTTTTTGCACCGAGAGTAGCAAGATGCTATACAACCCAATGCAGGGGAGATGTGTCGTCATGTAACATAACACGCCGTTATTTTACCAAAAATAAAAAGTAATTAAAAAAACTAACGTCGCATTATAAAATAAAAAATCAACACTAAATAAAAAGTGATTAAAAAAATCTATGTTGGCTCATAACATAAAAAATTAAAATAAAGTAAAATGTTATTTAAAAAAAAATTAAATAAAATGCTATTAAAAAAGTATGTGTTGATTCATAAAATAAAATAAAAAAGAAGTAAAAACCATCATAAATCCATCTTAAACCTGGATCAAGCAACTAGAGGGATCCAATTTCTTGAAGTGTAATTTTTATAATTGATTGATTGAATTTCTAGTCATACCTGACTATCAAAATGCTAACAAATAATTTTCGAAGTAAATTCCAACTTGCCCATTTTTTCATCTTGGTGACAGAGGAAGGAAGGGGCCCTGGTTACAGAATAGCCTGGTTGTTCAAATCGTAGACACAACTTGATCTCCATATAAACTCTGTAGCTATTGAGTTAACCTGGTTCCATATTTGGCGAACGAAGGTGCGAAATAAGGAGTGAAGGAGGCTGGGACTCTATAAAGGAAATGCTAGGAGCCAACGTGAGTCTTATTGGATGGTTTGAATCGATGGTGGAACATTTCTTCTTGAATTTCTTTGAACCAATGCATGCTTACTTAGCTATATGCCTGATTTTTTAAGTAGTTGAAGAGCACTGCATAATATCATATATAATGATACAGTTAAGATTAAAACAAATTACACTTTAAGAGATCCAAGTTTAAGATGAATTTATGTTCATAAGAATAAAATATAACTTATACTAAGGTTAGAATTACAAATAAATTTTATTCATCAAAATTCATAAGTTGAACTATAGGGTTGGAACTTCAATTTAAAATTTGTTATATTTTTAGGTTGATCTCATATTTTGGGCTTCATTGAGTGGATTAACAAAATTAACCTGAGTGTAACAAGTGTATATCCGGGATTCATTTCATGGTTGTCATATTTTGTTATGCTTAAATGCATCTTGATTAAGATTTAAATGAGCTTAGTTAAATGTTTAACTGGAACCGTTAGTTAACCATTAGTTAAGCTTTGAATTCGTATGCTTAAGAAACTTTCTCTTTGTTCAAGTGATGCTTTAAATTTATTTTTAAATGCTTAAGAAATTATCTATGGCGTATGGATGTTGACCGGCCACAAGTTGAAGTTGATTAAATTTTTAATTAAGTAGATAGGTATTTAGATATTATCTCAAGATTTTGGACTTCTTTGAGCCCATCAACAAAATTAATTCAAGGTAACAAGTGTACAACCTAAATTCATTTTATGGTCATCATATCTTATTATGCTTAAATACATCTTGATTAAGATTTAAATAAATTTGTAGTTAAAGAAAATGATAACTAATATTATTTTAATATAAAATTATGTATTTTAACTTTTGTTTAATAACCAATCATCTCCGCAAAACTAAATAATTTATTTGATGAACCAATTCACTTGTAACTTTGTAATTGATGAACCAATTTACTTGTGACTTTGTAATTTGTTTGTGTGACTTTGCAACTTTCCTTGACATACTTGACTAACAAATAATTTTCCAAAGTAAATTCCAACTTGCCCACTATCATAAATTAAATTATAAAGTAATTTTCAAGATTATACTCTGTTGGAGTTTAATTAAGAAAATTATATGTCTCAAACTTACCTACTCTTTGATTTGGTCAATGCAAAGCCATTGAAAAGAGATATAGTGGTGAATCGTGATTGTCTCAAAAGATTTGTTGACCAAGGGCCCTGGTCTACCTAGAAGGGGAATCTTATCTCAAACTTGGGGCCTATATTTTAGGAATGACCTTCAACTTTGACGACAAGTCGTCGTAGACTGGAGACCATTTTATATTATTTTAATTGAAGTTTGAATGGGTAATTCTAACCAGGGTCCAGGGTTAGTTAAGTTAACCGCAGTAGAGGAAGGTTCCTTCCCTGCTTCCTGAATCTGAATCCGTTAATAGAATTTTGCCCGCATTCAACCGTTGCCATTCACCAGTGAAGCGGAAAATTCGTTCCGTCGCGATTCCAAGAGGCGATATGGAGCGCTCAGGGTTGGCAGCTGTCGGGTATCAGAGCTAATGAATGGTGGAAACGATGGAAAACAGAATACTGTACAGTCATTTAGCGAAGAAGATCAGGTTCCATCTATTCTTCTTTCATTTCTGTATTTATTTAGCCCAATTGCCTCTTTGCTTCGCATTAACCGCGGATGGAATCAGTCTACTGGAGCTGAAGAAATCTTTAAAGGGGGAAGTGATTTCCGATTGGAGCGAGAATGATCCAGATCCCTGTTCATGGACCGGGGTTACATGCCGTCCGCTCTCCGGCAGAGTCATTGCTGTAAATATTAGCGGCGCAAGTTATTGCAGCGGAGCCGACGCGTTGCCATCGTTTTCTCCTTCAAACCCTAATTATGGTGATACTAAGCCTGGACGGCAGCTGACTGGTAATATTTCGGCGGTTGTCGGCAACTTGACGGAGCTTAGGGTTTTGTCGCTGCCATGCAATGCGCTCAACGGAAAAATCCCCGCTGAGGTCAGTAAGTTAAGCTTTCTTGAAGTTCTAGAGCTCCAGGGTAATTCTTTAAGCGGTTCTGTTCCGTTGGGATTTAGTGAGTTGTCATCCCTGCGAGTTCTCAACCTCGGCTACAATTCCCTAGAAGGAGAAATTCTGCCCGGGTTTGTGAAATGTTTGAAATTGGAAACCTTAATTTTGGACGGCAACATGCTGAACGGAACCATCCCTGGAGCCCTAGGGAGGCTGCCGGAGTTGAGGACACTGTCGTTGTCTTACAACCAGCTTCACGATGTGATTCCGACGGAGCTCGCTGGAGGGTGCAGGTCACTGGAGCACCTTCGGCTCTCCGGGAACCTGCTGGTGGGAGAAATCCCTTGGCAGCTGGGGAATTGTCAGCGTCTGCGGTCTGTTTTGTTATTTTCGAATATCCTGGACGGCAACATACCCAAGCAATTGGGCAAGCTTAGGAATCTTGAGAGCCTCGATGTTTCCAGGAACAGTCTGACTGGTGAAATCCCCAATGAGCTAGGAAATTGTGCTAATCTTTCAGTACTGGTCCTCACAAATTTGATGGATTTTACGCCCCCAGCAAACATGAACGTCGATGATGTGTATTCGCCCAGTGTGAAGGGGGAGTTCAACTTCTTTGGAGGAGGTATTCCTGTTGGCATCACGTCTCTTCCCCGCATTCGTATAATTTGGGCTCCAAGAGCAAACTTGAGTAGTCCGCTGCCCGACAACTGGGGATACTGCGATAAACTGCAGGTTCTTAATCTTGGTCAGAATTCGATCCTTGGCCCAATCCCGGAAGGTTTGGGCAAATGCAAAAATTTAGTACATCTGGACTTGAGTTCCAATATGATTCATGGGGGCATTCCAGAAAAACTCCCCGTTCCTTGCATGGTTTTGTTTAATGTCAGTGGAAATTCATTGTCAGGAGCCATTCCAAATTTTATGAACAACAGTTGCTCCAGGCAGGGGCAGCAACCGTTACTGACAAATCGGCTTATTCCAGGATCATTGGATGTCCCTCAAACTGATGAGAACCTTGTCGATCTCTATTCTAATCTCTTCTACTATGGTACTTGGGCAAATGGCCCACTTGCAAAAGTTGGATCTGGGCTTTTGCAGGTGTTTCATGATTTTAGTCAGAACAATTTTACAGGTCCTGTGCCACCTTCTCTGATTGGCAAAGGATTTATGGAAGAGCAACCATCCTATGGATTCTTTTTAAATGATAATAAGCTTGCTGGGAACATCTCAAGTGACTTGTTTGCTTCATGCCAAAGTTTAGAAAGCTTTTTTCTGAACTTACGTGCAAATCAAATATCAGGGGAACTTACAGCACACGGACTGCTAAACTGTAGTACTTTGAAGCATTTGGATGTGGCTTTCAATCAGATTAGAGGATCAATACCACCAATGCTTGGGAACCTGCAGCCCTTGATGTATCTTGACCTTGGTACAAATAAGCTGCAGGGAGCTCTACCCCCTAAGCTGGGACAGTTGAAGAATCTCCAGTTCCTTCTTTTGGCACATAACAAACTTACAGGGTCGATTCCACGGGAGCTTGGTCAGTTATCTTCCCTTGTTGAATTGGACCTTTCATCAAATGCTTTTACGGGTAAAATTCCTGGAGATTTTGTGAAGTTATCACGGCTCGAACGTCTTTTTCTCGACATGAATAGACTCTCAGGACAGATTCCAGAGGGATTACCAAAATTACCTGCTCTGAAAACGATGAATTTGTCATTCAACAATTTGTCTGGGACAATACCAGCGAATGGGAATTCAGGGGCTTGTGACAGTATTAGAGGTAATAAGTTTCTTCAGCCTTGCTCCTCTGTATCATTGCTTGTATCATCGATACCAACTCATGCTCCTCTTCCTTATGCCTCTCTTTCACTTGCACGCTCAGGCAAGGGTCGACATGGGCTCAGTTCGATTGTAGTTGCATCTGTGACATCAGCTTGTGCTATAGTTTTGGTGGTTGCAGTTACTTTTCTCCTCTCATGCTTTGGAAAACGATATCTGGCCAGATCTTCTGGCAGTCAGTCTGGGAGAAAAGATGTCGTCACCTTTACAAATATTGGGGTTCAATTGACTTATGAAAATGTGGTCAGAGCAACAGGAAACTTCAGTGTTGGTAATTTAATTGGCACCGGTGGTTTTGGCTCAACGTACAAGGCTGAACTGAACCCCCCAGGATTGTTACTGGCAGTTAAGAGACTTTCGGTGGGACGTTTTCAAGGGATTCAGCAATTTGATGCAGAACTTATTACCCTTGGAAGAATACGCCATCAAAACCTGGTGACATTAATAGGTTACTATGCAAGTGAATCAGAGATGTTTCTGGTCTACAACTATCTGCCAGGAGGCAACTTAGAAAGCTTTATCCATGAGAGATCAAATAGAAATGTCCATTGGCACATAGTTCACAAAATTGCATTAGACATTGCACAGGCTCTTAGTTATCTTCATGATTTGTGTGTTCCTCGTGTTCTTCATCGAGATATCAAGCCCAGCAATATTTTACTGGACAATAATCTAAATGCTTATCTTTCTGACTTTGGCCTGGCGAGGCTTCTGGAGGTCTCTGAAACCCATGCAACAACAGATGTACATGGCACTTTTGGGTATGTTGCTCCAGAATATGCTGCTACATGTCGTGTGTCTGACAAGGCGGATGTTTATAGCTATGGGGTGGTGTTTCTGGAATTACTTTCAGGCAAGAAGTCTCTGGATCCATCATTCTCTTGCTACGGGAATGGCTTCAACATTGTTTCTTGGGCATGCATGCTGGTTAGAGAAGGTAGAGAACATGAGGTTTTCATCCCTGGCTTATGGGACACAGGGCCTCATGAAGATTTAGTAGATTCACTTCACCTTGCTATTCTGTGTACGTTGGAGTTACTTTCAGCTAGGCCTTCTATGAAGAGAGTTGTGAGGCGTTTAAAACAATTACAGCCTCCTCCATTGAGCTAACCAAATTTGGGCATTTATTTTCTTCAAATGATTGGGGCAGATGTTGTAAAATTTTTCAAAGACCCCTTCACCATTTTTTGAATGGTTTATATCTGGCCATGTTTCTTGCCGATGTAATCTACGAAATGATTAGGAGAAATTTGGTGTCACAATTGCCCCAGAGGGTTTCTTCTCTATTTTTTGCCCTTTCCCACAGTCCATAATTTCAAATTCCATAAAGAAAACATACTGTTCATAAGTTGATGTCCATTACTTCCTTGTCGTCCTTATATAAAAAGGGTTAATAAATGAGAAGCTACTTTTTTTTTTTGGATATTTGATGAGTCTCTTATGGACATGCTTCACCTTAGGAATTGCGTGGTTGCCAGTAATTGCATCAGACCACATTTCTCTTTATGCATGCAAGTTGCAATGCTAAATCAAATGAATCGATTGCATTGTTATGTCAGCATTAATGATATATGGAATGATACTTAGTCTGTTGGGCTGTGGTCTAGCCGCAAGTTGAATTCCTGGCAAGCAAGCTCCAGTAAAACACTGCATTCGAGGCCAGTTGAAAGTCCTGGCAACCTAGATGGTGTACGGAATGACAATTTAAACGTAAGCAGCACTGTTGTGTGCGTAAGCTCAAATTATTTCTCTTAAAAAAATGTTTTATGAAATGATTCTTAATTACACTGGCCCTTTGGATCATCTTTAATCAGTTTGAGGGGTACCTTTTCTGAGTACAACACAAGTGATTAAATTATTACTTTTGATTGCCTCTAGTTACACTCCATATGGATAAAAAGGTATATTTCCTTATCTGTTTCCTATCATTCAGGGTCTAGCTAAAACTATAATACAAGATAGGATGATACTACCTACATTTAGTTAGGTATTTATCAGGTTCAAGAAATTGAAGAATTTTTTTTGCCACTGCTATTACGAGAGTTATTTACGAGACAGGTTATAGTAGAACAATTCTTTCAGTGTCTCTTGGAGTTTCTGAAATCTGAATTTTTATTCAATGGCTAAGATTATCATGCTTCATTTATTCAAATAAACAGAGATTGGCAGTTTGTTAAAACATAATATTATAAGCATTGGTTGATTGATGTGCATCTTTTGATAGCTACGATGTTTATATGCAACTCCTCATTATACCTCATACCCCTTTGGTACAATTGCACGATTACCCCAAATTTTAGATATGTTCTTATCATAGTGCTTGAGTCAGTTAAATCATCTGAAATTAATGTAGTTGGAATGTTGTTTCTAACTTTTATGTTCAACACTTTGCTCACAATAGATGACCATTATATATAGTCATGTTTGCAGGGTTGGTAACAGTTACATGCATAATGTTTGGTCCAGATACTGGGTTGCAATGACAATGATAAGAACAGATTTCATTGATTCAAAAGCAGCATAAAATAACCTGTCAAGTTAGCAGAGAACCGAAATATTTAAAATGACCCAAGGACAGGTTGTATATGCCAACCCACAAGTGACTCTCTTAATGGGTCATCTGAACAGCTTCTTCTCAACACAATCATTTTCTTAGTTGAATTTATAATGATATTTTTTGGAAACATCAATAAGATTTACGAACATAGACGGACTTTGAATGCCCTCGCATTTATGCTCATCATGTATCAATTTGAACGTTTGAGCCTCTTTTTTGGGGTCATAATCGGAGTTTGTGCTCTGTTGTTGTTAAGAATGTGGTCTATCGATAAGACAGACGGACTTTGAATGCCCTCTCATGTATCAACGTGAATGTTAGATTTTTTTATTTTTGATTTTTTTTTAGTCTTTTTGCTATAATTAGAGTTTGTGTTTTGTTGGTTTATCGATAAGTAGCGAAGTGATCCGATTTGTATTAATGTGTATATTGAAGTTCAGATCCTTGAGAGTGAATATGATTGAAAATGTGGTCTTGTAAATTCTCGAGTGTGAATATATAACCTTGTAAATATAAAAAAGGTAAATTTATTATCACTATAGTTTATGATAGTATTTGCAAAAGATTAATTTATTATTACTGTAATTTTATGAATTACTGTAACTTATGATTACTATCAGATTACTATGAGAATAGAAAAAATAGCTTAAGGTTTTATCAAAGGTCTCACTTGGGTAGAAAGTTGAAATTCGCAATCATGCTTCTTAATCTCAACTAGATTTGAGCATGCCTTTCTTTTTCCAATAAAAGTTAAAGAAAAAGGAGCTTTGATTGTTATGTACTTGAACATCGAATCGATAGTTTAGCGTGTACTTTGGCTTAATAATTTTTAAAATTAAAGTTTATCTTCAATATATCATTTAAATATCTGAAAATCGCGTAAGCAGGGTTGGATTGGCCTTATCTATGGAAGCAGATGGAATCACACTTCAACAATTCAAATATATATATATACACTTTAACAATTCAAATATATATATATATTTTTGGAAGGGTCTTCGCCGTATGAGGTGTCTTTGTTGCTTTTACAAGCTATATAACCTTGTCCTGATTAGGTTTAGTACACCATCGACCTTTTATCATACACACCAAGCACATCCAGGACTACTAGAACAAGAAGACGTGCCCAAGGGAAATGTGTGACAACAATTTGGTATCAGAGTAGTCCTTTATGTCTGTATACACGTGAAGAATTGTTTGAATACCAACTTCTTATCACAGGGAACACAAGATGTCTGGAATTTCAAACTTGAACTGTTTGAATACCAACTTCTTATCACAGGGAACACAAGATGTATGGAATTTCAAACTTGAATTGTTTGAATACCAACTTCTTATCACAGGGAACACAAGATGCGTGGAATTTCAAACTTGTTGAAAAGAATTTAGGACCTGATCGAAATGAACATGATGAATCAGTTAAATTACTGAGTTATCAAGATGAACGTCTTAATATAAGATGCGTTGGAGTTGAACTTCTATGTGAGAGGTTGCTGCCGACAGACTCCGATTTCCAATGGGGCAGCTTATCCAATTATAAAGATACAAGAACATTTTCTGCCCCTCTTGGTAGAATGAGGAAACCCTTCCACAGGGGCAGATTGATTTGTCCAGACTCTAGCCTACCTGATCCGCTAATGATAGAGTATAAAATGCATTGATTTGCACTTGCTCTCATTCTATACCTGACTGTGACTCTGTTTGAGCATTAATTGGGGAGTTCACCATGATTGGGGATCTCAGAGCAGTCATCCACAGTCTTATGCAATATGTAATGCTCATAGGGGTATGGTATCTTTGGCAAGTCGTCAAAGGTGCAGAAAACAAAATGTCACAGATCTGACTTCTTCGCTCAAACTGGTGCAAACGTTTTATGGCAGACACTTTAAAAACGATTTTAAGATGGTAAATGGACCACTGTGCTTTATGGTTTTGACATCTGCTGCGGTTAAGCACTCCCTCGCTCCCCCTCCCGAAGTTCGTTTTATTTTGGGAGCTCGCTCCAAAAACGCTCCTAGTTTTTGGAGCTCTCACAACCTAGGAGATCGTTTGATGACAATGTTGTGGTACTTCTTTTTCTTCCTCAATCTCTTGTAAAAGTTGTTATGGTTAATGATTTGTTCACAATGTTACAAGTTATAACTACTAGATGATTGATGTTATATGGGTTAATTTATGTTTTCTATAATTAATTCAATATACAACATGTTTTTCTTAGATATAAATCATCAAAATATATTAAAATATATACTATATAAAAAATGTTCGATAAACAAGAGCTTTTGAAAATTTTGCTTTTCACTTCGCTTTCGCTTCTCGCTCCCAACAACGTAGGTTTTGACATAGATCTCTATGTCATAGTTTATATCGTTGTGCATGTTAAAATATGAGGGCATGTCTGTAAACTCTAAAAACGTTATGTAGGTAAATGTGAATTCAATTTGATTTTATGGCTAGTCACAAACCTGTACATCTAATTTAGTAAATGCTAGGAAACATTCTATGTGAATAATAAAGCGCCAATGCAGAAATATTGAGGTACAGAGGTTTGGAGAAGTGGAGATCAATGTTTCGGTAAGCAAAGCTAAAAAATATTCAAAAAGAAGAAGTTCACGAAGAAAGCTAATCTCAATGATCAACCAAGGTGTTACTATTCAAACTAGCAGTCTTGGATTTGCAACACAATGTGGTTGGTTTGCAAGTGAATGGTCAGCATGTGGGAGAGAGCTATGCCCAAATGTCACCTTATCCTAGTCTCTCAACTACTTTGGGTAACTCCCAAACCCAAGGAAGAACCATTTTTAGGTATCTGCAAACATCAACAAACAAATACCTTTCCACAACTTTTATAGCAGAGATGAATCCCCATGCAAGGGCTTCACACTTCTCAAGGAAATACCTTAGAAAGGTGCGCTATGAAGGGGAGAAGGCTAGGTGTCCTAGGGCGCACCTTTTGAGCCACTCAAAGCTACAAAACACATGAAAAAATCATAATTTCAACAATTTCATGTTTCCAAATGCAAATGCTCAAATTGGGGCACTCTTATAGATTTATGGATAAATCCACTAGGGAAAAATTGATGGGTGGAGCAGAATTACAAACTCCAAATATTCCAAATATTTGTAGGTTTTTTAATTTATGTAATTTTTTAGGGTTTTTTTCAATATCAAATGAGGATGCCCTTGGAGATTCGTGGATAAATCTACTAGGGAGAATTTGTAGGGTGGAGCAGAATTACAAACTCATGACTATTTTTGGATTTATTGATTTCTTTATATTTTTAGGGCTTTTCACATTATATAATTTTAGAGATTTTTTACTATAAGATTGCAGCAAAATAAAGTACAAGTAAATTGATAAAAAAAAGAGAGGTTCTATGACAAGAAAAGGCGATAATATGATTTTTGTCTCAATCCCTAGGGCATTGAGAGATCAATGATCTACGTCCCTCTCTTGAAATGTCTTTCAACACTTGCAAGTTAAGGCATCGCCTAACAAGCTCTATGGTTCGGTAGGTGAGCCTAACTAGGGCATATGAAGAAGTCCAAGGCCCTAATAAGCAATAGAGAATTCCTAAGGATGATGTTATCTTCATACAAAGTTGACAATAAGTACTAACAAATCAACAAAATGCACCATTCAACTAAGCTAGAAGCATAATTTAGTGAGCAAGGAGAAAGACCTTAGGTCACACTTGTGCATGAGTTCTTCCAACTAGTCTACCATTAACTTTTAGCATGTGCAAAATCAAGCCCTAAACATTCCATCATCCACCTTCAAGCAAGGAAGAGCATCCCAAGAAAAGTGCATATCACATCAAAATCTCATAGGGTAAGATAAAAAAATAAAAGAACCTATGTTGCACAAGTTTCTGGAATGCGGGTACGTTGGGTATGCGAACACGAGTATCTGATACGGCTAGAAGCTTTGCCCAAATTTGCAGGAAACGTAGGGTTGGGAGCATAAATAATTTATATTAAGTTTTTAAAATATATTTAAAAAAATAAAGTTATAAAACATAATTGATTAATTTCATAGCTTAAACTATTTTATCGTCTTAATTCTCTAGTAGTGTCGTGAAATTCATTCTTTTTAAATTTGTTCACTCCTCTAGGTCCACATTATACAAATCTCATTGTACGAGTTTGTAAAGGCGGGTTGTATATATGTGTACGAAGCACCAATAGCTTCATAAATCATAATATTCAATATTTGTCTAATTCCTTGTTCCAACTCCATCTATATTATTGCTCCTAAGAGTGCTTAGTCTTTGGGTGCCTCTGCATTTTTTTTATGGTAACTACTACTTCTAATGTGAATGAACTTGATTGTTTCAAGTTCAACTAACAAAGTTTCAAATCTTTTGTTATTTTGAGTTTGATATGGTTTATGATCCTAAATTGCTATATTTTTATGGTAACTACTACTTCTAATGTGAATGAACTTGATTGTTTCAAGTTCAACTAACAAAGTTTCAAATCTTTTGGTATTTTGAGTTTGATATGGTTTATGATCCTAAATTGCTATATTAATAAGTATGAATAACATAAGCTAGCTATAATCATTTGAGATATGAATTAAAGTTGTTCAATATCTTAGTATTGTAAATGATCCATTTGCATTCACTTAAGTACACTTGTACCATATATTTCGAGTGTGAATGGATCTAAACATTTAAGAGGTGTGGGCCCTCTTTATCACGGGGGTGTCGTCGACGGATCAATATTATAACACGTTCGTTCCTATTGGGGGTTAAAATATTTAAAAATTTCGAAATAATATATTAAGGTTGTATTAAGGGGATAAGGGGTTAAATTATTTACTATATAAATACCCCAATATGTTGGGGTCTTTTTTATTACAAACCAGTGAAAAGCATATGGTTTTCACGCTGTGGGAAGGAGCATAGGGTTTTCGGCCGTGTTGGAAGAGCATCAAGGCACAGGGTTTTCTGCCATGTTGGAGGAGCACCAAGGCACAGAGTTTTCAGCCGTGTTGGAGGAGCACCAAGGCACAAGGTTTTCGGCCATGTTGGAGGAATACCAAGGCACAGGGTTTTTGGCCATGTTGGAGGAATACCAAGGCACGAGGTTTTTGGCCGTGGTGCGGCCATGTTGGAGGAGCACCAAGGCACAGGATTTTCGGCCGTGTTGGAGGAGCACCAAGGCACAGGGTTTTCGGCTGTGGTGCGACCATGTTAGAGAAGCACCAAGGCACAGGGTTTTCGGCCGTGTTGGAGGAGCACCAAGGCATAGGGTTTTCGAAGCGCGTTGTGGGAGGGAGCATGGGGTTTTCGACCTTGTTGGAGGAGCACCAAGGCATAGGGTTTTCGACCGTGTTGGAGGAGCTTCGTGCGGGAGGGTGAAGCAATGGTGAAGGGATTCATAATGCTCAACTTCTGTTCTTTTTTACCTAAGGAAATTTACCCTTTCTGGGTTTTCAGCCGTGTTGGAGGTTTGAGGAGCACCGCGCAGGAGGGAGAAGCCGGGGTTTTCAGCTGTGTTGGAGCTTTTAGGAGCGTCGTGAAGGAGGGAGAAGCTGGGGTTTTCCTTCGTGTTGGAGCTTTGCTCTCGGGTCTTCCTCAAGATTTTAATACTAAAAATGTATTAGCCCTATCTGACCATCTATGTGTAGAGTTGTTAAACACCACCAAGAACTAAGAGTATAGGATTATATGACTTAGAATGTATAGTACCAACTGTAATAATTTTAGAATACAAACATAAGCCCCAAGTTGTTAGTCTCCCCATTTGGTTTTCCACCATGAATTCTGTGTCTGTGTGTTAATTTCTTGTGTGATCGAGTATCTTGTTTTGTGGATGCTTTTGTTGTTTTTTCCAGCTATTATATGTATACATGGTTTAGCGTAGCAGATTCACATGGTGAATTTGACTTAGAATGTATAGCTCCAACTATAATAATTTTAGAATACAAACAAACTTCCTGAGTTGTTAGTTTCCCCATTTGGTTTTCCACTGTGAATTTTGTGTCTCTGTGTTAATTTCTTGTGTGATTATCTTGTTTTGTGGATGCTTTTGTTGTTGTTTCCAGCTATTATATGTAGACGTGGTTTAACGTAGCAGATTCACATGGTGAATTTATCTGCATGTGCTTTGAGTGGAACTATTGCTATAGCTCGTGGCATCATACCCTCTTTTTAGGCATTGGGAGCATCACCTATAGGTCTCCTTTGATATGTCTATACAATACACACAACTATACTAGGGAATCATTGTGTTCCCAAGATGTGTTATGTCAACCTTGTTCAACTTGATTCTCTCTTGATCAAATAATTGGTTGAAGTTTTGAACCCTAAAGCTCGATTTTCCCTTGGATTGAATCGTTGGTAACTGCCAGTACTCTATTTTGAACTGATTCGTATATTTCTTACACATTTCTTAGCACTGCCACACACCCTCAATCCAAAATGTGGTTTCCTCCTGCAACGACTCTTGTGATCTACACATACATTAGGCACCAACACATTCCACAAATTGTCCCCAATCCTTTGCATTGGATCACTCTCCTACAACCATCATTATACAGGCGTATTAAAATATATGAATTTCATGGTTATGGTGGTAAAGTGAAAATACTTGCATCATTTCTTGCTTCCATATACCATAAGTGGGTATATGTAGTTTGAACTAGAGAACTTGGTATGAATCATTTTAAGAAACATGGTTTATTAGTATATTTCTTTGCTAGCAAAACATAGCTAGTACACACTTGGAGACACAAAATTGCCATACCTGTGTAGAAATTTTACATCTACAACCATCCATGCATGTAAACATATATGTATTATTTTGTTCATAATGGTATTTAATGCCTTGGAAGAAAGTGATTTACTCGAGTTGTGCTCACATGAATATTGAAGAGTTAAGTCACATACATGGGTGCTTGAAACTTGAAAACTATCCATGAAGTACCCAAACTCGTGGATACAACTCTCAACATTACAAAAATATTGTCTGGTCCGAAGAACTAAAAAAACTGACTAAATCCCTCCATGCTCACTAGGTATTGATAAGACAACCATAAATTAGCATACATTAAATTGATAGCTTCTAATGTGCTTCTAGGACAAGAAATACTCATCATCATGTGTCGTGCCCCATTTGTGAGATTTTGTCTATGGTTTTTAAACCTTTTATCTCATGGATCTGTGGGTATGATCGGTTAGCCTTGTCTTGTGGCACCAAATGTATTTTGAATGTTTGTTGAAGTTGTTCATACTTGTTGGTTCTATCACCATGTATTCCCTGTCATTCCCTCGTATATGTTATTGGGATGTTGGACTGACCAACCATAGTCATCATATATTCCTCTACATCTCAAATCATTTCAAGTTCTGGCAATTATGTTTTGTTTGATTGCCATCTTGTGCCCATGCTTTGATTTGAAACTTCATTATTTTGTTAATTTCCATAACTAATCTCTATAGGTTCCCCCTCCAATCTTGTCAAATTTTTGCATGCATAACACAAAATCATATCTCATACTGTCTTCTTAGATAATCAATATGTTTGTTGGTACTAAAATCTAACATAGCCATACATGGCATCTTGTTCCATTGGTGGACCAACACAAACGCCACCATACAATTTTTTACAAAGTCCATCTCATTCTATTCCATTTCAGTGTGTTGCCTTATCTTCAATGCCAGGAACCCTACAAAATACCTCACCAATTGGTTTGTCCAATTATATTCATCAGAACTCCATGGGTGAAAACTTGATGCAGCAAAAAATTCAGTCATCTCAAGGCAATTAACCTTATCCACAACAAGTAATAAAATAGTTGCTGCATTAAATTATGAATAATGGAGGAACATCACAACAGGGTTTGGTTGGGCAAGGATTAAATGGAAATGTTGGAAACATGTGGAACTGTTTAATTGGATATGGGTGCTTGGGAATTGGTTATGGTGCAATATGAAGTGGTTTGTCATGATGTGAAATGGGTTGGGTTATGAAAATAACAATATATCTAACATGAATTGAAATATAGGGACAACTAGGTGGAGCAGGGAATTTGATCTATGGCATAAGTAATTATTTTAGGAATATAGCCAATAACTCTGCCCATGTTGGCAGCATTGGATCTAGTGGTTTTGGTGGAAGATTAAATTGACTCAAATAGACTCTACATGAACAAAGTGAGAAAGTAAATGTAAGTTCTTGGTTGTATTACATTATAGTTAAACAAGAAAGAGAAACTATTTCTTATGATTAAACAAAAAAATTAAAAAATAAATAAAAGAGTAATTGAAACACTTTAAAGCATTCTGTAGATTTCCAATAAGTGAGTGAGAATTAATTGTAGTTATTCTTTACAATGTTTTGTATGTCAATGAAGGACAATGAAAATGTTTGTATGTTTACATTTATTTTCTACAATGCTTTCCCTGCATCATACAAAATTCATCCACTTTTGAATTTCTAATAATCTCATCTTGATTTGGTACATAATCTAGTAATCTTGATTTAGGACATAAATCATGCCTTGAATTCCACCCTATATAGTTTTACAATATTTCTTTCAGTTTTGGCAACTTAACCTGGCGAGAACATCGAGTGAGGTCCTAAACATTCACATATATTCATCCCAAGGCCTTGACCATGTGACCCCATAACTTGCAACACACAACCTCAACCACTTGAGCTAGCCCACTGAGATTCAGGTGTTGTATTTACATCTTCATGCTTAATTTATAATTTATTTACTCAATTACCCATTCAAATATGAAACACCAGAGATGTATCGTTGCAAATTTTCTTTCGATGAAAATTTTGTGGCTGGCTGGAAAATGCTTTTGTTATGTAATCTCTCACAAGACCTCAACTTACCCTTTACTTCATATTTTGTATGCCAAACTCCAGTGAATGTCGTATCCAAAGAGTTTCCAAGGTCTCATTCTCATGAGAATCTCTCTAAAATATGTTTGTTAATACTCATGTACAACTGAGGGTTAGATCATATATTTAGCACTTACTATGATAAGGGATTCCAATGTAATATCCCAAATACTGATATTCTATTGATTTACTATTATAGGGTTTTCTACTACACTCGAGTGGGTACAAAATTACTGAATTAAATGTGCATTCAAGGTGTCATGCCAAAGGCCCTAAAATATAGCTAAGCTGGAGAGAAAGTAGGGAAAATTTCTCAGAAGAAGATGTACACTTACCACTGATAAACTTGTTGATAGTCCTTCAGAAACATGATGCATGCAAGTGTGCCGAGATAAAATGTTGATCTTGTGATATTGACCCCCAGCTCCACATGTGTTTCCTCCTTAGGATGAATGTGACGTTTTTGGTGAAGGAGATGTCTGATGCAATTGATACTTTGTAGGAATGGCGGTCTCTCCTCCCTGAAGAGAATGACCAGTGCTTGCAGAGGATATGATTCCTCAAAGACCCCTAGAAAATTGATCTACCTTCTGGATGCTTACGTCCTCTGCCTCACGAATCTGCTGATAATTGCTCTGGATGAGAAAATTGGGAACTGATAATCACTCAATTCAGTGGAGTGACCCTGATGATGAAGATGAAGCTGATATACGAAAGATAAACTAGGATTCAGAGACCCAACGAATACTTCTTGGTTTTTCTAGCTATTCCCTAGCTGTACATGTGAACCTGCAAACAATCTTCCTATGGATGTTGAATCAATGGATATGGATAAATAAGATGAATGCTAATGATAGACCTGTATGGCTTACCCTGAAAGAGACTAGGGAAGATAGTTTCACTTCTGAACCCTCGTTATCTAAAGACACCATCTTCAACCCCAACTGCTACTGTGCTCAAAAACTCCAAATCAACAATAATAATCATAGATTACCTCTTTTGTCCAATAACCCTTCTTAAATAGAATAACATGTACTTTTAGGGTTTGCATGCCACTTTTAGGGTTTCCACTTCACTTTTGCATGCATGCAATTCTAATTTCATGTTGACTTTAAGCTTAAGAAAATAAGGATTCCTTTATCAAACTGATGACTTTAATATCGAATGAGTGTCCCGATATGTTCTAAGTATCAAATGTCCTCAATCAATTCTATTTTTTGCAGTACCCGCTCGAACCTATGGGAATTAAGTCGGTTAGCGAGTGTTTTGGTGCTTAATTAGAAGATGACATTACAGTCATCCCCGCTAGAAGTTGATTGTCCTCAAGCAACTGCAAACTAGGATGCTGCAATACCTGCTCTCCCTCCCCCATGTGGCATCCTCCATAGGTAATTATTTCCATTTTACCAAGTACTCTTGAATCACCCTGTTTCGAAGTTTCCTTTCTTGCACCTGTAGGATTTTCTCGGGAATCGGTACCAAAATCCCTTCATCATCTAAGGGAGGCAACTCTATGGATGGAGTAATGTGTTGCCCTACTGTTTTCTTAAGGTTGGATACATGAAATACATTGTGAATTTTTCTTTCCTCTTGCAGTTCTATTTCATAAGCCACTTCTCCAACCTTCCTAACTACCTTCTAAGGTCCATAGAAGGGAGGTTTTAGCTTTTCTGCTCCTTTTTTCTTGAGTGAGGATTGCCTGTAAGGTTGTAGCCATAAATATACCAGATCTCCTACCTCAAAACTCCTCTCAATCCTGTGTATGTCTGCATATAGATTCTGCTGATTCTGAGTTTCCTATATATTCTCTTTCGGGACCTTGAGAATATCTTGATTGTCCCGTACCGAATCTTTTTCCTTTGGTGCCCTGCTATCTCCAAAATCCAAGTCTCCAAAGTTCAATGCCTCATAGCCATATAGAGCCTTGAAGGGTGTCATTTTAATAGACATGTGGTGGGTAGTATTGTAGCAGTACTCTCCTAGGCATATCCATTTAATCCATGTCCTATGTTGTCCTACTACATAGTTTCTAAGATACCCCTCAATCCACTTGTTGACAATCTATGTCCTCCCATCACTCTGAGGACGATAACTTGTGTTTGTATCAAGTTCTACCCCTACCAATCTGAATAGCTCCTGCTAGAAAGCACTGGTGACTTTACAGTCACGATCACTGACAATGGTTTTGGGTATCCCATGGAGTCTAAAAAACTCTCTGAAGAATAAGTTGGCTACCTATGATGCTGAATAACCGATCTACTACTACATACAAGCAGTCTCATCTCGGTACCTTGGGTAACCCTGTAATGAAGTCCATCGAGATGATTTCCCATTTCTGCTCTGGTATCGGTAATGGCTGAAGTAACCCTTCCAGATGAGTTTGTTCGATATTAATCTTCTGGCAGATATTACATTCTGGAACGTGTTGTATTACCTCCTCCTTAAGGCCTTTCCATGAGAACCTCTCTCTGATATGTGTGTAAGTCTTCAAGAACCCTTGATGCCCTAATAATGGTGAGTCATGTGATGCATGTATGATCTTCCTCTTTAAAGTTGATTCTAGGATGAGGTATATCCTACTCTTGTAATAAATGATGTCATCAATTATCATGTACCTATCATCCTGGATCTGTCCATCTAGTAACTCACAAGAAAATTTGTTTTTGGAATATTCTACTAAGAGAATGGATCTCCAATCCATGGATATACTCATGAGTGATAATGAGGATGGTCATCTGGATAAAGCATCTGTTACCACATTGTTCTTACCCTTAACATACTCTATTTCAAAGTCATATGCATGTACCTTGCTGACCCATTTATGTTGGCGCTCATTTAATTCTTTCTGCTCCAAGAAGTATTTGAGGCTGTTGTGATCTGTCTTGATTTTAAATCTGCTCCCCACCAAATACTATCTGAATTTTGTTAAGCAATGTAGGATAGCTAACATCTCCTTGTCATATATAGAGTAGCGTCGCTCATAGTCTTTAAGTTTATGGCTTTTGAATGCAATCAGGTGATGGTTTTGCATAAATATCGCCCCTAGTCCCTCTCCCGAAGCATCACACTCCACTATGAATGGTTGAGAGAAATATTGTCACATACCCCAATTTTGTAAAATAATGTTAATTGTTTAATTATATTCCCGAGACATTATATTAAATTTAATGCTAAGTAGGAATTGATGACTCAGCAGAGTCAACAGAAGTGGAATGTAATTCAGAATATTTTATTATTAATAAATAAATTGTGGAGACAACAGCATGGGAGAGCTGTTAAAAAAAGGTTACTGGTCAAACTGGTGAATGGAACTAGGTGGAGGGAAAAAGACAAGTGGAAGCATCCTAAAACACTTCCTAAGTTGCAAGTGGAAACTTCCCTATAATTGGGGTCATGATCCCCCAAGAAAGTGGGATCAGAGCACGTGGCTCATTAAATGACAACTAACCCAAAAAGACATAGACAATCTTTTAAAAGTACCCAATGAATAGAGCTGAGGTGCTCAGATATTTTCCAGAGAAGAAACATTCAGGTGGAATGTTATTCATAAAATTCATTTGGGGAAAAAGGGAAAACAGTAAGGAAGTTGTTCTGAGAGGATTGCTGCAGTAACTTGGTTATTTACAGCTTGTTAGCTGGTAGAACTTACTGATAAGTTCAGATTTGATACTGAGTGTTGAAGACTAGTATTTGACAATTGTTGCACCTAGTTTCAGACAGGGAGACCAGAGCAAGCTCGGGGGTCCTAAGCAGTCGTGGTTTGAGCGCTCTCCAGGAGTTGGTAGGGAGGAACGGCCTCCCATTGCTGTTGTTGTCCAAAGTTTAAGCAAGTTCTGTCACCTAACTGTCTTTGTTTTAATAACTATGAATGGTTGGATGTTATGTTAGTAGTTATTTAAATGGTTTAATGATGTGAGTGTTTTAGTTTATCAGTAATAGAATATGTTAATGAAGAATAAAGACCCACTATGTTTTTCCACATATGGGTTTACCAGACCGTACTCCAGCACAGGGGTAAAAATTATAAAAAGATAGTATGATGAGATTGTAGAATAGTAGATTGTTTCTTTCACCCAGCATCAGAAGAAATATTTGTTTTACTGACAGTAGCAGGTGTTTATAGATAAAATTATTCCCTTGTACAGTATTTTACTCTCAGTGATTCTTTTATTTGTAAAGAACAGATAGAAGAATATAATACTTTCTTTTAAGAAAGGTTAGACTAGGTTAACCTGCGGTTTAAACCTTACAACTGTTTCTTCAGTTTAAATAATTTAACCTCTATATGCTGAAATGACAACACTGAAAGTAGGAGTATTTAAATATTGTTTAGACTCTACAGTTAAACCAAGTTGTGTTAGTCTGTATGTATGTTTAGCGATGTAGTCAATTTATTTCTTAATCTTCCTTTTAATTTTTGACTGAGCTCGAATAGTTTACAGAGCTGTTATTCTATTTTTCTTAGATGGTAAATGAATGCTACTATATGTATATAAGTATATGATTATGTATATAAGTATTTGAGATAAATATTAAGTAGTAGTATTTGATTTATATATATATACAAATATCATAACCAAACAGATAAACTAAACAAATACAGAACCTTACTTAGTATTTAACAAAACTGGTTCAAGAAATAAATAACAGAATGTTATAAAATAAACTAAATAATAATCATGGAAACATAGGTACTCTCAGGAGAGATAATACCTTTATTATTAACAACAATAAATTTCTATTACATACAATATAGGAGTATTATTATTGTTACACTTAAGGTAATGTTCTTATTACATTAATTGCAAACTTGAACTATTTATACTTTATGTACTACAAGGTAAATAAACAGTACTTAAGAATATTATTAAAATAAAATGAGAATATAAGGACCCTATATAAATTGAAGGGTATAAACTATGTGTTAAAACTTATATTTTTTCTTAATAACTACTAAGTCAGGGTATAAATCTAGTACAGAACCCTTGACAGTAACTTTAATCAACAGTAAGCAAATAACAGGGTGACAGAAGGCTTGACTTCGAGCTTAACTTTATTATATAAAATATAACTGGAAAACCCTCATATTTACAGACCGTGTATTTCACAATAAATTTTGAGAATACTTTAACAACATATTATTTTATAAACTGAGGATAAACTACTATTACTTTATAACCTTATAAAAGAACCTAAGCAGAACTAGTAACAAAAGTAATAAGTATTACAGGAAGAATAATACTGTTATTATAATCAGTGATAATTAAATATCCTATTAATTACTGTATAAAATTTTATATTATTTGGAAATCACTGTAATGTCTTATCTTATTATAATTTTGTTTTATATAAAACCTGTACTCAAAGTTAGACTGTCAGTGACATAAAGAATGTCATTAACATTAAGACTTATAATTTGAAAAGTATAACAATTTATATATTATCTATGTACAGGAAAAACCCTACCTATTAATGCCATAAATAATTTACAGATAATAGATGAGGCATATATCAAGTTACATGAATCGGAGGTGTCCGAACTCCGGAAGGCTCATAAGGCCGAGCTTAGATACTCTATATATTTTTTTCTTTCAAAATGCAAGTAACAATTTAATTGTTTCAAAAACTGTTCAGTAAACCAAATATATAAATTATGAAAAACTGAATAGTCAGCTTATATTTCCAAGTTCAGGGTAAACCCTGTCGAATTTAAAAGTAAGCATTGAGGTTCATAAAAAAGAAGGAGTTTTATCTCCCTTATACTTCACGGCGATAAACATCATATTCAAAGTAAGGCTTTTATAGCCTATATAAACAAAATATACATGTACACATCACACAGAAGCAAGTGAAGAACCAAAACTTCAGTCTCGACTACAGCCAAAGATCCCTTGATAAACGAAGAGATAAAAACTCCTTAAACAACGTTTTGGTGCATGAAACTGAACCAAGGGTTCCAACCCACGAGGGCAAAACCCATAACTGCCCTAAAGGACCAGCAAGGAGGAGAACGCCATGGATAAAAACCAGGCTTACCGGGAATAGCAGCTGTTGAAGTATCATACCTTCATGCCAAGAGGAGAAGCCTAATCCTGCAGCGAAGGTTAAAAATAATATTAAAAACCTTTGCCAAAAACTGTTGTTTGTTAAATTTTTTACTTCGAAAAGGAAACGAATGGAAACCCTATATCTTACCTCAACGTTTAACAGTTATACGCCCACTAAAGAACAGTAAGATAACCACCAGCAGGAAGAAAGGTAAACCCTTCATTTACCACAGAAAAGAAGGAGCTTGCTGGAGCAAAAACAACCTGTCATGATGGAGGACGAATCACAGCACCAGTTAAGGCGATGACCTACACAAAGAAGATTTCGGGCAATGGTTACCAATGGAGAAAACCCTAAGAGAATCGACGCTGCTTAGCACCCAACAACAAGCTAATCGACACAGTCTCTTTCTCAGAATGCAGTAGATGAGCCACGAGGAGCCGAACCAACAAAGGGTCTGCTAGCAGACAGAGCAAGCAGCGGAACGGACCAGGAGGTTTTGCAGAGCGGCCGGAGGCCCGAAGGCAGTGGAGAAATGATAACTAGGGTTTGAGTCAAACCTTTTTAAACGACAGTGCATGGCTGGGAGGAGCCCACGTAACCCTTTTAATTATTGGCATGCAGTGGATAGGAACACTATAGTTCCACGACAAGATCACCAATGATTTTCACAACCCAAATCATACCTCGGGGATTCCACAAGGACCGTTATACCATAGTATATCACCTGCGTTATAAAATCAACCAGATAAACATTAGAATAATGTTTATAAAACATTGTAATATAAAATTGGTTCATCGTTGGTCTCATACATTTAGGTATGGAGAGTTGTAGTATTGGTTAATGAGATATAATAACAAAAGAGTAATAATAGTTACTATGGCGCAGCTTAGTGTAACTCTAATTCCATATTTATCAATTGCCCTAGTTTACGATGAGAGGTAAAAGGCATCATAATATAAAAGTCTATAGCATTGTAATAATCCAATTAAGGGATCCATTGATCATGATTATGGTTTTATTCTCGACCATATGATCATCCCTTGCTTGTATAATAACAATCCTATTAATAGTCATAGAATCTTTTTGTGACAAATAGTCTTTTGTCAATTTCAAGCTCAAGGGTTATAAAAGATAATATGAAATCTTTATATGATAGGTACTTGGGTAAGTTAGCCTTCTTGGCTTAATAATACAGTTATGAAAATCATAAAGTGGTATTTGAGCATAATCATCTGGGCATGATCTATAAGTTTACCATCAAATCATTGACCTTGGATTAGAAATAATATCCTAAACATTACAGATTTCTAAATACTAAAGGAAGACTTTAAGAGTGACTTGTATCAAGTAGTAAACTTTGTAAATGCTTGAATTAAGAAAAGTATAAGTTTGATACTTAAAACCTCCTTAACATTCCACAATTGCAGTTGCAATTTCAAACATGGTATAGTGCAGTATTTAAAAATTAGATCTTTTATGTTGTGACTCTGCCATATTTACTATGCTAGTAAAGAAATAATTATCATATTGTACACTTGCAATTAGTATGAACATCCAATGGGTTAGAACTCTATAAGAATATTAAATCATTTTACTATGAAGGAAAAAATAGTTGTTATCCTTATTAGTAGAGTTCATTTCTTTATCAGTAAGACTTTAAAAGAAATCAGTAAATGTTTTACCTCTTACACTTGAGAAATCTGACTAGCATGTACACTCTTCTACTGAATTAAATTGTATGCAGAAAATATTTATTGAATACTTTAGAGATTCATTAGAAACACCCAAACATCTTACATGTATATCTGTAATAGAGGGAAACTTCTGCGTTAGCTCGGAAGCTAAGTAAGCCCAATTTTTCATGACAGACCCACCTTATGGTCGCAAAAAGAAACAAGTCAGTAAACTGAAAGGAACTGTTCGGTTACTCTGCCAACTAACATATGAATTCAAATAATAAGATGGTAACATATAACTAATTAAATGATTAGTTAACTGCATTTATATTAATATTATGTAAATTTAAAAAATTTAGATTTTTCGGAAAATCTGGGGGTTTTGACATGTGGTATCAGAGCATGGTTCAAATACTAGGCCTGAATGTGGCCCAACTAGTTTCCACAGAACAGTAAAAATAATGTACTAACCTGTATTTTGTTTTATGTAAAGAACAGAAAATTTCTTTTTTCTGAATCTAACAGGCAAGTATGGAGAAGCTAGGAGAATATGCTCAGGAGGAGTCTCCAAACACCGAGACAAGACAAATGTCCAGAGAACCTATGTTAGAAGAGGTAACTGCTCACTCTTCAGAGTTGATGCAGACTATAAAGGATTTGAAGACTGAAATGGAATCAGTCAAGAAGGACAATGAAAGGATTTTGAAAACTCAAGAAGAGTTGAACCAAAGTTTGATGGAAAACTTTCAGACTGAAGGGAGGAGCAAAAGATCCGAATCTGAGGAAGCTAGCCATCAGAAAGGATCTAAAAAGATGAAGCTGAATAAAGCTAAAAGCAGTTCATCATCTGAAGGGTTCAAGGAACATCAAAGTTATTACATTACTAGTGACAGTAGTGAGGCTGAGTTGTATGACAGAAAGAAGAAGTACCGACCATATGAAGAGATTTCCGAGGAGTTTAAAAAAATAAAGCCTCCAACTTTCAACGGAGAGACTGAAAAAGTGGAGGAAGCAGAGTCCTGGTTATCCGTGATGAGGAAATATTTTCAGATATACAACTATTCAAATCAGCTGAAGGCAATAATGACAATCCATAATCTCTCTAGAAAAGCAGACATATGGTGGCAAGATCTGAAAAGAGTCAAGAGGATCAAAGAAAAAGAAGTTAATTGGAGTACCTTTAAAAGGTACTTCAAGAAGAAATTTCTGTCCGAACAATATTATGAAGAAAGAGCTAAAGAATTTTACGAATTAAAGTTAGGATCCATGACTATGAAGGACTTAAAAAGCAAATTCTTAAGCTTGTTAAGGTATGTACCTTATTTAATCGATGAGAAACCTAAAGTGCAGCGGTTTCTCAGCTGTCTGCCATATCACATCAAGGACAGAATCAAGTATGATAACCCGAAGACTCTGGAAGAAGCCATGAGGAAAGCAAATTTCTGTTTTGAACAAAACAAAAAGAAAGAAGGTATAGCCAACTGGAAGGCTAAAAAGAACAGTAATCAGCCTGAGTTCAAGAAAAAGGAATTTGTACCCCGGAATAATTTCAAGAATAATAAGAATAGAAATTATTCTAACAGTAAGAAATTTTAGGGAAATAGAAATGGTGCTTCTAATAATTCTAATAATTCCAGTGACCTTAAAGGCAAGGAAGCTGCAAACAATCATGGGAATTTCACTATGAATTTTGAACGAAAGGAGCCTGTTAAGTGTTGGGAATGTAATGGCCCGCACTATGCCTCGGTCTGCCCAAATCAGAAAAAGTCAAACAACAATATTCACACTGTGCAGGATGAAATGACTGTTGGAGAACTTGCAAGGACTATGCCCAGAATAAATGCAGCGTTGGAGAACCGCCAAGCCGATTATCATACTTCCATGGTGGAAGTAGAAGGTATGGTTAACCAAACCCCAGTAACTATTTTAATTGATCCAGGGGCTAGTCTTAGTTACATTTCACCTCAGATAGTGGAAAAGTGTAAATTGACTGTTGAAAAGTTTGATAGTTCCTGGTTAGTTCAATTAGCCACTGGGGCAAAAAGGAAGGTAACATGTTATGTGAAAGAATGTGCTTTACTGATGGATGATTTTAAAACTACAATTAAGCTTAATGTGTTACCACTTGGCTCGTATGATTTACTGATTGCTATGGATTGGTTAGAGCAGCATAAGGTAGTTTTAAACTGTTATGATAAAACCTTTACGTGCGTAAATAATAATGAACAACCAGGAAAGGTTAAAGGTGTTCTTAGGAAAAATGTAATTAGGCAAATTTCTGCCTTACAACTTCAAAGAGCAATCAGGAAAGGGTGTAAAGCCTATGCTGTAACCATTACATATGAGGCAAGTAAGTCTGAAAAAGATAAGTTAAAAATAGAAGACATTCCTGTTTTAAATGAATTTACTGATGTTTTTCCAGAGGAAATTCCAGGATTACCTCCTAGGAGGGAACTGGATTTCACTATTGAGCTGGTGCCAGGTGCTGTACCTAGCTCGAAAGCTCGGTATCGTATGAATATTTTAGAACTTAATGAGCTAAAATCACAGTTAAAAGAATTAATAGATAAGAAGTACATTCGACCGAGTGTGTCCCCTTGGGGAGCACCGGTCATCTTTGTCAAAAAGAAAGACGGAACTATGCGACTATGCATAGATTACCGTCAACTAAATAAGATGACCATTAAAAACAGATATCCGTTGCTCCGAATAGATGATCGGTTTGATCAGCTACGTGGAGCTACGGTGTTCTCAAAGATAGACCTGAGATCAGGATATCATCAGGTAAGAATTAAAGATGAGGACATCTTCAAGACAACCTTCAGAACAAGGTATGGACATTACGAATTTATCGTAATGCCATTTGGGCTTACCAACGCCCCAGCTGTCTTTATGTGCCTAATGAATAATATAATGCATAAATACTTAGATAAATTTGTTTTCGTGTTTATCGATGACATCTTAATTTATTCTAAAAATGAAGCGGAACATAAGGAACACTTACGGATAGTTTTACAAGAGCTGCGAGAGCAACAGCTTTTTGCGAAGTTCAGCAAGTGTGATTTCTTTAAGAATGAAATCCAGTACTTAGGTCACGTAGTGACTAAAGAAGGGATTTTAGTAGATCCTGAAAAGATTCGAGCAATCGAAGATTGGCCAGTTCCAAAGGACGTAACAGATGTTAGGTCATTCATGGGAATTACCGGTTATTACCGAAGATTTATTGAAGGTTTTTCAAAAATAGCTGATACGATCACCTCCTTGCAAAAGAATATCAAGAAATTCGATTGGAACTTAAAATGTGAAGAAAGTTTTAAGAAATTAAAAACCTTATTAACAACTGCGCCTATTCTAAGAATAGCAGATCCTAATAAGGATTTCGTGGTATGCACCGATGCTTGTAATGATGGTTTAGGTGGTGTGTTGACTCAAGACGGGCATGTCATTGCCTATGAGTCCAGGAAGTTAAAACCACGAAAAGAATTATGCAACTTATGACTTAGAACTTGCTGCTATTATACATGCCTTAAAAATGTGGCAACATCATTTAATAGGCAGAAAATTTATCTTAATGACTGATAATAAAGGATTGAAATACCTTTTAGATCATCCCAACTTAAATGCAAGACAAGCAAGGTGGTTGGCCTTCTTGAGTGAATATGATTTTGAAATCCAACACATAAAAGGAAAAGAAAATAAGGTGGCTGATGCTTTGAGCAGAAACGCAAAGCTGAATTTTACAGCAGCGATCAACACTTATGCTTCTGATTTCAATGAACAGCTTACTGAAGGGGTAAAACAGGATGAAATTTATAAAAAATTACAAGTTACAGCTAAAGAAGAACCTACAGAAAGCTTAATAAAAGGTTATAGTGTAAATAAAGATGGATTTTTATTGTTTAAAGACAAACTGTATGTGCCTAATGTGTCTAAGGTTAAGCTGTTGATTTTGGATGAAGTTCATAAAACACCCTACTCAGGACATCCAGGTTACCAAAAGACTGTAACCATGTTAAGAAAATAATATTTCTGGCCTAATATGAAATCTGAAGTAGCTGAATACATAGCTAGATGTTTGGATTGTCAACAAGTGAAAACTGAACACCAACATCCAGCTGGTTTACTGCAACCTTTGCCTATTCCTAGTTGGAAATGGGAAGTAATCAGTTTGGATTTTATTACTGGATTGCCCATAAATCAGAATCAGAATGATTCAATTATGGTAGTGGTGGACAAGTTAAGTAAAGCAGCACATTTCATTCTTGTCAAGACTACTTACAAGGCTGCCAATATAGCTGATATATTTTTAAAGCATATTTTTAGGTTACATGGAGTACCTAAGGTTATCATTTCAGACAGGGATCTGTTGCGCCTGCAACATTTTCCCAAAATTCTAAAAAAAAATTCGGACCCTCCTTTACTTCGAGTTATTCATTTTCCTTTCCTAGTTTCATGCTCTTGGGTTTTGCTTAAGGATTTTTGGCTCCTTCCCGAATTTTGAATGCTAGAAATTGACTGGTTTTTCATAGTTAGGATGTTTAAAGACTTCCATTGAAATTGAGTCCCTGTCATTTTGCAAAAGTTTTTGAATTTTCGTTGCGAAGTCTTCATGTCGGACGCTTTTCTCCTTGTTTTCCCGACCGTTGCGGGCGTCTTTCGGTTTCTATTTCCCTTGCCCGCCCCGCCGTTGCGGGTGGCCTTCAGATCCTTCTACCCGTCTATCGCGTCGCTGTAGCGGAAGCTTTTCGATTCATAGTTGGCTGTGTCGAGCCCGCCGTTGCGGGTGGCTCTCAGGTCCGCGTGGGTTTATCACTACCGCCGTTGCGGGAAATCTCCGACTCTTGGTTTTCTTTTCCGTAGCAGACGTTCTCTATATCCGTCCCCGCCATTGTGGACCGTGTCGCATGACGAAGCAATTGATCGTCGCTTCCGTTGCAGGTGATAGAGTGATGGGAGCGGTCCGCCGTTGCGGAGGTTTCCAAGCTCCAAGCTTCTGATATAGTTTCCGCCGACGCCCGAGGTATGTTTTGAGCCATATTCGCCGTTGCGGGTGATAGAGTGGTAGGAAGGGTCCGCCGTTGCGGGTGGTATGAAGCTCGTGCCGCCCGACTTAGCTTTCGGAGCCGCCCCGATTGATGTGACTTCTCGCACGTGCGGTTTTGTTTATATATGTTGGGCAACAAACGGGGGTGTTTGTTGCTTTCGAAGGCGTTGTCGCGGTGAGACGAACTATCGAGTTTAGAAGCGCGTGAGAGCTAGCTGTTGGTGTACCTGCGGCCAGGTGGCAGGGGAAGAAGTCTAGCCATCATCTTCTCACCTCGTTAGGTGGATTGACAGGTAGGATCTTGACTCTTATCATCGTTTTTTTTTTCTTTAAGATTTCTTTTACGCGGTGGGGGGGTTTTAAGTTTTGGACCCGTCGTCTTGTTGCGCCAGCGGGGAGTTTCTCCCTTGGTTGGGTTTTTTCTTCAGTCGTCCACCTGGCGTTGCGCGCCGTTCGGTTAGGGTTCCCGGTTGAATTGTTTGGACGGTTATAGGGAGAGGGTTCTCACCGTTTATGTTTAAAAGCCCGCGTTTCTTTTTCTGCCGTTTCAGTCCTTGGGGGGGAAGCGAGGTGCAGGCGGCCGTCATGCCGCCTGCACCTGGTGGTTATGATGGAGGTTTTTGGGCACCGGAGGCCGTTACGCCCTTCTGCGCTAGGTTTCGTTGGGCGGTTAAACTATTTGGAGTCTGCGTTGCTGTTTTCTGTCTAGGGGTCGGGTTTGCACTAGCCACAGTCGCCGCGGTTTTTTTTCGACTCTCTGTTTACAGTCCGGGGTTGTGCGTCGTCTCGGTGGGAATTGGGGATGGGGCGACCTAGTTTCGCTATTGAACGCTGAAAGCCTTGGTAGGGTAAATCGGAAGGGTAGCGTGAGTCGGTTTTGATCAAGATGCCTGGTCCAGAGATGGGCTCGTTTCCCGTCAAGGTGGGTGAAGAAGGTTATCAGCATAATATATATGCTCCGCTGATTAGTCGCTTGCATTCCATGGGCCGTAGGTCTGAAGTATCGACTGGTTAAGCCTGGGGTTTTTATTTTTCCTCTCTGTGTGATAGGCAGTGAAATGATGGTTGTATGATGCATCTGCATAGATTTTGCTCATGTCGCTTCTATATATCAATTTCATAAGAATGACAAGCCTCGTAATAGCGTATTTTCTTGCCAACCTCAATATGACTGATAATTTGATGCATGTGGGATAAATCATAAAACAACTCATTCATAAGACCTGGTGAAGATGTGCTACAAATAAAATTTATCAGGCTCATAACACATTGCACAGCACTTCCTATTTGTGAATTGTTCAGTATGAAAGCTGAGGGTTGATTGTATGCACTGATATAATTCTAATATACCTAAAAGAGAGTAAACTGTTGCACAAAGTTCATAAATTTGAATTACTCAATACCATGATGCTATACATTGCAGGAATATCTTAAAATGTCTAAGAGACAGAAAAAGAAGGCCCCAGCAGTAGAGGAGGTGCCAGCACCAGATACAGAAGCAAGAATTGAATACGTTTATGAGGACACCCAATGTGTCACAGGGGTGGAGCCTGAGTACAAATGGGGGGATGTTTACAGGATGATCTCCCGCAGGGAAGTCCCGGATATGGGGCTTGAGGAGGCACCCATATATGCTAATATAGAGAAATCAGCTATTATGAAGGTCGCCACCAGACCAGAGCTATTCCCGTGCTCTGAGTTAATGAGATGGGTGCTACCACATACAAACCACAATTCAATGCTCATCTGTAACGTCGATGGCCAGGGATATGCTGCATTTAGCCCTGGATATGTAGCTTTAGCTTACCATCTACCAGAGCCTCAGCTTTTCCTTACAGATAGATGGCTGGCCGACCTCCGGATGGACCTTGTAGAGACCTTGAAAAGAATGCTCTTACCGGGCAAGATCTTCCGACATAGAGTGACTGAAGATTATGACACAGCCACTCTCAGGCCCACTTACAGGTTCATAGCTTTAATGCTAAACATAATTTTTGGGAGGGAAAATGGTAGACTGTTTAAGCTTGAATGGGTACCCCTAATGTTTTTTATAGCAACAGAAGGAATCATTTTCAATTGGGCGAGCATAGTCTCCAGCAACCTCTCCTCTTGTGTGGCTGCAGCTTCAGAAGGAAAGGAACGGAGAAGGTCTGAATTTTACATGAGCTCAATCCTAATGGATTGCATACTATGCCACCAGTCTTTCCCCGGGCTTAAATGTGTTTGGGAGAAGAATAGGATGCCCGTATATGCAGCATATAAAATGTTGGTGGCTAATCAATACCATACTTTCTATCGAGAGATATGTGAACAGTTTATCATGCCTCTGCACTCTCTCATATTCAAAAAGGAATGCAACTGTATGTCAGAAGAGGCCATGCAGGTCATAGAGGAGTTTGGTGACTATTTTTTGACAGAAAATGGGATGTATTTGAGGATGTTTGGTGGGTCAAAGACCCCTTATCTGTTGCCCAAGTATGCAACAGATTATATCATACACAAGGAAGCTGTCAGACAAGTGTATATAGATGGAGATGGGCATTTCCTATTCCAGAAGAAGAAGTCTTCCTATCCTCCTCTGCCATTCAAGCTAGGTAGTTGTAGCTTTGCAAATGTGAAGCAGGCTCCTGAATTTATACATGAACTAGAAAAGTTCCGTTTCGGGGAGATGACCTTTAGACGGAATGATACTCACGAGAGAATGACCGAGCACTGCAAGAGACATAAAGTATTTTATGAGTACACTCATCACATCGACAGGGATGAGTCTATTTTCAGGAGGGCTACTAACATGACAGCGCTCGGTAAGAGGTTCAAACCACAAGGTGGATCTGAGCAGGAGAAAGATGAGCGGGCTGAGGCTGAAGAAACAGCCAAAAGAATAAGGGAAGAATCCCAGATACTAGAGCAAGAAGCTGTAGAATGGTCCCAGAAGGGAGAAGAAGAAAAGAAGAAAGCTGCCCAGGAAGCAGCTGAGGAAGCTCAGAGGAAAATAGGTGAAGAACTTCAACAACTATTGTAAAGAAGAACTATTTCCTCGGTCACACTGGATGACCTATTGTAAAGATGAACTATTTCCTTTTTGCAATAAAGAATTGTAGTTTTCCTGTTGGAGAAAGTGCTGTGGGATTTTCCAAATGGTGTGCAATGGATGGCAGGAAAATGAACTATTTTGTTTTTCAGCATATGTCCATGAATTGTGAGATCGTTCTAACTCTATGACTTATGTCTTGTTGAATGATTTCCGGTTTATTTTGTGGAAAATTCACTCTTAGTAATGCTGGTGTTTCACATGACAGTTAGCTATCTGATTGTTGGAATAATTTCTCTTTCATGTGCTGTAAATACAAGTATCAGTTACCTGTGATTGTGTTTATCCTACATGAAATAAATGCATTACTAATTAATAGTTGTTTTGGCTCCCCGGGGATAGGTAGGTAGTCATCTTAGTTCATAGTTGCATACGTGGTTTAGGTGTTGTGAACGTAAGACGAGAGGTAAGAACCTGCGCAGCACATCGTGTGGTTCCCGGCATCCTTATCACCCTGCATGGTTTAGATAGGCATATGCATTGCATATTAAGTCAAAATACAAATTCTGGTGGACCGGACCGCAACCGGTATACCCTTGTTGTTACTTTGACCTACGGTAGCCGGACCGTAAACCGGACGGATTCCCTATACCAAACAGTCAGCGGGCTAGTTGGGAACGCTGATTGGGGAGAATCCCTTACTGTTTCCGCCTGCGAATTACCAGGCCTCAACAGGATCCTAAATTCACAGGGAATTTTTGGAGGTCCTTGTTTAAGGGATTAAACACAACATTAAATTTCAGCACCTCTTTCCATCCGCAGACAGACGGACAGACTGAAAGAGTGAATTAAGTGCTGGAAGATCTGTTAAGAATGTATGTTAAGGATCAGCCAGGTAAGTGGGAGGACTACTTGCATTTAGCAGAGTTTGCATATAATAATAATTACCACTCATCAGCCAAGTTTAGTCCATTTGAAATTTTGTATGGGCGTAAATGTAACACTCCTATCTCCTGGAATAATCCAGTAGATAGATTAGTGTTAGGACCAGAATTATTGAAGGAAATGGAACAGATTGTGAAACAAGTGCAGGAAAATTTGAAGGTAGCACAGGATCGGCAAAAGAGCCAAGCAGATTTGAAAAGAACTCCCAAAGAGTTCCAGGTGGGTGAGCACGTGTTTATAAAGGTAAGACCAAAGAAAATCTCCCTAAGACTGGGGAGTTGTGCAAAACTAGCACCACGTTACTGTGGTCCATTTGAACTTTTATCCAGAATTGGTCAAGTTGCATATCAGCTAGCGTTACCACCTAACTTAAAAGTGCATAATGTTTTTCATATTTCTGTTCTAAAAAAGTATGTTCATGATACTACTCATGTGATTGATTGGAATGTTGTACAGGTGGAACAAGAAGGAGAAATTCTGGTGGAACCGGACTGTATCCTCGGGAGGAGGGAAATTACTCTGCGGAACCGTGCCATTGGGCAGGTGAAGGTGCAATGGAAGCACCTTAGTCTTGAAGAGGCTACTTGGGAACTGGAAAGTAAGATGCGGGAGGCATACCCGAATATGTTCCAGGAGGTTGCAGAATAAGTAACATCGAGGACGATGTTACATTTTAAGGGGGTGTGTATGTCACATACCCCAATTTTGTAAAATAATGTTAATTGTTTAATTATATTCCTGAGACATTATATTAAATTTAATGCTAAGTAGGAATTGATGACTCAGCAGAGTCAACAGAAGTGGAATGTAATTTAGAATATTTTATTATTAATAAATAAATTGTGGAGACAACAACATGGGAGAGCTGTTAAAAAAAGGTTACTGGTCAAACTGGTGAATGGAACTAGGTGGAGGGCAAAAGACAAGTGGAAGCATCCTCAAACACTTCCTAAGTTGCAGGTGGCAACTTCCCTATAATTGGGGTCATGATCCCCCAAGAAAGTGGGATCAGAATAGGTGGCTCATTAAATGACAACTAACCCAAAAAGACCTAGGCAATCTTTTAAAAGTACCCAATGAATAGAGCTGAGGTGCTCAGATATTTTCCAGAGAAGAAACATTCAGGTGGAATGCTATTTAGGAAATTCATTTGGGGAAAAAGGGAAAACAGTAAGGAAGTTGTTATGAGAGGATTGCTGCAGTAACTTGGTTATTTACAGCTTGTTAGCTGGTAGAACTTACTGATAAGTTCAGATTTGATACTGAGTGTTGAAGACTGGTATTTGACAATTGTTGCACCTAGTTCCAGCCAGGGAGACCAGAGCAAGCTTGGGGGTCCTGAGGAGTCGCGGTTTGAGCGCTCTCTAGGAGTTGGTAGGGAGGAACGGCCTCCCATTGCTGTTGTTGTCCAAAGTTTAAGCAGGTTCTGTCACCTAACTGTCTTTGTTTTAATAACTATGAATGGTTGGATGTTATGTTAGTAGTTATTTAAATGGTTTAATGATGTGAGTGTTTTAGTTTATCAGTAATAGAATCTGTTAATGAAGAATAAAGACCCACTGTGTTTTTTCACATATGGGTTTACCAGACCGTACTCCAGCATAGGGGTAAAAATTATAAAAAGATAGTATGATGAGATTGTAGAATAGTAGATTGTTTCTTTCACCCAGCATCAGAAGAAATATTTGTTTTACTGACAGTAGCAGGTGTTTATAGATAAAATTATTCCCTTGTACAGTATTTTACTCTCAGTGATTCTTTTATTTGTAAAGAATAGATAGAAGAATATAATACTTGCTTTTAAGAAAGGTTAGACTAGGTTAACCTGTGGTTTAAACCTTACAAATGTTTCTTCAGTTTAAATAATTTAACCTCTATATGCTGAAATGACAACACTGAAAGTAGGAGTATTTAAATATTGTTTAGACTCTACAGTTAAACCAAGCTGTGTTAGTCTATGTGTATGTTTAGCGATGTAGTCAATTTATTTCTTAATCTTCCTTTTAATTTTTGACTGAGCTTGAATAGTTTACAGAGCTGTTATTCTATTTTTCTTAGATAGTAAATGAATGCTACTATATGTATATAAGTATATGATTATGTATATAAGTATTTGAGATAAATCTTAAGTAGTAGTACTTGATTTTTATATATATACTAATATCATAACCAAACAGATAAACTAAACAAATACAGAACCTTACTTAGTATTTAACAAAACTGGTTCAAGAAATAAATAACAGAATGTTATAAAATAAACTAAATAATAATCATGGAAACATAGGTACTCTCAGGAGAGATAATACCTTTATTATTAACAACAATAAATTTCTATTACATACAATATAGGAGTATTATTATTGTTACACTTAAGGTAATGTTCTTATTACATTAATTGCAAACTTGAACTATTTATACTCTATTTACTACAAGGTAAATAAACAGTACTTAAGAATATTATTAAAATAAAATGAGAATATAAGGACCCTATATAAATTGAAGGGTATAAACTATGTGTTAAAACTTATATTTTTTCTTAATAACTAGTAAGTCAGGGTATAAATCCAGTACAGAACCCTTGACAGTAACTTTAATCAACAGTAAGCAAATAACAGGGTGACAAAAGGCTCGACTTCGAGCTTAACTTTATTATATAAAATATAACTGGAAAACCCTCATATTTACAGAAGCACCGTGTATTTCACAGTAAGTTTTGAGAATACTTTAACAATAGATTATTTTATAAACTGAGGATAAACTACTATTACTTTATAACCTTATAAAAGAACCTCAGCAGAACTAGTAACAAAAGTAATAAGTATTACAGGAAGAATAATACTGTTATTATAATCAGTGATAATTAAATATCCTATTAATTACTGTATAAAATTTTATATTATTTGGAAATCACTGTAATGTCTTATCTTATTATAATTTTGTTTTATATAAAACCTGTACTCAAAGTTAGACTGTCAGTTACATAAAGAATGTCATTAAACATTAAGACTTATAATTCGAAAAGTATAACACTTTATATACTATCTATGTATAGGAAAAACCCTACCTATTAATGCCATAAATAATTTACAGATAGTAGATGAGGCATATATCAAATTACATGAATCGGAGGTGTCCGAACTCCGAAAGGCTCATAAGGCCGAGCTTAGATACTCTATATATTTTTTTCTTTCAAAATGCAAGTAACAATTTAATTGTTTCAAAAACTGTACAATAAACCAAATATATAAATTACGAAGGAGTTTTATCTCCCTTATACTTCACAGCGATAAACATCATATTCAAAGTAAGGCTTTTACAGCATGTATAAACAAAATATACATGTACACATCACACAGAAGCAAGTGAAGAACCAAAACTTCAGTCTCGGCTACATCCAAAGATCCCTTGATAAACGAAGAGATAAAAACTCCTTAAACAGCGTTTTGGTGCATGACACTGAACCAAGGGTTCCAACCCATGAGGGCAAAACCCATAACTGCCCGAAAGGACCAGCAAGGAGGAGAACGCCATGGATAAAAACCAGGCTTACCGGGAATAGCAACTGTTGAAGTCTCGTACCTCCACGCCAAGAGGAGAAGCCTAATCCTGCAGCGAAGGTTAAAAATAATATTAAAAACCTTTGCCAAAAACTGTTGTTTGTTAAGCTTTTTACTTCGAAAAGGAAACGAATGGAAACCCTATATCTTACCTCAACGTTTAACAGTTATACGTCCACTGAAGAACAGTAAGATAACCACCAGCAGGAAGAAAGGTAAACCCTTCATTTACCGCAGAAAAGAAGGAGCTTGCTGGAGCAAAAACAACCGGTCATGATGGAGGACGAATCACAGCACCAGTTAAGGCGATGACCTACACAGAGAAGAGTTCAGGCAATGGTTGCCAATGGAGAAAACCCTAAGAGAATTGACGCTGGTTAGCACCCAACAACAAGCTAATCGACACAGTCTCTTTCTCAGAATGCAGTAGATGAACCACGAGGAGCCGAACCAACAAAGGGATTGCTAGCAGACAGAGCAAGCAGCGGAACGGACCAGGAGGTTTTGTAGAGCGGCCAGAGGCCCGAAGGCAGTGGAGAAATGATAACTAGGGTTTGAGTCAAACCTTTTTAAACGACAGTGCATGGCTGGGAGGAGCCCACGTAACCCTTTTAATTATTGGCATGCAGTGGATAGGAACACTATAGTTCCACGACAAGATCACCAATGATTTTCACAACCCAAACCATACCTCGGGGATTCCACAAGGACCGTTATACCATAGTATATCACCTGCGTTATAAAATCAACGAGTTAAACATTAGAATAATGTTTATAAAACATTGTAATATAAAATTGGTTCATCGTTGGTCTCATACATTTAGGTATGGAGAGTTGTAGTATTGGTTAATGAGATATAATAACAAAAGAGTAATAATAGTTGCTATGGCGCAGCTTATTGCAACTCTAATTCCATATTTATCAATTGCCCTAGTTTACGATGAGAGGTAAAAGGCATCATAATATAAAAGTCTATAGCATTGTAATAATCCAATTAAGGGATCCATTGATCATGATTATGGTTTTATTCTTGACCATATGATCATCCCTTGCTTGTATAATAACAATCCTATTAATAGTCATAGAATCTTTTTGTGACAAATAGTCTTTTGTCAATTTCAAGCTCAAGGGTTATAAAAGATAATATGAAATCTTTATATGATAGGTACTTGGGTAAGTTAGCCTTCTTGGCTTAATAATACAGTTATGAAAATCATAAAGTGGTATTTGAGTATAATCATCTGGGCATGATCTATAAGTTTACCATCAAATCATTGACCTTGGATTAGAAATAATATCCTAAACATTACAGATTTCTAAATACTAAAGGAAGACTTTAAGAGTGACTTGTATCAAGTAGTAAACTTTGTAAATGCTTGAATTAAGAAAAGTATAAGTTTGATACTTAAAACCTCCTTAACATTCCACAATTGCAGTTGCAATTTCAAACATGGTATAGTGCAGTATTTAAAAATTAGATCTTTTATGTTGTGACTCTGCCATATTTACTATGCTAGTAAAGAAATAATTATCATATTGTACACTTGCAATTAGTATGAACATCCAATGGGTTAGAACTCTATAAGAATATTAAATCCTGCTACTACGAAGGAAAAATAGTTGTTATCCTTATTAGTAGAGTTCATTTCTTTATCAGTAAGACTTTAAAAGAAATCAGTAAATGCTTTACCTCTTACGCTTGAGAAATCTGACTAGCATGTACACTCTTCTACTGAATTAAATTGTATGCAGAAAATATTTATTGAATACTTTAGAGATTCATTAGCAGCACCCGAACATCTTACCTGTATATCTGTAATAGAGGGAAACTTCTACGTTAGCTCGGAAGCTAAGTAAGCCCAGTTTTTCATGACAGACCCACCTTATGGTCACAAAAAGAAACAAGTCAGTAAACTGAATGGAACTGTTCTGTTACTCTGCCAACTAACAGATGAATTCAAATAATATGATGGTAACATATAACTAATTAAATGATTAGTTAACTACATTTATATTAATATTATGTAAATTTTAAATTTTAAATTTTTCGAAAAATCTGGGGTTTTTGACAAATATGGTAGTGCCAAAACTGAACAAGAACTCATGATTGTTTTCATCTTCTCAAAGGTTTGTTGTGCCACTTATGTCCATGTAAATTCCCCTTTCTTGGTAAGATCAGTGAGTGGTGCGGCAAATTGAGAGAACCCTTTTACGTATCTCCTGTAATATGTGCACAGACCTAAGAATCCTTTCAGTTTTGTCATTGCCTTTGGTGTGGGCCAATCTAAGATAGCTCGAATATTTTCCATGTGAAACTGTACCCCCTCTACGCTGATTATATATCCTAGATACAACATCTCTTTCATACCAAAATCACACTTAGACATTTTCGCGTAAAGCGATTGTTCTTCTAGTTTTTTCAGTACCTCATCCAAGTGTTTTGAATGTTCCTCCCATGTTTTTCTGTAAATCAAGATATCATCAAAGAATACCAGTAAATATTTCTGTAACTGAGCCCTAAAGGTGTGGTTCATGCAATATTGGAAAGTTGTTGGAGCATTGGTGAGTCCAAAAGGCATGACTAGGAACTCATAGTGACCATAGTGGCAATGGAAGGCTACCTTGGAAATAGCCTGATCCCTACCCATCCTTATATTTCCTTTGACGTTAGTATTTTTACCTACTATATGCAAATGCACCATGAAAATCATTAGAAAGCAACAAAAATGATACTTTTGTATACCTAAGGTATAATTAAATTTGGGATTTGTTACAGTTTAGGGGGGGCTCCCTTTTTTATTGATTTCAATGAGAATGATTGGGTTGGCGACCCTAGTTATCAAAAGTCTAATTCAACTTATATTTTCATTTTTGGTTTCGAACCTATCGCTTGGGATTATAAGAAATAACAAGCTCTTGCTTTTTATTCAACATAAGCAGAGTATCATGCCACAATGAATGCAAGTTAAGGAACATTGTGGATTCAATATATCCTTTCATAGTTTGGATTCCAACGGCAACATCTAACTCCATGTTGTGTGACAATTAAAGTACCATAAATCTCATCAAATATTTAGTTGAACGTCAGTGCAAGAAACGCATGGAGCTACACATGCGCTTCATTACAAAGCTTAATCATGATCACATTCTCAAAGTTCTTTTTTTCCTATGGATGATCAAGTTTCTAACATTTTCTCAAAATATCATAGATTTGAATTTTTCCAAATTTCAATCTATCTGATGAGTTCATGATGTTGTCATTGAGGTGGGGTAGGCTCTAATTTCTCCTTCCTTCTCCTATTGTGTCACCTTCTAAAATCCTTCAGTCATATTCCAATTTTCTAATAGGCATATGTTAGGATATTTAGACACTTAGTAGTTAGTTAAAATCAACTTGGTCTATTATGTCTTTAGGTAAAGTGTGTTTCTTTAATACGCATTTGTAGTTATGTAATCGAACAATCGCAGTATTTTCTAAACATACAGTGATAGACAATTTATCTTCTCTTTGATCTTAATGGATATATTGATATGTGGTTGACTGTGGATTAACACCTTATTGGTCCATGATCTTTATTTAAATAGCATGGAGGGTCATTATTTGATGCTCAATTGTGAGAAACTCATATTTCAATCATTATCCTTTGCATTAATATATTGCCTCAAGTAGTTGTTTGGTTGGGGTTGTGGATTATTTCCCCATATTAGTGTTAGTATTTATAATCCTCCCTTGACCAAACTGTCTATTAGATTATTTTAGCCTAACTTAGGAGTATTTGTTTAATTATTTCTTCCACTTGTACCATTGGGTCCACTTGGCCTAATGGGGCCACATGTACAAGTTACTAGAGTGTGGGGAACACCGATAGAGGCTAACTGCACTTGCATGCATCATTTTAGGCACCTCCTAGGCCAATCCCTACATTTTATGAGCCACTGGGAGTCCCGACACCAACCTTCTTCAGTTACTTGGAGTTGGAACCAGTTAAGCTTAGTAATTCTTCAGTTACTTTCAGTTCATTTAGCGTTAGTTATGCATGGCTGCATGTGGATAAGGCACTTTTTCTCACCTACCACTTCAATTAGATTGAGTTAACTGATTATAACCGATTGTGTGACTTATTTATACATTTGGATTTAACCACCAAGAATCCGATAGTGGTTTAGACATATTTAGTTAGCCATGCAGTCAGATACAATCACATCCAGTTGGTAGATTCGAATTCATCCCTAAATGATTCGAATTCTTTCCTATGTAACACTATTGTAACACCAGATTATGTAATGAAGATAATACTGTAATTCTCTGAGCAATACGTTTCCTATGAGATTTGATTTGTTCAGTTTGTATAATTCATTCCTATTCACTAAATCAATAATTTGGACTCATTGCTTGATGATCTAAATGGCACATCAATTCTAACATGGTATCAGAGCCATCTCAAGCAATCTTCAAGTCTGTCTACTCTCCATTGAACACCAGAAGCAGTTGGGTTTCCACATAAGTCCCGCTAATATTGCCTTGCTTCCTCTGAATTTATTCAGAGTGGCTGCAGGCGTGATGAACCCTGATAAAGTGTACTTGTCGAGAGGGAATGATTGATTCTGACATAGTGTGAGTTATTTTTGTTTTTGTAGTGATATTTTCCAGGTACAACTTCATATGGATTCGAGATTATCAATTCCTCTTCTTACTCCATCCACAAGATATTCAGAATAGAATTTGAAGATGATTGCATCTATAAAGAGACAAGGTCTCTATGAGGTATCTATTGGACTTGGTAAAGAGTCTTATGAAAATGAGAATGACTGGATAAATGACGGTGATAGAGATTTTAGAGAAATATATACTGTATTTTCTCCAAGTTTGTGCTACCTTATTGATTCTGCTAAATAACTAAAGGATCTCTGGACAGAATTGGATAGAACCTTTGGAAAGCACAATGATGATCATTATAGAAATGTGGAGAGAACACCCGTACCACAAGAGTTATTTATTCAAAATTCTCGGCCTCTACTCTTTCTGATGAAATTGTTCAATATGAAGAAGAAGCAGAATCTTCCACACAGTCAATTCGAATTGAAGAAAGTCTCCTTGGAGTGACTCCTTCTCTTGCTGCTCCGAAATTTTATGAGATATCTAATATCTCATCTTCTCATATGGCTGATTCAAAAGAAGACATTCAAATCTTTGTTATTGAAGAAAAAATCTCCTTCCATTCTATGCAAAAGTTCTCCAGTGATTCTTCTATTTTAAATTATGTGCATAGTTTACCGGTAATTGTTTCATAAAGTGAAGAGGAATTTGATTTCTCTATCTCTAATGATGTTGCTGGTGTGAATATAAGTAATACCATGGATATTTTGGAAATAATATCATATTGTATGAGTGATCCATTCACTCTAATTTATCTAGAGCTTCCAGCAAATTCCTACATGATTGCATGCACCAATACTCATAATTTTGAAGAAGGATAAAATTGTGCATCTACCATCTTGGTGGAGCACACTCTTGGATCTAATATGAACCTATTTGGATATGATATTATCTTATTTGTATCTGATTTTATATTATTTGGTTCAAGTTTTAAGTTTCAAGAGCTTTCAGTAATGCTTGTAGTTGTTCTCATCAATTTTTGTGTGAAGAATCAAGTACCAAAAATCTCTTTCAAAATTTCTGTTGGGGATTTGATGTCAATTTTCTCTCATGAGTTTGATGATATTATATTTTGTAAATAATATGAGATTTTAGGAGTGATTCATTCAATCTCTTTTAGCTTGTGCTTCCAACAAATTCCCACATGATTGCATGCACCAATATTCATAATTTTGTTGAAGGACAAAATTGTGCATCTACCATATCGGTGGAGCACACTCTTGGATATGATATGAACTATTTGGATCTGATATGATATTATTTGGTTCAAGTTTTAAGTTTCAAGAGCTTTCAATAATTCTTGCAGTTGCTCTCATCAATTTTGGTGGGGAAAATCAAGTACATCAAGTCTCCTTCAAAATTGATACTAGGGATTTGATATCATTCCACACTCTCAGATCTTATATGAAATTATTTGGATAAGATATGATATTATTTGTATCTGATCTAATATTATTTGGTTCAAGTTCTAAGTCCCAATAGCTTTCAGTAATGCTTGTAGCTGCTCTCATCAATTTTGGTGTGAAAAATCAAGTACCGCAAGTCTTCTTCAAACTTGCTGCTAGGGATTTGATGTTAGTTTCCTCTTATGAGTTTGTTGATATTATATTTTGTTTATCATTGGTTATTTCTGAAGCTATATCATATTATGGAGCTCAATCATTCGCTCTCCACGGTACCAGGGCTTCTCTACCTATATATTTGATCACATGCTCATCTCCTCACAGAACTAGTAAAGATGGAGACATTTTGCATTCGCCTAGACACTTGCTCCTAACACTTGGGGCTGATTTTCCCGTGGGGGGGGCAGAGCAAGTGGTAAAGTGGAATTGTTGAAATTGGTTGTAATTGGAAGGTCTTGTGTTCAAATCCCCCCCAAATTTACCCATGTGCCATGGTTCGGGCCTTGTGGATGCACCTAGGGGTATAGTGGTGGCGGGATTGGATCCTTGGACCCCGTGTCACGCGAGTACCAGCCCGTCCCTAGTTGTTGATTCCCCTAGTTACCAAAAAAAAAAACACTTGGGTTTGATTTTACCTCACATGGTTTGATGTTCAAGACTGAAATATATCATTTTCTTGGGTTTTCCTCACATGGTTCGAATTCTCAAGAACGTTTTCTCTCTTATCAGTTGATTTCAGTTTCTCTACATGAGTCCAGTTTTCATCATGTAGATGTCTATATTTCTGATTCAGTTGAGCATTTCCTTCTTCTTTCGAAGAGGAAAATTCCTCCATACATAGCCATTAGTTTGGAGAGGTTCACATGCACAGATTCAGGATGTTGCTGCACAGAAGAACCATACTGTTGCATAGTGCTACAAATTGCAGTAGATTTTTTGACAAGTTATTTTTTATAAGGAGGAAGCTTCTTTCTTCTAAAGATAGCTTGTATTTTCCTGTTCACTACTTATCTTGAGGGTGGGTTTTTCCCATGAGGTTTTAATATATTTCCTCAGTTAATTAAGCAACATTTTTTATCTTTTAGATTGTATATGGGTGAATTTTTTCCTTCTTTCTAGGGCCCAGAGTTGTCCAAGTTAGGATTCACGGGGGTGTTAGGATTTATAATCCTCCCTTGACCAAACTGTCTATAGATTATTTTATCCTAACTTAGGAGTCTTTATTTGATTATCTGGTCCACTAGTACCATTGGGTCCACTTGGCCTAATGGGGCGACATGTACCAGTTAATAGAGTGTGGGGAACACCGATAGAGGCCAACTTCCACTAACTGCACTTGCATGCATCAGTTTAGGCACCTTTTAGGCCAATCCCTACATTTTAGGATCCACTGGGAGTCCCGACACCAACCTCCTTCAGTTACTTGGAGTTGGAACTAGTTAAGCTTAGTTATTCTTCACTTAGTTTCAATTAGTTCACTTTTAGTTCAGTTAGCGCCAGTTATGCATGGTTGCATGTGGATAAGGCGTCTTTTCTCACCTACCACTTCAATTAGACTGAGTTAACTGATTACAACTGATTGTGTGACCTAGTTATACATCTGGAGTTAACCACTTGGACTTCGATAGTGATTTAGACATCTTTATTTAGCCATGCATTCAGATACAGTCACATCTAGTTGGTAGATTCGAATTCATCTCTAAATGATTCGAATTCTTTCCTATGTAACACTATTGTAACACTGGATTATGTAATGAAGATAATTCTGTAATTCTATGAGCAATACTTGTTTGTTTCCTGTGAGATTTGATTTGTTCAGTTTGTATAATTCATTCCTATTCACTGCATCAATAATTTGGACTCATTGCTTGATAATCTAAATGGCACAACAATTCTAACAATTAGGGTTTTAACCACATAATACACTAATGTGTCGCTTTGTGATGTGCTTATGTGAGAAGTTTCTTAAAATGTTCAACCTATGTGGAAAACCATGTTGTATCCAAACAATGATATTTCATGGAATATTTAATGACAAAAGGTGGTGTAATACATATCTGGTGAATTTTCCAAATATTGTAAAACAAATTGGTGTAATCAATAAAAAATTGCTACCTCTACTCCACAATAAAATGAAGTAGATAAGTGCAAAACTGCACCATAATTGAAAATTATATGTGTATATTGAAATACAAAGGGTATCCAAATACTTTTTAGGTTGATTGTTGAGGATATCAACATAGGTTCTCGTGTGTTAAACTATTCCCTAACCAAATCAATTGAAGAAAAAACTTCTAAAAGGGTCATAACCCTAATTCTTAGTACTTAAAATGGGTTGCGTGTAACATTGATGTCAACGGTAAAATATTTCTTGGCTATATTGAAGTATCAAAATCTTATAGGTTGTCTGAACTATTGAAAAAAGTAATAGTCAATAGGGAAGTAGTTTTTTTATGGAATCAAGGTGAAATAGAAAGGTAGAAATTCATTGAAGACGAAATCATTGAAAGAATTGGAAGTAAGATTCCATTGAAATATTGAACATTGCACCGAGGAAGTCAATTATCACCTACAAGAGGAGGGAGAAAGAACTAGTGGAAGCACAAGAACAAGAGAAACCATGGAAAGTACCAATATAACAAAGCAAAAAGATAGATAACAGTAATAAGACTAGATGAAGTATAGGAAGAAATATTATAACATCAGTAGGAGGATTACGGTGGAAACTTATGGGAAAAAAATAAGAAAAGGACCTTTGGTGCTAATGATGTCATCACAAATAAAAACAAAGAAGAAACAAAATGTGGAAATTTTCTTTATTTCTCTTTTATGATTGTGGTTCTTAATATACACTGCAAGAGAATGAGGATTGGAAATATATAAATAATAATTATTTTAAATTGACAATATTGATTGATTCAAACTAAACTAGATCAACAAATAAGGAAAGATCCACTTGAAGAACAATAATTCAATGGGTTGCAATGGAAGTTTAATAGGTTGGAACAACCCCTTGGTAGGTAAATATATCAGCATGTATTTCTAAGTAGGTTGATATATTCATCAATCCATTATTCAAGGAGAAGCTTGTAAAAATTAAAATTAAGATCAATGTAAAAGTTAACAAGATAGACATTAGGGAGGGTTTGAGATATATAATTAGTATTGTTAACTTTATAATATAAATAATTCTAAGTCAATAATAATATTGGAAATGTAAGTTAGGCTTAGTTCACGTAAAAAGGTATTATGTAGTTCGATATTTAAACACATTCTTGTACTTTTTGTTAGTTAAGTTTGTTAAGTCTCTCCATACCTTGAAAGGAAACTCTCGAACACTCCCTTGCATTACTAAATGGTATCCAATGCAAATCCATTACTAATTATTATGGTGTTTGACCAAATAGGAACATTGAGTGAGGCATGCAACAGAGGTATCCAACCCATATGTTTGACCTTGAGAACTATTGCATGAAGCTAAAAGAACTCAACCACTTGAACTAGCCCATTGAACTAAAGTTAGTATTTATGCCTAAATGGTGTATTTATTACCTCTTTCACTATGAATCATATAGTCTATCATGTACCATTCTCTCTTATTCTCTTTTGTTTTCTTAATATTCTCTTTTGTTTTCTTGATATTTAACTCTTCTATCTCAAGGGAGGTTCCATCACAACTAAAAAAATGATGTATCGCCTTTCTTATGTCACTTTAGGCCACCACAATAATTCAATGTTTCACTATGTATTTTTTATAGATAAGGTGTTTTATTGAAATGTATTAGATATCAAGATCAATCCTATTTTGTGGGAAGGTGTAGCACCATATACAAGCTTGTTCAAGTGGATTGGTGGTCTCATGTCAAAGGCCTTGTCGAAAATATCTCATCTTCAACCCAAGTATATTTATCACCTACAACAACATGTATCCATGTGAGTTCCTTCATTTTCATGCATCTTTCTTCTTTAGCATGATGATTATCTCACCAAAGGAGAGATAAATAAATTAACCCTAGTTAGTTTACTTTCCTTGTTAATTATTATCTTCTCTTTGTTATTGAATCATATATGAATTGCCCTAGTTAATCTATAACCCTAGTAACCTAGTGGCCTTCCCTCCCTTTTTTCTGTTCTTCCTCTCTACAAGGGTTTCTATATTTTGTCCTGAAAATTGAATTGAAACCATACTCTATCCTTCATCCTTATGATATCTTGGTGCCACACCTAACCATCACACTAAATTCTGGTGACTTCACTAGGGATTTCCCATCAACCCCCTCCCTTGAGAAAAGGATTTCTTCCTCTTCTTCTCCCTAAGCCTTTGTAATGAAGGAGAAGTTTACGTATACTCATCACCTCCACCAAATCCATAATTTGTCCTTTGAAATATACAACCTTCCAATCCCTATCAAGAAAGAGGCCAATCTCTCCTCACTCTTTTACATCTAGGTCCAATTTGGTAATGTTAGGATTAAGCATGTAATCATTAGTTTTGTATTTTCCCTTAATATTATCCCTATTCAAGTCAGTTGTGTGCTTGGTGGCCTCACCAATATCACTCATTATAAGAGGAATTATATGGTTCCTTAACTCCTAACATCGCTCTATTGTATTACTACACTAAGATGATTGTATCATTTTTTCTATTTTCTAGATTCTTAGCGAATAACTTAGCTAGAAATTTAAATATGCTTTATTATTTCCACTTATTTTAGGTTCCAACAATGATATAGGAGTTTCTTTCACACTACATGTTACCTCAAGTTCGACACAAAGATGTAAACCTAGGGAAACATGGAAATTTTACAAATTGTCACCTTATTGAAATTTCCTTTCCTTAGCTCAACACTCCTTCAACATGAGGTGGTATTCCCCATTTTATTTGTTAAAACCTATCCTTATTCCGAATAAAATTTCTATATTTGATCAATCAGAAATTTCTTTTATTCAATAAAAGTTAGTGGTGATTTCAAGATTATTAATTCCTTGTTTGAGGGATTATGGAGTTAGGAGTAAGAACATATGGTTGGAGCTTAATCTAAATGCTCAATATAATTCAATAAGCATTCTAAAAGAAATTATTCACTAATTAAAACATATCTGAAATAACAATTACAATTGAGTATGATTGCTTAAAAGGAGACATTAACACCATCGTCGATCCTTTATGTTAATTTATGACATCAAATAAGATATTGACAATAAAGAGGATAATTTTATATTAAATGGCCAATTATCATGAACTAAATACATTTCAAATTTTATATCACAAACAACTTTATAAATCTTTCAATTGAATTTTATTTTCATCACTCTAGAAAATGTACAATACTAAACCCCAACTATGAAGAAAAACATAATAAAAAAATATTGAAATCTTGAAATTTTATCCTTGAACATTACAAAACAAGCTCCACATTTGTCCAAAAGTATGCTAAACACCTTATCACACAAATATAAAGGAAGTTCTTCACCATGAAAAACACCATTTGCAAGGGAGGGTGCTATTCCTTTTGTAGTTTCGTTTCCATGTGAAAACATAAAGTTGGGTAACTATTTTACTTGTTTTTATACAAACAAAAGTGCAAAATTTCATGTTTTTCAACTTCATTCCTTTAAACCGATATCCCCTTTAGTAATTTCACCTTCAAGTAAACAAAAATGTTTTATATAATTGAATTAGCTTCGTACTCGTATATTTTTAAATTTTTTATGGACATATAGCGGGACAAATTTGGTGGTCACCAGGGACATATAGTTGAAAATTTTAGGTATGGATAATGAGTGACCTATGTGAGCACTAGTTTTTTCAGAGATGGTTATTCATTTTAGGGGAAAAAATGTATGATCATAATCTACACTCATTTCAGTTGTGCATGGACTATATTTTGAAGTTTTTCAATCTTCAAAACTATTTATTATTATTATCGAAATAACATATGTTCAGAAAATGGTGCCCTATCGACACATGCTGGTGAGATTCATATTTGTTTTTAGTGTGAATATTATTGAAAAAACTAAAAGTACCTTTTTGAATAGGACGGGTAAAGGAATATCACTAATAATATTTCAATTTTTTTAGTATTGTCTTTGTTTTGATACTTAATTTTCATTTCAGGTGATTTTCAGAACAATAAATTTCTCAAGGGATAAGGTTTAGAAAAAAAAATTAATAAATAGAAATTCAACCTTAAATGAAACAATTCTTATATAATTGGAAACCAGATTCAGAGATGAATCCAATGGTACCAAGTCTGACAAATAATCTTTAAAATTTGCGGGGTTTTGGCCCTACTAAAGTTGCAAGTCCCAGAAAGATGTAGGATTTTTTGCATGTTTTTTTACCACAAACTCTCAGCCGAGAAAATATCTTCCAAACTCTCAACTGAGAGTTTAGTTCAAACTCTCAGTTGATAGTTCCTTTTAAAATACAACATTGTGATTGGTTAAAACTCTTGACCTATAGTTTTATTAAACTCTCGGTCGAGAGTTTGAACTCTCACAAACTCTCAGCCTTTTAAACTCTCGCCCTAGAGTTTTAATTTGACTTTCTTCGCGTGTTTATTCGTGCACGATATTCTTTTCCCACTCCATTCTCAAAAAAGGTTACCCAACTTCGTCATCAAATATAACTCTCTAGTAACCCTAAAGAACCTTTTCTCTTAGGTTTGTTTACCATGTTAAAGGCTACATGTCACTTCCCCAGTGAGGCACTTCATTGAAAAGTAAATTGTGTTGGTACAGGAGCTTCTAGGTAGAGTGATACCCTTCTAAATTGGTGCTTTCAATGTATGAGGGGTTTCTAGATGTTTCTAGGTGGGGCCATTACTATTCCCTTAGTATGCGTAGAGTAAGAGTCCACAATTTATATTTTTAACCCTTTTGACTAAATTAAACAACTCAAAGATAGTGTACCCTTGAGAATGTGTAAGTGATTAGAGTGCTCTCATAAAGGAGCTTAAGTAGAGACAAATGAAATACTCTTGGAGACTGTGTAAGTGATTGGAGTTCTCTCACAAATGAGCCTAAGTAAAGACAAATAAAATACTCTTCTTGAATGTGTATGATTCAAATCAACCATTTGTCTTGGAGAACTTCTTCAACTTTTTGAAAAATCAAAATGAGTCAAGAAACCTGTGCCTTGAAAAATGTGTGATGATTTCCATCCTTTACAAAATATAAATTTAATATTGATAAGTATTCTTAAAAAGTGGAGTGATTTCTCAAATGTTCTCCTGATGTATTCCAAATGTATCTCAAATAAAAAGTAATGCATTAAATTACAGGACTATACATAAAAGAATGAGATCCCATTCCTAAAGAATCAGACCATCCTCCTCTAACTCTAGTGCTCAAATTTGTATATTAAAAGATATAAAATTGAGGACTACATTCTCTAGGGTGAAGAGAACTTGATTATCTCCAAGCTAGTATAACGAACCTCAAATTTACGAACTTAGAAAAATATATTATCCTAATACTATTGTTGCTACTTGTGATACTAATAGTGAATGGCACGTAGCTATTTTAATTATCGATATGATAGGAGTCCATAATAATATTTGTTATGATCTTTATTTTATTTTATATATATATATATATATATATATATATATATATATATATACAACATGGTTAAGGGTTCCACACATTATTGTATATGGTGAATTTATCAATGCCATGGATGTCTTCATGAGTTTTTGTATCCACGACTTAACCCTTGCATTCAGGCGCAGTATATTCGACGACCAAAACGCCCCCAATCCGGAATCTAGCAACATAATAACGATTGAAAATGCATTTTTGGTTTCTCAAATTGTGATTTTTACAATTTGGGTAGTTTTAAAATACGTTATTTAGTCTAGGAAACATGATTGTGATTCTTGAAATCGCAAAATTGCAGAAACTATAAATTCTGGATACAATTTTGATCAGAATAATGGAAAAAAAACGTCGAAATAACGGGGCGTTTGGTTGTTGTTTATCCTGCGTGTTGCATTCAACTTGCATTTACCTTGATGTGATGATCATTTTAGTCTAGGGTTTTGTGAAGTGGAATTCTACATGTAAATCTACTTCACCTACCTCATCCTACATGTCTCCACGTGATCATGCCCTACCCATGACATGACCTTCCTTTGGATTAATAAAAAAAGGGGCTTTAACCTTTACATTGGACTAATATTAATGTAGGACCCTTTACAATCATTTAAACCAATGTAGTGATGGTGTGTCAGCTCAGGTTAGCATTGAAAGTGACTGGCCAAAGGAATGTTGCCTCATAATTGTCCCATGATTTGGGTGACTTACGTTTGTTTGGGGGATTTCAATTATTCTAGTCTATCCCTTATTCTGGAACTCTAATCTCGTCCCTAAGGTATTGTCCAAGTTCTGATGTGGGAAGGGTTTCCCCTTAACTCAAACGATATCCATAGTTTTGGCTCCACATGTGTTGTATCACCCGGCTGGTTGTGCATGTTTTATATTCTAGTGCAAAAGGTGAGTTACTATTCATGTTCCTGAATGTTGTTTGATTTTAGTTATCCTTGTCATTTTGAAATATTTACTTTGAACTAATGATGGGTTCCTTTGTACTTATCCAGGGATCCCATCGAGTTGGAACATTACTCAAGTATGTGCCTATGTGTAGATAGTTACCGCCTTATTCGACTTGTGGGGACAATGGTTCACTCAAGTCTAATGGTAATAATTTTTTTGGTTATATTTTAAATAATTTTATTATGGTGTGAAACTTTGATATTAATGTCGTTGCTTGCTTTGTGCATACCTCCACATCCTTAGTTGGAATTGGAGACTATGGCAAGGAACTTGTTGCTCCCTCAACACAAGTGCTCGATGGGTTATCTTATTCACGATGCAACAATAGATGGTTGGGAACCATGGTGTGAATTGGGCGCAGAGCTGGGTGCATCATAAGGGAAACACGATGCATTTGATGTGGGATGTGGAGCCTTGTGGTAGCAAGGAAATCCAATGGAAACAAATTGTCTAAGGCATGAAATTGATAAAGAGATGCACGTGTCTTATAAGCATTGTTGTGTGGTACACTTGGAGCCATAGTGAGCTTGATGTGATCCCAAGGTACCCAGAATATGGGGTTTAATGAGGAAGTGGACATACTTGGTGTTAGGATTATTAATCCTCCCTTGACCATACTTTCTATTTAGATTATTTAGCATAACTTGGGAACCTTAATTAATTATTTGGGTCCACTAGTACCATTGGGTCCACTTGGCCTAATGGGGCCACATGTACCAGTTACTATAGTTTGGGGAACACTACTAGAGTTTAACCACCACTTACTTCATGCGCATGCATCAGTTTGGGCGCCTCCTAGACCAATCCCTACATTTTATGAGCCATTGGGAGTCTCGGTACCAACCTACATCAGTTAGTTCGAGTTGGAACTAGTTAGTCTTAGCAGCTTCCAGTTACTTTCAGTTAGCTAGTGCTAGTTATGCATGGCTAATGCATGGTTGCATGTAGAGTATGCGCCTTTTCCCACCTACCACACTTAGTTGCACTGAGTTAACTAGTTATTATTGATTGTATGAGTTGGTTGGACATCCGGGAGTCGATCTATTGAACTTCGATATTATCTTACGCATTGCATTCAACTTGCATTTACCTCAATGTGATGATCATTTCAGTCTAGGGTTTTGTGAAGTGGAATTCTACATGTAAATATACTTCACCTACCTCATTCTACATGTCTCCTCGTGATCATCTCCTACCCATGACATGACCTTCCTTTGGATTAATAAAAAAGGGGATTTAACCTTTACATTGGACTAATATTAATGTAGGCTCCTTTACAATCATTTAAACCAATGTAGTGATGGTGTGTCGGCTCAGGTTAGCATTGAAAGTGACTGGCCAGAGGAATGTCGCCTCATAACTGTCCCATGATTTGGGTGACTTACGTTTGTTTGGGGGATTTCAATTATTCTAGTCTATCCCTTATTTTGAAACTCTAATCTCGTCCCTAAGGTATTGTCTAGGTTTTGATGTGGGAAGGGTTTCCCCTTAACTCAAACGATATCCATAGTTTTTGCTCCACATATGTTGTATCACCCGGCTGGTTGTGCATATTTTATATTCTAGTGCAAGAGGTGAGTTACTATTCATGTTCCTGAATGTTGTTTAATTTTAGTTATCTTTATCATTTTGATATATTTACTTTTAACTAATGATGGGTTCCTTTGTACTTATCCAGGGATCCCATCGAGTTGGAACATTACTCAAGTATGTGCCTATGTGTAGATAGTTACCGCCTTATTCGACTTGTGGGGACAATGGTTCACTCAGGTATAATGGTAATAATTTTTTGGTTTTATTTTAAATAATTGTATTATGGTGTGAAATTTTGATATTAATGGCGTTGCTTTCTCTGTGCATACCTCCACATCCTTAGTTGGGATTGGAGACCATGGTAAGGAACTTGTCGCTCCCTCAACACAAGTTCTCGATGGGTTCCCTTATTCACGATGCGACGATAGATGGTTGGGTACCATGGTGTGAATTGGGCGCAGAGCTGGGTGCATCACAAGGGAAGCATGATGCATTTGACATGGGACGTGGAGCCTTGTGGTAGCAAGGAAATCCAACGGCAACAAATTGTCTAAGGCATGAAATCGATAAAGAGATGCAAGTGTCTTATAAGCATTGTTGTGTGGTACAATTGGAGCCATAGTGAGCTTGATGTGATCCCAAGGTACCCAAAATATTGGGTTTAATGAGGAAGTGGACATACTTGGAAGAGGTGAGACCACACATGTGGGAAGCTTGCGGACCCAACGAATGACACATTGGGGTGTGCTTGGTGGATGTACCCATGAGAGGCTTGGATGTGGGATCACTTGATGCACCACATGAGATGTGAGAGCGCTATGAGGGAGACTTCATGTGCAAGGAAACACGCGCAAATATGACTTTGGGATCAAGAGAGAGTGCATGCAAACCAGGCAGCAAGTGTGCATGTCATCTAGGCTAAGAGGTACCATCTTAAAAGAATGAGGGTGGCACACACCTCGTTAAGACAAGGGATAAGGTTGGAACCACACCATATAAAATAGATATCACACTTGGGCATAAGTGTCCATTAATTATTCAAGCATTCAAGCAACCAAGTCATACAAGAGATGAGTCTGATGTTGGGCACTCTTAGGTTTAATAGAGATGGGTGCACTTGGTAAACAAGTTGCATTGTATAGAATGTTGGTCACACCTTATTGGGAACACTTGAGGTAGGTTGGCAACATTATGCTACAGACATGGCACACTTCTTAGGCAGCGTATGTTTGACAATTCAATAGGAAAAATTGAGAGGAATACATTTTTGGGTGTGCACGAGGTCCAAATGGCAAGGGATCACAAGTGGTAGGGAGGTGTTGAGTTTGAAGGATATTGCATTACTTTCCTTTGTAATATGTAACCGATTTTCGGTAGTTTCCATGTACCCTCGTGTACATTCTATACTATTGAATAAAACTTGCGCACTCTTCTTGAGTGTCACACCTATCTCTTATGTACTTTGTTATGGGTTCTTGTTAATGTTCATGAATAAGACTTGACATTAAAATTGGATGAGTGTTGATCTAAGTAGTTGTTGGATAAGTAATTTAGTAAGGCTTGCGGTGATTTGATAGATTTTATCTCAAGGTGTACTTATTGGAATACATTGAGTGAAGAGACGCAGTTTGAGTGCAATAGTCGCAAGTTGGATAATCCCTTATGGACGAGACACATTGGTGTTGCACACTCCTTGGAGAAGTAAACAAAAAAGTTAGGTCACTTCTTATGGGGTTGTGACAAGTGGTATCAGATTAGAAATCGGTTGAAACTTGGTGTTTCTGCTAAATTAGTCACCACATTGGTGCATATCAAACAACTTGAGGGCACATCATTCGCTGAAGCTAGCGCAACCCTTGCATTGGCCAAGGAAAAGAATTCACTTGGTGTGCATCAGTAAGAGACATGTTGTAAATTGGGAAGTAATCATCTTAGAAAGGTGACAAAGTACGACAAGGCAGCGATGACGTTCTCGGATGAGGAAAGAGCCTCAAACCATGAAGGCACTAATGCTGGATAGATTCAAATGGTTGCAAGGACCAAGTCCCAACTTTTGATGCTAGAAAATATTGCGAGGTTGTTGCTAGACTCCATAGAGAGTCACGGGAAAAGGTCAAAATACTTGGAAGATAGGGTGAATGCACTCACTCGGTTTGTTGATGGCACGTTGGGGGCGTGCCATGAATCTAATGTGATGTGTCCATATTCCATAACACTTGTTTTAGAATTTGAAGAATAGTTAAAGGAGATGGAATACTTGGTTAAGTCTATTGTCAAAATGGTTAATAATCAAGATGACACCATCAACTTGCTGAAGTGAATAGTGGCTCAAGAAAGGACTTTGGTGGCACCGATAAGAATCAAGATTAAAGAACTAGATTAGTATAGCGACACTCGCGATGTGAAGTTGTTGGGTAACTTCTATTGGGATGTTGAGTAGTATGATGAACAAATGTGCAGAAGCTCAAATGAAGTGAAAGTGAATGTTGTTGTGATGTTTTTGAAGGGTATCGTTAAGCTTTGGTGGAGAACTATGGTGAAATCTTAGGCATATAGATGTAATGTAGTGAAGATAGACAAATGGGCAGATATGAAAGAATCCTTGAAGGAGTATTTTGGACCTAGAAATCAATCAGGTATCACAAGAAACTAGTTGATGGGACTCAATCATGTGTCAACCCTTCAAGCCTACATTAAGTCACACTAGCCTTATGTTCAAAATTCTCGGCATGTACGAAGTATATTGCTTGTATCATTTTGTGAAGGGGCTTCGTCCTTGAGCCCAACTGAAGTTGCACAGGAAAAACATGCAAAGTCTAGCTATAGCCATAGCAAAATAGTAAACAAGCTACTTGACTACAAAGCGGGGTTAGGTAAGAACTTGGAAGATGATGCTTTGGTAGAGAATCAAGAAGGAAAGAATAAGAAACTGACAAAGAACAAGAAACCATCCAGGAAGCAGGGAGATGAAGAAAAGGCATTTGAAGTTGGATGCGTCCAAAGAGAAAAATGAAGGAAATATTGTTTCTTGTTGGATATGTGTGCAAAATCACTACGCTAAGAATTTTCTACTAACGCAATATACCACAAAAACACCTCGTAAGCCTAAGTTCCCTTGTGGAATTGGCAAGGGTAACCATCTTCTTAAGGATTGTCGTGGTCTATCCCAAGTCTTAGAAGTGTGGTCTAAGGCCTCCCAACAACTCATGTCATCATCATCTGGTTATCATAATGATGATACCCCATCAACTAGTGACTCTATGGTTAAGAGTGGAAAAAGGTAAAGTCATAAATCCTTGCTTGCTATGTAAAGACATGCACCTTACTTACTTTTGTCCTCGCATGGATGAAGCTTCAAAATTGTTGTAATATATTATTATTCCTCAGAAATGACTTCCATCAGGTTACCGTAAGTTGTCCCTTAATCCCCCATTGGTTGATAAAGTGATCGATCAAGTTCCATCCTCAGTCGATCCCACTCTTTCTTTAGAGAGTGAAGAATAAGTAGCTTGTCCTAGACTTCCTTTGGAGAGTAAAGTTGAAATGGTCGATTCTATGTCATCTCCACTCGATTCCACTCTTTCATCCAAGAGTGTTAAGACTGAATTAGCCACTTTGACATAATCTTCATCTCATCTTCTAGTTGAGATTCTAAACCCCGGTGAAGTTTTCATAGTTAGTTTGAATTGTTCTAAGCAAGGGGAAATCTTGTATGTTTCAACAAAACCCTCTCCAAGTAATGAGGTTATTTCCTTTGATTGGAATAATCTAACAAAATATCATCTTCATTTGAGTGTTCATTTCCTGATATATGTGCGAGTTACCGCTAGGAACATACTCCACACTATTGTTGATGAAGAGGCTTATGTTAGTATTCTATCAGCAACTACTTGGAAAGCTATAGTTTCTCCTCATCTTGTTCTAGCCACCGATCAGATACTGGGTTTTAAAAGACAACCTACTACATCTTTAGGGATCCTTCCTCACTTGCATATTACCTTTGGAGGGAAAATTGTCTTCATTGATGGTATGGTACTCTAAGGTCGCTTAGATTTTAATCTGATACTTGGATGATAGTATGTTTACACCATGAAAGATGTAGTGTACACACTCTTTCATGTGATTCATTTTCCCCATGATGGGAATATTATGACCATTGGTCAACTTTCCTTTTCTAAACCTGATCATCGTATAACTTCTAGTCATCAGACTTCCCTGAATGTCCTACATGTTCTTGTGGTTCCTTCCCCTTCGTCGACCATGTCTCTTGACTTTAGACATCATGATGAAGTTCATTCATTTGTAAACTAATAGATTCTTCCCATCATGGGGAATCTTGGGGGGGCATGTCTCCAATCTTTGGACATCACATTGGAGTTAAGTCATTAGCTTCTTATGTAAGCGGGGGAACTTACCAACAACTAAACATCATGTTGGGTAAGAACTAAACTTGAGCATAGTTTCCATTTTGTTTTAACCTCATTAAAAAATGAGATAGGTGTTATTGAGCATAGTTTCATTCCCTTTCAAGCCCGTTAAAATTTAGATGGGATTCCTCAAGCATAGTTCTTTTATATTTCAATATTGTGTAAAAATGAAACAGCTCATTATGAGAAGAGTTCTCTTTTCGTGTCAAGCTCATTCAAAAATGAAACAGATTCTCCCATTTCTTTAAACATGAACCTTCATTTCATATGTCTGTATCACTTAATCCTCTTTCTTCCTCCGTATTTGGTGAACCTTTTCTTAGGAGTAACCCAGAATTTAGTTGGATGAGGAAAAGAGTAAGCAGATGAAATGAATATTGGGGGCATGCATCCAACCTCTTTGAGTTATGTTGGAGTTAAGCTACTTGATAGTTATACCGGGCGAAAGTACCAACCACTAAACATCATGTTCAGAAAACACCTATCAATGGGATTCATGTTGAGCATACTTTATTCTTAGTTTTGATCTCGTTAAACCATGAAACGACATGTTGAACATAGTTTTTCCTCTATTGCAAGATCATTAAAAAATGAAGTAGATACCATGAGCATTCTTCCAACAAATCTTCGAGCTTGTTAAAAAAAGTATGATGGTGTTTAGCTTACTTTTCATTTTTCGTGCTCTAGTTAAAACATAAAAAATAGTTTGAGCCTACCTTATTTCTTTTTCATGCTCTGGATTGAAACATGCAAAAGGTTCTTAGTGCCTTTGATACCATATTATGCTCATTGAAAACTAAGTGAAAAGTTTTCAATTATACTTTTATCACTTTTCTGGGCTCATAAAACTTATATGAAAGAGGAACCTCCCCATATTTGTCTTTAAGCTCTTTTCAAACTCTCTAAATAGGAAGAGATCGCCAAGCGAACTTGATTCTTTCATGCTTGTAAAAGCATTTGAAAGGTTGTCTACCCAATGATAGTTTACCCCTTTTCGGACCATTTAGACTTATTTACAAAAAAGGTACACTCTAGTTCATCATAACTAGAAGAGTTCTCCTCGGTTTCCTTTTACACATTTTCGGACCTTGGGGACTAAATTTATGAAAATTTCCACATTGGAGTATTCTTTAGTCCTTACAGACTCTTAAACATGAAACTACATTGATTTTACCTTCTTTGGACTTGTCAAAATCAAAAAATGAAGGACCCTTTTTGGGACTGAACCCTTCCTCTCTCAAGTTCATTAAACATATGATATTGGACTCATCCAATGATGAGATATATCGAGTGTTTGTTATCCTTTTCCAACTTGTTAAAAATAAAATAGGTACTCATCCATCATGGTGGGGAAATTAAGAGAATGGGAAAACATTTTTCATTTGTATTAATGGAAGCTTATAGTCACCCTTGAACATGGCACTTTCATGCATTTCATTCAAACAGTTGGTTAATAATATTGTCCTCGAGTCGATCCACTTTAATAACTAATTTTACTCCTTTGAGTCATTCAAAGAATGCATCATATTTTCTTTGCATTATGTTCTGGTCTCTGCCTCGTTGAGTCAAATTTTCCAAGTCACTTTTCGTGCCATTCAATGTTCAAGGGGATTCTTTTACCACAACCAACCTAAACTTGAGCATAATTTCCATTTTGTTTTAAGCTCGTTAAAAAATAAGATAGGTGTTATTGAGCATAGTTTCATTCCCTTTCAAGCCCGTTAAAAAAAGAGATGGGATTCCTCAAGCATAGTTCTTTTATGTTTCAAGATTGTGTAAAAATGAAATAGGTCATCATGAGAAGAGTTCTCTTTTCGTGTCAAGCTCAATAAAAAATGAAACAGATTATCCCATTTCTTTTAACATGAACCTTCATTTCATCTGTCGGTATCACTTAATCCTCTTTCTTCCTCCATCTCTAGGGAACCTTTTCTTAGGAGTAACCCAGAATTTAGTTGGATGAGGAAAAGAGTAAGTAGACGAAACGAATATTGGGGGCATGCATCCAAACTTTTTGAATTATGTTGGAGTTAATCTAGTTGATAGTTATACCGGGGGAAAGTACCAACCACTAGACATCATGTTCGGAAAACACCTATCAATGGGACTCAAGCTGAGCATACTTTCTTCATATTTTTGAGCTCGTTAAACCATGAAACGACATGTTGAACATAGTTTTTTCTCTATGGCAAGCTCATTAAAAAATGAAGCAGATACCATGAGCATTCTTCCAACAAATCTTTGAGCTTGTTAAAAAAAGTAAGATGGTGTTTAGCTTACTTTTCATTTTCATGCTCTAGTTAAAACATAAAAAGTAGTTTGAGCCTACGTTATTTCTTTTTCGTGCTCTAGATTCAAACATGGAAAAGGTTCTGAGTTCCTTTCATACCATATTGTGCTTGTTAAAAACTAAGTGAAAAGGTGTCGAGTATACTTTTATCACTTTTTCGGGCTCATAAAACTTATGCGAAAAAACGAACCCCCCCATATTTGTCTTTAAGCTCTTTTCAGACTCTCTAAATAGGAAGAGATTGCAAAGAAAACTTGATTCTTTAATGCTTGTAAAATTATTTGAAAGGTCTTCTATCCAATGATAGTTTACCCCTTTTTCGGACCATTTAGACTTATTTACAAAAAAGGTACACTCTAGCTCATCATAACTAGAAGAGTTCTCCTAGGTTTCATTTTACACCTTTTCGGAGCTTGGGGACTAAATATGAAAATTTCCACATTGGAGTCTTCTTTTGTCCTTTCAGACTCTTAAACATGAAACTACATCGATTTTACCTTCTTTGTACTTGTCAAAATCAAACAATTAAGGACCTTTTTTGGGACTAAACCCCTCCTCTCTCAGGCTCATAAAACATGTGATATTGGACTCATCCTATGATGAAATATATCAAGTGTTTGTTATCCTTTTCCAACTTGTTAAAAAGAAAATAGGTACTCATCCATCATGGTGGAGAAATTAAGAGAATGGGAAAACATTTTTCATTTGTATTAATGGAAGCTTATAGTCACCCTTGAACATGGCACTTTCCTGCATTTCATTCAAACAGTTGGTTAATCATATTGTCCTCGAGTAGATCCTCTTTCATAAGTCATTTACTCCTTTGAGTCATTCAAGAAATGCATCATATTTTCTTTGCATTATGTTCTGGTCTCTGCCTCATTGAGTCAATTTTTCCAAGTCACTTTCCATGCCATTCAATGTTCAAGGGGAGTCTTTTACCACAACCAACCTATGCAATTACTTTACCTTCCTTTGTGTCAATTATTTGTGAGTTAGACCCATATTTTCTCCATAATCAAGATCACTTCAAACAACTTTGTTCTAGTTTCGTGTCAATGATGGGTGAAACATCATGGTCATCCTTCAATGAGTCTATTCACATCGACACCAACACATTATCCGGGAATTAGTCTTAGAAACCAGTTAGTACCTTGAATCTTGCATGCCTGAATGGCATGTTTCCTCGCTTTCAATAGTATGCTTCCATCATTGGACGCTAATTGAAATATTATGTTGATTATTCTACTTCAACTCATTCATTCACATTTGGAGGAATGTACTAGGGTACTTTGGGAATAAATGACATCAATGGTGTTTTCCCTCTCACTTGTTAGTGGTATACATTAATGACCAAAAATCAAGTGGTTTCTACCATGTTTGACGCCAAAACATCTATTCACATGGATAGAATCGTACTATTCAAGATTGGATGAAGACCCTGGGTGTTTATGCATTCAATCTCCCCAAGCTACGATGGAGTATTTTGGGATTGAGTCATTGCATATATCTACAATGAATGTATAGTGGCTATGCTCAAGTTTGAGTCATAATGACATAAATATACAATATATTTCCAGTAGTTATGTCCAAATTTGAGTTTTGTTCGTCATGGATCTACATTGTATGTTGGTAGCCATGACCTAGACATATATGCATGGATTTGCAGTGTATTGGTCGATAGCCATGTTTTGATTCAGTCAAAGTACATAGCTCAGAGTGTATGGTACTGTAAAAAGTCTTCAACTGACAATATTTTTCCTCATCTTCCAAACTAAATCTATCAAATCATTTCACCTATCACATCCCTCTAGGTTAATACTTTTGGGGGGGGATTTATTACACCAAAATCTTGTCATATTCATGTGTGTTTTCCTAGATCCCTAAAGTATTTGTGCCAAAACATTTGAGAATAGGTTTTTCCTTTCCAAAATTCCAAATTCTAGTATAATTAACACACCCTTCCTTTTGACAATAGGCGTCAGACTTGGCTGATGTTGGTTGCCTATGGAAAAAGAGCGTCGATGACACTTCTTGTCTTTATACAAGGAGTGTCGCCACTTCCTAGTTTACAAGGTGTGTTTGCGCTCCTTGAAAGGAGAAAAGAGAAGCATTAAGATATTTCTAGAAGAAATCCCTCATGGAGGCTTATCCCAACCAACCAGACATTAGAGGAAATTTGGGGTCTAAAATGGGCCTTATAAGAAAACGTGCCAAAATAAGTTTTTGTGAGTTGGAATTCAAGAACCAATAGAATTTCAATAAAATAAGTCAACCATAATGGTTGAATTGACATATTTGTCACTAAAAAAAACTACTTTTTTTTCATATTTTCGACATATCTCATTGTGTTATCATCATCACGTTTTTCAGGTATTTCTTGTTTTTGGGGTAGCGGGGTCCGCCAAAAGTATGCAATGTGGGTACTCGTTGGATGCGGAATCAAATTCCGCATCCAACAACCTCTCCCGATCGAAATTTGAGTAAAAACACAGGGAGATATGTCGACAATACGAACACAAAAAGTAGTTTTTTTCTTTCTTCCTCCAAAATTAATCAATATTATTTTATTATTTTAACTATTATTTTATTATTTTCCTTAGGAGGCCCATTTTAGACCCCAAAATTCCTCTAATGATAGGTGGCAGTCGAGCCTCTAACCCCTATGGATTAACCCTTAACTTTCTCCAAGTAAACCTTAAATAATTTGATCCCTTTTGGCCTATAAATACAAGCTCACCCTCATGTTTGAAGGAAGGACCAAGAAAGCACCCATATGTTGTTGAAATCTTTCTAGAGTTGAGAGGAAAAGGATTGAAGTTTGAGGCAAAAATCTTATGGCAAGAAGCACAGCACCAAGGCTCTTCGATTGTAGCTTTTCCCTTTATTTTGTTAATGCAATCATGTTTTCCTTTCCCATAAACATTGTGTAATAATGTTTATTATTCTCATTGATCATTAATATATATCTAGTTTATTTTATTGTATGTCTCCACTTGTTTCTTGGTTGTTTTGATCTTTGTGTAGGCTCCTCTATGTCAATTGATGCTAAAGCTTCAAGCTAGAAGGGGAAACCTTCAGATTATGTAAGGTTTCATTCTATTCAAGTAATATGATTAGATATAGGGAAAGGTTTTCATTATTGTTTGAGTTTTTTTCTAGATATATAGCATATAGACTAGGGAAACAGTCTTTGTCCGCACTGATTGAATTTTTCCGCTAACATGATTCCAATGATGCAAATGACATGGAAAATGGATGTTGGATAAATCTGAAACAGTCAGAAGAAGGTATGGACCAAATGACCTATAAAATAGGTAAGGGCAAACTTACCACATATCATATTCACTATGTATTGTTGAGATTGTGTGGAGGAACCTAGGAAGGAGGTGTTGATTTAATTCAAATTGAAAGTTAGATTCAAGTTCTGCAGTTTCTAGGTAATCTCTCTCGTGATTCTCCTTCATTCTGTCAATTTTATTTGGTTTTTCTTCATCCATAGGACCTTGGCTAACCCTAAGGGTTTTTAGTATATGTCACAACTTTTGAGGGAAAATAAGCAACTGAGGTTGCACTTTTCTAGGAGACATGTGTGACCTGGGTCACACTTGTCTAGAGGACAGGTGCAACTCAAGTTGTGTGTGTTTAAGGAAAAGGTACAACCTGGGTAACATTGTTCTATTGAACATGTGTGACCTAGGTTTCCTTTTTCTTCAAAAAATATGCAACCCAAGGAAAATAAAAAAGTGATTTTCTCATGAAAAATTATCTGGATGCTTTATGAACATGCAGGATGTCGTGGGTCAACTGGTGAGAAAATGACATGGGTGATCTTAGATGGTATATCGATGGTGACCAAGCTATAAAGGACAACTTGGAAATACATTGGATTCTCATGTTCATTGAGAACCCCCTGATGGGCAGTGAAATTTTCTCCTGAACAAGCTGGTATAATTTTGGGACCACGATGTAGAGGTCTTTATGGTGTAGGGTGAGCAGCTGGAGTTTCTCTTCAAGATGTGTGCTTTGTGACTAGACTCTCGATGTTTGGGTTCATCGGGGATACTATGTTGAAACATCCATGAGACTTTTCGATGCATGAAATACTTGATTGTAACCGATATATGTCTGCAAAGGTCCAATCTTCCTCCATCATCTTATACAACATTGAGAGTCTTGAGACTCGAGCGATTACAATAGTGGTGGTACAGGTGTTGGGATCTAGTGTACTGCACAAGATATCAAGTGGATATATGCTTATGGTCAATAGGATACTTACAAGTACTTATTTTAGATGGGTGCAATTGTAACTAATTGTTGTTCAATAATCACTGAACCAAATGAGCCATCATTCATATGCACATTCTTTTCTAAGAGGGTACTGACACTTCAACTACATGTACCAGTACGTGACGGTGGGCCAATGGATCCCACGATGTGGCGATGGTGCGAGATAATGATTAGGGAGGGACGTGGCTTAGTGGACAGATTCTTCACTCAAGATTTTTTTTCCTCGTGGTGTCAGATTCTTGCTGTGCTTGAGGACTGTCCTTACATTGGCATGGACTATGGGAGAGACCTAGAGTTACATCATCCTCTGGGTGAGGAATGGGGGCTTGACGGTATGTATCCATTTATTTTTGGTGTAAAATCATGTTTATATTGCTATCATAGACTCGTAGATATACTTTATGTATTATGTTGATATTAATGATTAGGCATATTTACATGTAGATGTGGGACTGCTACCACCAGTAGGATATCAATGACCCAGAGTTAGGTTTGAGATCATATATCCCCCGACCTATAAGAATTGATGGTTGTTGGATCACAAAGGTTATAGTGGAGTCAATACGACTCAGCATAGATCAACATCTTGAGGGGGTCACTGACGATGGCTGGTAGTAATTGTATAATGATTTGATTGATATATATTACTAGTCTCCTTCCGATTGGAGATCCACAATGCGATGGATCATCATGGTTGTAGAGTCCATGAGAGTGTTTGTGTGGGGATATGTGCCCCTAGCTGACATTGAGATTATTGATGAAAAGGAAGAGGAGGAATCAGATGACTCAAATGACTAGTTGACAACTCGTTGAGTTCCCCCCCAATGCCATGATCATGAGGATTTTTTGACTTACGTACTCATTATTACTTTCGAGGAAGTTGTTGGGAATCCTTTATGTAGACATGACTATACTTTTTGAGTATTATGATATGGAATTATATACATATTCATATAGATGCACTTTTTATGGATTTATATGAGCCTATTATTTTTTATGTGATGACGCTTATGGGTTGTATATGTACGTGTGCATGAAAAATGGTATGATATGCATAATGATGGTTTGCTTGCTTATTGTTGATGATTTATATCCCACTCTATAATTTCATTAGCCATTTGATCTGCCAAACTAATGAAACGCATGCGGACACGAATGAACATAATAAAATCAAATAGTCGAACCAATGTTTTGGTGTGCAGGAACTTTCTAAAGAGGCAAGGATCGCATACTCGGTAACAGTTATTCAATTGTCTGACAAGAAGTTGGGAATCAAGGTAAACACGAAGGTGACAAATGCACAAGTGTAGGGCATCGGTCAAGAGACCAATCATGGCATCGTATTCCACTTGGTTGTTAGTGGTTACACCTACCCATGTGTTGTTGATATGAATAGTGTGATAGGGAATAAATCACCCATGTAGCTGAGCTGAGATTCAGACAATATATGTTTGCATCGTCAATGTAGTTTACCTAAATGTAAGGTTAAGGATCAATATGCTAAGTTCAAGGAAACAAACAATGAGGTTATTTTTCAAAAAATTTAAAACAAAAACTGGGAAAAACTATAATACATTGAACATAGATTTTAGTCAGGTTTAGGTGTAAAATATCTTAAGGTATAACCCGTTTTGAGGGTTCTTAAAGAGGTGAAATTTGGAATTAGAAAGGATGTATGCTGCCTCTTCTAGAAAATATTTGAAAACATATGGTCCCTGCCACATGGATTTGAATTTTCCCTTGCCCAATTTATTGTGTGCTTGGTAGTAGACAAGGACAAGTTCTCCCTCTTTAAATTATTTGCAAGGGTGTACGTGAGAGTTATAGTGGAATTTTAATCGATGCTTCGCATATTCAATCATTTGGAGTTCCACATAGTGGTCCTCGTTAACTTGTTCACTGGTGAGTAAGTGTTTCTCTAGAGAAGTGGTCTTTGGAATAAGTTCGATAGCAAGGTGCAAAGACAGTATTTGACACTTTACTGGTAGTATCGATTCCACTCCATGTATGAGGTGGAAAGGGGTGAATCCTGTCGTGGTTTTCGTTGACATGTTGTAGGCCCAAAGAGATGGAATGAGCATATGGTTCCAATTCAATTTTTGTGTATCCATCGTCCATTCGATTATTATTTTTAAAATTTTACTCAAGGCCTCCACCTGTGCATTACCCTAAGGGTAATAGGAGGAGGAGAATTGGTGTTCAAATTTTAACAAGTAAGAGAACTCTTTCCAAATGGCCCATATTCAAAATCATAACCATGGTTGAACACTGTTTGGAAGGGGACACTGAATGATGACATGGTGGAAAAATAAATGCGTCGTTGTCTCCCCGATACAATTAAAATTCAGCATTGCCTTGAGCCACTTGGTGAAATACTCGACAGCCGCAGTAATGTACTTGTTTTCATCAGCTAAGGATTACATTCCATATAGTCAATGGCCCATTTTTAAAAAGGACCAATGGTGGTCACTGGATGTAGTGGTGCAATGAGGGTTATTTCCTTTAGGGAAAATATTTGGCATTTGCGACAGTGCTTAACTGCCTCAATGCAATCTGAAAAGAGGGTAGGCCAAAACTAGCCTATGCAGATGAATTTATAGGCAGTAGCCATCCCCAAGGGATGATCGTTGCATACTCCTATATGACAATGGTTTAAGACCTATTCATCATCCTCTTAAGTGATACATCGCCAAAAAATGGTGTCCACTCCTCGACGGTATAGGACATCTCTAATGAGTAAGTAGCGAGGCACTTGGTGACATATGTGATGACGATCATCACGGCTAAGGTGTGGTTCAAATTTATAGGTTTGCAAGTAAATGAGGATGTCTCCATACCAAGGATCATACTTCAAAATGGTGAACAAATGTTCATCTAGGAGGTGGTCAATGATAGGAGACCGATTGTGACTTAGATGACAAGTGTGTGAAAAGTTGGGACAAAGTTAAATCCTAGGTGCTTTTGGGGGTTACAAATTCAAGGTCATACTCTTGAAGGATGATAATCCATTTTGCGATGTGACCTTGAATAAGGCGTTGATTCATTAGATACAACATTGGATTTGACTTGGAGACTACTTTGGTTCAACTCATCAAAATTTAATGGCATAACTTTTGAACTAAAAAAATGAAGGCAAGAATCAACTTCTCCTCACGAAGATATCGAAGTGATGGACTGAACAGGTTCATACTAAAGTAGTAAATGGCGTTCTCTTAGCGAGCCACATCCTCTTGGACTAATACTCCATTGATGGTGTATTCGGATGCCAAAATGTAAAGGATGAAATCCTTCATGAAATTTGCGGGAGAAATCAACGGAACAGAAGTCAGATCTTATTTTAGTGCATCAAAGGTTGCTTGTCCCAACAAAAGGAACATTGGTGTGTAGCAAGAGTAAGAATCTATGTACAATGATTGTGTAGTCCAAAATAAGGTGGTGCAATAAGTTTGCCTTACCTTGGAGACGCTGCATTTGGCACAAAGTTCATGGAGGAAGAAGTTTGATGATGGCTTGAACCATAAAGGGATCAAAGGTGATCCCTTTTTGGGAAACTATGAATCCAAATAGTCCTTCGGTTCATAAAAGACACACTTGAGAAGGTTCAAGTGGATATTGTACTTTCAACATCGAAGGAACACCTGACGGAGATGCTCCAAATGCTACAATCATTTATTAGATCGTGTAGTAAGGTTGTCCAAGTAAATAAGTATGACATGGACCAAGTAATGGGAGCAGTATAACATGGTGCATTGAAAGGTAGCACCAATGTTCTTAATCCCAAACGGCATGACTCGGTAGACGAATGTGCCCCATGGGGTGGTAAAGGAATCCTTGTATCGATCCTCTTTGCATATGTGGATCTAGTTACACCTTGAGAACTCGTCCATAAAGGAAAGCATCTCATGACCAGCACAAGTGTTAATAATCTTTTTTTATGAAAGGGGTAGGGAAGTTGTTTTTACACAATCCATATTCAAATCCCAAAAATCAATACATACGTGAATGGTGCCTTATTTCTTGTTCACGAGGACTGGTTTAGATACCCAAGTAATGTAAAAAATCAAATAAATGAATCTTTCTTTGCTCAATTTTTCGATCTTAGCCTTGGTGATTGGACCTTTCGAGGGATGGATGGGTATTTATTTTTGTCGTACTAGCACCACATCTAGACATCTATCAATGTGATTTTGGACAATAGCAAGGTCTAGGCCAAGAAATTCAATGTATGACCATGCAAATACATCTTGAAATTCCTGGAAGAATGATTTGTATGCAACAATATCTTCAGGGCTGCAATCAGAACCTAACGTCATATTTGTTGTGACACCAAGTTTGATTGAGATATCCACTTTAATAGTGGGAGATATGTTGGCCATATTCCTCTCCTCAAAATCATTGGGGGTTGGAATGCTATTTTTTAACAATTCTGATTTCCCATGAGGAATGAAGTCTTTCGAATTGACAAATAATTGGCCCAAAGACGGAGGTGGATGAGCTGGTTCTTCGAGAATAAAATATGCCCGATGGTGCATGTCATCCCAAGGAAATTTTGGTTCTGTAAGTGCTTCCAACATTTCTTCATCGATTCGAAAAGTTTAATTCGTCAAGTCTTGGGAACTTAATGCTATCGAGAGCATAACAATCTCACGAAAAAGAATCAGAAGGTTCATTAGAGCACGAGATGAAATAAATGGTGTTTGTATCGCTTGAATAAGTCACAGAGGGTAAACTTCTTTGATTGTTGTGAAATGTGGCACTGTGGAGAGGAACCACAAGTCGAGAAGTATCGAACGATACTCAAGCAGATATGGGAAATGATGTGAGTAATGGACATGCAGACCACATACTTCACAAGGATTATTGGTGTGGAATGATTTTTTGCATAGTTTTGGGGTGTCAAATAGATGAACCACTACGATGTTCTCATTGGGATCATCATCTAACATTAAGTGCATTAGATAGGAAAATATAGATAATTATGGTTGGCATGACCTAAAACTTCGCATAAAACACAAGTCGATGTGGCTCAAACTAAGGCAGTTGGAGGTGGGTTCATGGCTTTGTTCTAGTTTTCTAGTGGTGTCACACTCATTGTGTTGCCCCATCCTTCTTCTTGGGAGGATGTGTTGCCTTCTACGATCATGGAGGAGGGTGGTTGGAAGTACCAATAGGTTGCACAAGAATTAAATCAAACTTGTAGTGTGGGAGGTGGGTTGGAATGTGTAAGATACCAAACGGGGATGCCTAACATCAAACCCAAGAGATTGAGAGTTTCCATGACGAGCGTGCTTACGATTCATATGGTGGAAATAAACAAGGGTTTTTTTTTAATAGGCATTTCTCCCCATTGGTTCCTAGGTAATTTATTGGGAGAGGGGGCGGGTTAGGGTTGTGGTGGAGGTTGTTGTTGGGTTTCTACTTTACTAGAGGAAACTATGCAGAGCTCGTATATTTCCACTTTCGCAGGTGGAGGTTGTAGATCCTGAAAGGTTCCAATCACGGGAGAATTTTGAAAAGTGTTGATCCCTACATAAGTAAAATATGGGATAGATTATTGTCAATAGTGGGCACGACATTTTCCAGACAAGTTGTCCTCTTAGGAGAGTAGCACGTTAATTGGTCTAAGTTGAAAATTTTCCCTTCAGGGAACATAATAAGTCAAAAAATGGATGAATCAATTGCTTTCATCGCGTACAAATAACAACATCCAAGAAGGAGGTTGTAGTCAGTGTTGGCATTAACAACCTCGATGTTTATTAATACTATTTTCCTAGCTAACACTTTAGGGACATTTGGGAGAATTCCCTAAGGTTGAGTTGTGTGACCATCGTAAGAACGTAAAGTCATGAGTGTGATGTCTTTAATTTAGGAGACCTAATATTTTTCCAAACATGAGTTGACATAACGCAAGTCGAGGCACCTTCATCAATCATGCATCAATGAATCACCAAGTTTGGGATGGTCATTGGGACTTGGAATGCTACTGAAGAGGGCATACGTGGATCCAATTAATCCAAGTCATAAGTCATCAAATTGGAGTTAGAGAGATCGATCACACCTAAAGTTGACATTAAGGCTTTGTGTTGCACCCGACAGTTACTAAGAACTTCCAAATTTGACATGGAAGAAGGGGATTGTGCTATGCCATCCACAACATTGTAATTGGGAGCATCGTAAGTATTGGGGTTGTTGGCAGTATGACACAAATGAAACTTGGGGTCCTTAGGGATCTTGTCAATGGGTGGTTTCGGTAGGTGCAAAGTTTCAGTTTCATTAATGGGAGTTGTGCCTTTGTCCTTATCAATAGTGGAAGTTTCGGTAGTTGAACCGTATTGGTTATGCCATGTATACATGTTTTCCATTGGTTGTCCTATCACGACTCCTTGCTCAGGGAAGGAATTTTGTAGAACCACAGGTTTCCTTTGGGTGGGTTGAGGAATAGGTGGGTTGGTTGTTAATATTTTAAAAGTTTTTATGCCAAAACAAAAAGGATCATTAAAAGAATAACAATCACATCAGAACAAAAGATAACACAAAATTTATCCTGGGAAACCATCATGGGAAGAAAACCCAACAAAACTTGCTCAATATAGACTTCAACCAAGTACAGTGTAAGACCCAAAGAATAATACTAGATAGATTCATCCTCATCAAATGGATTGCTTCTCCTTTCTGTAGATAATTTGCTTGAGTGATATGCATTTCCAAATGAGGGATGTGCCTCTCCTATTTATACTAATCAATTGAGAGGCCTAATAACCCAATAAATCCTATTTCTCCTTGCTTCCAGGGTTGACTTTCCTTGGAAGACTCAAAAGTACATTTTAATAATACTTTTGTGGCTACTATTGAACCAACTTACAATGGAGGTTTTACCTCAATACTTTACATGACCAAATACATCAATGACATCCCCAATTGAAGGAACAACATCTCTAGAAGGGGTAATGATAATAATAATAATAATAATAATAATAATACAAAATAGAATATCTTCTATGATTACATTTCTTTAACATTGGATTTCCCTTTTGGGGTAGTCGTCTCTTCACGTTGGTTTGACTCATTCCATAGTTGATGTGCCTTAGCCAAGTGAGGAAAGTGATGGATATAATTCCCATAAACACTGCAAAAAGAGTAAGGATGGCTAGTTTGTAGTTGAGTATTTTTGGCTTGTTTAGGCAGTTTGATGGGGTTTTAGACTGTGGAATTCACACAAGTGTTTTCAGGTGGATTTTCCTACCATTAATTATCCCCTTTATTCTTTCCTTGATTATTTTCTTGGGATGTATTGGTTAAGTATTGGTTCCAACTTAGCTAGGCATGTCTTTCTAGGAGTACACTTTCCCTTGTGGGAAAGGAGGAGGAGTAGGGTGTTGTTCCACTAGAGTAGTTGGTGGTGCTCCAGCAAACGAGTAATACGGGGTCATGAGTAGATGGGGAATGAAGGAAATAGAAGCACCACCACACATGGTGTCGCTACAGGAGGTTCCATGAACATGGGGGAATAAGGTAGGAGTTGAGTAAGAGGTACTCATTCATGAGTGTGACAACGCACGTGATAAATTGAGGTTGTAACTCGAAGTGGTATCTAGGCCCTAATGGGGACACACTACGTTGGGAACTTATCGGTATGCATAACCACTCACTAGGGGAGGGTAAGGTACATAATTTTTGGGTTGGGATACGACAGTTTCAATAAACCCATTTGCAGTGTGGGATTCCACAAGAAATTCCTTCTGAGAGGAGTCTCTACGAAGGGCATAGGGGATGATGGTATATAAATACCTAAAATATGCATAGATTAGGTCAAACTTATAATATTTTTGGATAGCATATTCCTTGGTTTGAGGTCGCTCAAAGGCCAAAACCTTGCATATAAGGGGAGGAGGGACTTAAAAAACTAGTCTAAGAATATCCTATCATCAAGATTAATATTACAAATTCCTAGGCATCGAAGCCACTTGTGGATATTGTCCATGATGTGTGTGGAAACATTCTTTCATAAAGAGAGGAGAATATTGACTACTTCATCATATTGGATAGGAAATTGAAATAATTTCAGGAATGTGGAGGATAGAGACACAAAATTGGAATGTGTCCCATGTGTTTAATCAATATACCACTTGGTTGCAATGTTGGAGAGGGTTCTTTGGAATAAACACAGTCAGATAGTATCATCCACTATAGAGTTGGAGGAACACCATAAATGAAAAGATATGATGTGAATATGGGGATCTTCTCCAGACTTCCCTTCAAACTTTGGAATGCCTAATGAGGGTTTAGTAGGAATAGGGGACCAGTTTGGATCATGCATATCGAATCATTGGTTAGCCTCGACAAATTAGGGAGGTTTATGCTAGACATAAAAGGAAAGCTCGCAGTAGTGGATGTGGATGAACCATCCATGGTGTTGGTCTGGTGGATATTATGGTGCCTCCACCTATAGTTTCATCTGTGGTTCCACCAATCATTCTACTAGTGATTCTACCAATGGTTTTGTTAGCGACTCCACCACCATTTGTACCTCTGGTACTATCTAGGTGTGTGGATGATCTTGGACATAATAAGTCAAAATCAACAGGTGAATGTTTTATGTGTTGAAGTGGGGTTTGACGTGAGGTTTCGGTCGTAAAATATACTGAACTGAACTGAGGGGATTCACCCTGAACCCTCTGAATAGTACCATTGGAATGTACCCAACCCCACAAAACACACCAATGTTGGGTGACTGGGATCTTTAATGCAATGGATGGATGAATCTAATCTAATCACAACAAAATAATACTCTTTAATGCCATCCCAACATGCCAAACAAATTATAACTTTTAAAACATTCAACCATTAAGGAATATTTCCCTTCAATGCAACCTAGTTCCATATTCTGCATGTAATGTAGTGTAATTACACATAAATATTCAAACAATAACCTCTTCATATGATGTATAAATTCCATTACACCTATGGGAAGTTCCCCATAGCCATCTAATCAACTAAATAAATCAATTTTACATTCCTTCATGGAACACCATTTTTTATAGAAAACATTCAACATTTACACATTCTAAGGAGGTATAATTTAAGCACCTATCAATAGCATATCTATAATAGTTATTTCAGACTGCCAGTCCAAACTCAGATCTAATCTGTTATATCCATACATAGCCATATGGTCTTCCCTAAATATCAGTCCGCCCTATGAACATAATTCCACAAAAGACTGGCTTCTAACATCATGGTAAAATGAACATTACTATATTTCCTTAAAGCATATCTATACATTAATTCATATTAGATTTAATACATGAACTTATAAGTCTATAAACCCATGTGGGGCCTGATACAGTACAGCCATATGCATATATATGGATTTTCCTAATATCATACCCATAATTGTTCATAATTTATAAGCAACTAGCCTCATAAAACATACATTAAATCAACAATATACTCTACCACAAATAGCAAATTTGTGGCACTACTTTTAGATCATATTTTTCCTCATTAAATGGAAGCCACAACCCCGTGAATGATCTAATACAGAACATCCATATATGTCCATATGGGTTGTCCTAAAATTGTATCTCCTAATACTCATAAATTCCATGACAAACTAGCATCTAACCGCTAGCCTAACACATTAACATACCTCTTCTGTGAGCTACCAATTTACCAACCTAGGGTTATCCATTCACCATGAAAATATATACAAATTAAAAAAATATAATGTCATATATCTATCATCCTCCATGGGAACATTTACAGCCGCATACATAAATTAAATAAATAGCATAAGTACTTGTCTTTTATAAGGGCTCAACTGGCATCAACCATATAACTTTCCTCATGGCCTTAGACATTGTCAAGAAAAAACACATGTGCAGGTCATCTCTGGGATGAGGTATTTGAATTCACACAAGAAGGTCTCTTATAAATCAATCCCTAAGGATAATACTCTTAACATCATAGTTCAATCCTCCTTCAATGCAATGATGTGATCACTAACCCTTCTTTCTCAGGAATGTACCACCTCTCCCGAAAGACAATATTAAGATCATTATGCATTCATTCTTAGTTTTGTACCCCATCTCCTGAAATACAATCTATGGCCTATGCGGTATCCTTAAAATAATTATAACCCCTCTCCCAGAGAACCACATACCACAATTGAACTCTATTGTCTAGGATTGTACCCCCTCTTCTACAAGACAAGCACAATAACTAGGTTGTGTGCTTAAAATTTCCCCCCTCTCTTGCAAGGTCTGATGCATCCAATTAAGGAAAATACTTGCACAAGATTAACCCCCTTTCCTGCAATGCAAGCGCAATAGTGGATTTTTCTACATCGGATTATCCCCCTCTCCTATCATACCAAGTTATGGTGAAGTTACTATCTTCACCATGACACAACACTTCTTGACCTTCCAGTTCCAAAATCACCATTCGAGTACCTACTAGAGAATTTGAATTCAATGGAGAATATCTCTCCCAGACTCTCTAAAATCCTCCGTTATGCGATATTCATTAACTTTCAAGAAAAACTAGTGCAAAATGTGTGCAAAACCCTATGCCAAATCTGTCTTTGGCATTCACAATTCTTGTTAGAGAAACATTTTCACTAATAAAAAAACTCAACAATGAAGGAATGAAATATGGATAAATTTGAATTACCTTAGACCCATTCTAGATTAACTCTAGAACATTGAGGAAAGACTCGTAATCAGTAGGGCTTCCAAAAACCACTCAATGTCTCATTCAAGTTCTCAATAGAGTAAATTGAATCCACTAAGACTGACTCTAGAACAATGACAGTGACACACCCAGTCCATGACCAATTCAAATTCATCAAAGTTGGCTCTAATCTACCTTAATTGGCTCTTAATTACCCATGAATTACTCCTTCTACATGAAGGAAACTCGAATTTCACCCACTGACTCAAATTTTTCCAAATCCACTCCCATGCATTCATGATAACTCGAATTGACCCAAATATACCCAAATTAACCAAGGATGGCTCGAATTCATTTTATTAACTGAGGATTACTGAATCTAGACACTAATTAACTAAGGACAACCTTCAGTTACCAAATTGACTCTAACTTACTGATGGTTACTCCAATTCACTGAAGTAACTAGGGTGCATTATGCATGGTGAGTGGTGCATGGGTGCATGGTGCATGGTGTATGGTTGCATGGGTGCATGCAAAAACATTAATTAGATAAAATAGGACCACCATGGTCCAATAACATCAAAATTAGGAACTCTAAAGTACTGTTAAGGGCATCCACGACTCGTAAATCCAACCCCTTTACATGTGGAATCCCAAGAACCCCCATCAATTTTGTTTTCCATGTTGTGCATTCTTTTAGTGATAATAATAATATTAATAATATTAATAAATAAATAAGTCATCATAATATCCATGGTTCATGGTCTAGGCATCTAGTGGCACAATAAGAGAATATAATCAAATCATAGGTGGTTGAGGATTACATTCAGGATATTATATCCCCTCCCCCTTGAAACAATGCATCATCCTCGATGCATAGTTACTCATACGTTCCTTCACGCATGTTTTTATCATTTCAAGTCTCATAACTCCTCTTTTGAGAAACCATAATACTTTCCACTCCGACCTGATTTTTTTTCTATCTCCACAGCCTATGGGATGTGACTTTCTTCACCTTGCTAGTCCCTCTGGATATCACCAACCCTTCACCCTGTCATTTCCTCAGAATATCGCCATCTCATTCTCAAGATTTCCATGCGAGAATCGGGACTAGCATAGTGGTTCCTAGTGTAGAAGCAAGGGTCAATCTTCAATCCCCATTATAGGGTATTGAAACCTTATGACAAGTCCTTCAATATTTTAATGGAATACATCTACCTGAATCATAATTCAATCAATTGGTTATGTGATTATCCATCATGTATAAAGATTCCAGATACATAAAATACATCTTCGTAATAAATTCCAATTAATCACAATAAATACATCAGCATATACTAAGGTACATAAAATATAGATACTTCTTCAACAAATATCACAAAGATATTCATATCACAAGAATATATCACAATGATACTTTTCTAACAATGATCACAAGATACTTTTCTAACAAAGATCACAAATATGTCCATATGACAAAGATACTTATCTAACAAGGATCACAAAGATACTTTTCTAACAAATATACATGTATCACATTCTACATGATTAGTGTTGGATATATATAAGGATACATGAAGCACATCTTTAACAAGGTACTTGAATCATACTTTTATCAGTTACACAATTAGTACATTCTTTTCAATAAAGATATATGAAATATCACTAAGATACTACCAGGATACCTTTCAATAAGGACACATGAAATGTCACCTACACCTTACCAAAATACCTTTCAACAAAGGTCACAAAGGTCACATGAACATTTATACACTTTAATGTAACATGCAAAGCAACTTATATACAACAGTTTCCATCTAACTAAGGAACCAAAAGGCCATAACAACTAGTAGTTTAAACATACTACTTTTCATCTCAACACAAGTATAAGTATTCTTTAGAGAGTCGTCAAAAAGACATTGTACATTTAATACCAATCGGTATCAACTAGTACCATCAACCAACATCAATCATAATATATCACTCAGAATACATCAACCAAACTACATCAATCATACTACATTAATCAGAATACATCGATCAAAATACATTGAACAAAATACATCGATCGAAATACATCAAACAAAATACATCGATCAAAATACATCGATCAAAATACATCAAAAATAATACATCGATCATAATATATCGATCAGAATATATAAAATACAATACATCAATCAAAATACAATAAACAGAATACATCAATCATAATAACTAAGAGCGACAAAATACAACCAAGTCCAATCCTCATCGCATCAGATACCATATACATCGAATAATTCCTCATTAAATCATACCATACCATTATCATCATATCCTATATTATATTAATAATACATATATACACCCAATGGAATCACACGAACACTACTAATATTTCACTTATGTAAACACTCGACACATATGCAATCATGTCTCACCTGCACACATACTACATTAGTATCAATAATATACATATTTTGATATCAACCCCACCTAATTTTCATTACGTAACTTACACTATCAACCAAGGTAAATACATACTCTCGTCATGTAACCGAAATTTCTACCACCAAAAACTTCTAATATCCTACATTAAGATAATTACTTAGTTATATAGCACTCATATATATATATATATATATATATATATGATTCCATATTATATCACTCTCATACTCCCATAGCATATAATACCATATATACACAACTCACTACTTTGATTACATATACTTTATATATAATACCATATAATAC
>LPNX010532941.1:897876-951301 GCA_001517045.1 Pseudotsuga menziesii | reverse complement strand
TTATAATTATACATTTTATAATACATATAAGGAAATAAATAAACAATGAAAACAAACAGTTACGAGGTTGGGGATGTGCTCTCTTTTGGAGAAACGTATTTTTCAAACACTATATCTATTAATTAAGATAAAATAAAACAATTTGAATGGGGGTTGTGTTCTCTCCGGGGAGACGTCATTTCCAAACACCATACCAATTAATTAATATACATTAAAGCAATTTGAATGGGGTTGTATCCCCATTCAAAGACCATATTGCATAGCTCTAGAGGTGGGCATTAGGGCCAATTACATAAGCGAAATGAAACTTTCACCAATCCTCCAGAATTTGTTATCTATATATTTCATTGAGCAGAGAAGATACTAAGCTTATCCACAGAATTCCAAAATAATTGATTTCCTTACCTTATTAACAAAGGGATTCTAAATCGTTTCATTTAATATATACATTGTCATCGACTCCCAATATATCATTTAATCTATATTTTGTTTTGAAAATAACCCACATAATAACATATTAGCTATGCCTTATCCCAACCAATCCACTAAACATTTGTTGATGACCCCTTAGATTAATTGAAATCCTAAAATGTATTTTCTTTTATAACTAATCAATAAAATTGTCCCCACTTAATAAGCACCAATTTCATATCTCAACTTCACTATTTAACCAATTAAAATTTAAGTTAAATTCAATATTTAACTCTTAATTGAAATTCATTGTTTAACTAAACTACAACTTTTAGCTAAATTCAATATGTTACTAAGTTTTAAACTTAAATTTAAGTTCAACATAATTAAACTAAGGCTTACGTTAAATTCTCTTTTTCTTTGGGTTAAATCCATTATTTAAATAAACAAAGATTTTATGGATTTAAATATTATAAAACTTAACATTTAACTCCTCTCAACTTAATTGATAATTTTGTAGGTTTTGTTATGACAACTTGACATAAATGAATGTATATTGATCCATTATTAAACATGCATTAATTTCAACAATTTTTAATACTACAGACCAAGAAAATATATCACCTTTAACCTTATTTACATGGTTGTCATTATTTAAACAAATAATTCAATGGATATAATAATCACAATATATCTAGGGGATCTTGATTTCTGTTTTTTTGTGTAGAAATAGGCTTTGTTAAAGAGCTTATAACTATCAATCTGCATGCTCCAGACCTGCGATCTTTGAATCTATCGGATCACTGCCGAGACAGGTGAATAATTTGCAGATTGGGGTCAATCTGCATGCTCCAGACCTGCTGATGGCATCTGGGGTGGGCAGTTCGCCTCCTGAGTGCTCGGCTACCTTCGATCAGCTAATAGCCTCTCATAACCGGAGATCTAGAAAAGGAGATCCCCCGAAGTTTGTCAAAAGAATTGCAGACGTGCCGGAAGTAGCCCTTCCTCCAGAAGAAACCATCCAGGTTGCTCTCTCCCTGGCAGATCGAGCCCTAATCGGGAAATTCACGGGGCTCTAGCCCTCGCCAAAAAATACTGATAGCTGGATTCAAAGAAACTAGAGGCCCCTAATCTCTAAAAATGTTGCATCATACTCCGTCGGAAGGGGTTACTTCCTTTTCGACTTCGAATCCAAGGAAGACAAAGACTTAATCTTTAGGAATGGGCCCTATTTCATGGGGCCGCAGGGTCTCTATCTCAATGGGTGGACTCTGGACTTCGACCCCGAGGCTGACATCCCCAAAGTTGTGCCAGTCTGGGTCAGACTCCCCAATCTCCCTATGCATTGTTAGAACCCCAAATTTCTCCATGCTATAGGGAACGTCCTAGGGAAATATATAGACATGGCTAGCCCAAAGGACCAATACGCCTACGCTTGCATATGTGTTGAGGTTGACCTCGAAGCTGAATTGCCAAAAGCTATCAAATTAACAGTGGGGAACTAGGCCCATTTCCAAAAGCTTGACTATGAACAACTCCCTTTCAAGTGCAGAGGTTGCCATGAATATGGGCATTTCATCCGTAATTGCCCTAAAAATCCTGAGATCCAACAAGACAAGGTGGAAGGATGGCATAGGGTGAATAGGGCTAAACCTAAAAATCAATCAGGTGAGGCTCCAAAGAAAGGTGAGGGGAATAAAGTCGCTAGAGTTACCCCCCTTGAAGGATCTCAAGAAATCTCCAACACTAAAGAAACTAATGAAGCAAGGGACAAATCAAATGAAGTCGAAGAGAAATTTAGTAATGGAGACAGTAAGGACTATGAAGCAGCCATCTCAGATTATCAAGTGAAAGACCAAGACGAAGGTACAGCAGTGTTAAAAGAAGGATATAGCATGGAACAATCAGAGGAAGAACAAGAATCAGAAGAAGAGGAAGAGGAGGAAGGGGAAATAGAGCTGACTACCCCAAGACTGTCTAAAACCAAAGGAAGGAAATCCAAGAAAGAAGTAAGGGAACAAGCTACCTACAAGGATAAGCTACAAGGTTCCCAGCTAACTTTGGAAAAGCTGCTGAAAAACACAAGAAATACCCGCTAGCATGGGCATGCCCAGAAAGGGATGCCTACAGCCACCAAAAGTAAGTAATGAAGGTCCTCTCCTAGAACTGCAGAGGTCTCGGAAGCAAACCCAAGGAAGAAGCTATGATGGATTTAATATCTATACATCAATCGGACATCTTTCCGATCCAGGAGACCAAAATGAAGGAAGCCGCATTTCTCCAAGTTAGCCTGAAATTTTGGAAAAAAAGGGGCAAAGCTGCAATTAGTTCAAGGGGCGCATTCGGAGGCATAGGAACCCTGTGGGATGACAAGAAGTTTGAGGCTGTTGACATCAAGTATAGCTCTTTTTGGATCCTCACCCTGTTGAGGCAAAAAGACACTAACACTCTAGTAAGAATTTTCAATATTTATGCACCTAATTCTTATGCTGAAAAAAAAAATCTGTTGGAATCTCCTTCGTGAGGAAAGGAGTAATCTGCAAGGAAATGTAATCCTTGCTGGGGATCTAAACGTCATCCTCAGCCAAGATGAAAAAAGAGGGGGATCTCTGGTCAGAGACCCCATCAAAGAAATTGTGGATGAGATCATTTTGGAATGGGACCTCATGGATGTAAAGCTATCTACTGGAAAATATACATGGAACAATAAGAGGATTGAGCCCAGGCATATTGATGCCAGACTTGATTGTTTCCTGGTCCAGGACACTTTCCTCCTACTTGGTCTGAATTTGTCCTCTAAAATCTTACCGTTTGGAGGTTCGGATCACAAACCTATTCTTCTCGAGATGGTGAGCGATAAGAACTTGGGCCCTATACCATTCAGATTCAATCCTATGTGGGCCAAACGCCCTGAGTTTCTAAGAATTGTTTCTGAGTCTTGGTCTACACCGGTTACAAGGTCTCCCTTCTATGTATGGGAGGAGAAACTAAGACGGCTAAAAAAAACTCTAAAGACTTGGGCTAAGTTGATTCCCTAACCAATTCAAGCTAAAACCCACGCAGCCCTTGCGCTGGAGATCCACCAAGCCAAAATGGAGGATAGAAACGTGGACCACAAAGATATCCAAATGGAGATCAGGTTGCACGCGGAACTTCATGCTGCATGCAGACAGGAGTCTAAGTAGTGGAGGCAAAACTCAAGGTGCAAATGGTTGAATGACGACGAGAGGAACACTAGCTACTTCCACAAGCAGGTTGAGGCTAGAAAGAATTTTAATTGTGTGCTCGAGATCCAGGCTCATGACAGGTTGATCACCAAGTTTGATGACATAAAATCTGAAGCGACTAAGCACTTCAACGAATTGTTCATGGCCCGACCTATTACTGAAGACATCAAGCTCCTGAATCTTGTCCCTAGAGCAATGAAGAAAAAAGACAACAATATTCTGAGACAGATTATCACTTTGGATGAAATCAAGAAGGTCGTCGATGGTATGGAGGACGACAGAGCTCTGGGTCCAAACGGGTATAATGCCAATTTCATAAAAAGTTGCTGGGACATTATAAAAAATGACTTTTTTAAAATGATCAGCAAATCTCAGAGGTGTAATAAAATTGGAGGTAGTACAAATTCTGCCTTCCTGGCTGTCATCCCCAAAGAGAAGGATGCTAGGTCATTTGACAGGTTCCGGCCTATATCCTTGTGCAACATAGGATACAAAATAATTACTAAGATTATGGCCGGTAGATTAAAACACATCCTGCCTTACCTTATTCCGGAGAACCAAGGTGGATTCGTTAAAGGAAGAAAGATTTGGGACAATATCATTTTAGTTCAAGAGGCTATTCATTCTAGTCTGAATAACAGAGACAAAGGAATGGTGGTGAAGCTTGATTTAGCGAATGCTTTCGACAGAGTCAGCCATTCATTTCTCTTTCAAGTTATGCGGAGATATGGATTCGCCTCAAATTTTATCGCATGGGTCAAGGCCTGTATCAGCAAGCCATGGATAGCCCCGCTAGTCAACGGAAGAGCTTCCCCCTTCTTTCAAGCTACAAGAGGTTTGAGGCAAGGATGCCCGTTCTCCCCCCTGCTTTATGCCATTCAAGCTTCTGTTCGAAGCTTTCAGCTGGAATATGCTTGGCAAGATTAGGACCTACATGGCATCAGGATGGCTAGAGGCACAAAAGATATCAATCATGCGCAATTCGTGGATGATACTATCTTGCTTGGAGGAGCCAGTCAGATAATATCCCGTCGATTCCAGAGAAAAATAAACCGTTATTGTCAAGACTCTAGAAGCAAAATCAATTTAAGGAAGAGTCAGATCTATGGTTGGAATATAAATCCTAGGGAAATTTTAGATATCACCCGGGTTCTTAACATGGATGGATTTGTTTCATGGGAGTCCTTTAACTATCTTGGTGTCCCTATTTTCAAATCCAAGCCCAAGAGCTCAGCCTGGAACCCAATAGTGGAAAAAATCAAAAGGAAAATCATGGGATGGGGGACAGACTGGTTAAATCTGGTTGGGAAGGTAATTTTAATAAAATATGTTTTGAACAGCTCCCTACTTTATCAATGCTCACTTCTTCTTGCTCTGGTCAAAATTATAACACAGATTGAAGGCTTGGTGAGATCTTTTCTTTGGCAAGGTGGGGAAAATGTGGGGGGGCAAAAAATTTGCTCTGGTTAATTGGAATACTGTCAAATTGCCTAGATCGGAGGGTGGCCTTCATATCAAAGATTTGAGAATTCAAAATTTAGCCATGGGAGCCAAGCTGCTCTGAAGCATGCTTGATTCCAAGCCGACCTGGAGCAGTCGTGTGCTTAGATGTAAATATTTCCTGGGACAGCAGTTTAGATGCCTTGATGGGGATCGTGAGATAAATAATGGCTCTCCAGTTTATAAAATATGTAACAAAGCGTTGCCACACTTCAAATAGGAGTTGCATTGGACTCCGGGAAATGGAAAATTGGTCAACATGTGGCACGATGTGATCCTTGGCAAACCTCCTCCTCATCTTCCTCGACTGCAACACTGGATGGAAACGCTGGGAATTAAAACAATCTGGGACATATCTAATTGGGAAATCGATGAGCCTTATCGCTGGGCTGGATGGGCTCTACCGACGTGCCCTGAAGAGTTAGAGAATGACAAAAATTTGTTATTAAACCATCTGGCTGGGCTAACTCTGTTTTCTAAACTCAGGAAGGACAGGCGTAGTTGGGGAAGGAATTCCGGTAGTTATTCAGTGTCTGAGGGATACCAGCGATTTGCAGCTAGTTACAATGTGCCTGTCAATCCAGAAATGTGGAACTATCTGTGGAAATGCAACACGTTGTCGAAGATTGAGCGGTTCACCTGGACGTTGATGCATGAGAGAGTTCTTACGGGGGAGAATTTGGAGAAAAGGGGGTTCGCTGGTCCATTTCGCTGCCCCCTATGTGCTGAAGCTCCTGAGAATATCAACCATCTTTTTTTAAAATGTCCATATGCCATCTCAGTCTGGAAGGATGTGATGAAGCGTTGGGGAGACGGTATGCATTTGCCGGACAAAATTCAAGCCTGTTTTCTCATCTAGGATAAATTATATTAGGGAGAGCTGACTAATAAAAAAGGACTGAGGGCCTGTTGGATGAAACTCCCCAAAATAATTTGTTGGTGTCTTTGGAATGAAAGAAATCATAGAATCTTTCAGGACAAAAATCAGCCAGCGTGGAAGACTGCTATCAAAATCAATGCTTTGCTCGGGGAGGTTGTTAGCATTTCAAAGATCCCAAATAATAAAGAAAAAAATTGGATGCAAAGTCTCAATTAATGGTTGTAAATAACATGGCTGTTAAAAAGTTGGATGAATGGGATGTCAAGATGGACAAGTCGCAGTTTGAGAACTGGCTAAGAGAAAGGAAGATTTTTAAACTATTTTTCAACGGGGCCTCCAAAGGGAATCCTGGAAGAGCGGGAGGAGGAGGAGTTATCATTGATCCTGGAGGGAAAGTTGAGACAGAATGCTTCTAGAACATTGGATATGATTCCAACAATATGGTTGAGGCATATGGGCTTTGGCAAGGTCTCAAACAGCTGAAGGAAAAGGGAGTGGTCGAAGTAATGGTTTTTGGTGATTCCAGGTTAATTATTCAGGCATTGAATGGGGGAAGAAGGGGGAAGAATGAGCGAATTGCAAGACTAATTAAGAGAATTAGATCCAAGGCCAATACATTCAGGAAGGTTAAATTTTTCCATATTCTTAGGGAGCTAAATGTTCTGGCAGATCTGGCAGCCAACAAATCTATAGTTGTTGGTCTTAATGAGCTTATTGTCAATTCGGTTGTAAGTATTGATATACCTCCCTAGTTCAGTTGTAGGCTAACCGACTAGAAGAAGCTGATATTTTGGTTGTTTGTTGTAATGTGTTTCCTATTTCGGCACCTTCTTTGTTGAGTTCTTCAATATAACATAACCGCTCTTGTTAAAAATAATAATAATAATAATCACAATATATCTAATTCATGCAATTACATGCACAATCATATCGTAGGATACATATATGATATTTAGAAGATACTTTGTTTTAATATCACGAATGGCCTAATTAACACCTCATAGGACTTGAGACATTGGTGTTAATAATAAATACTAGAAGTTGCGATGTGTTGGCCATAAAAACATTGTTAGGAGATCATTAACATTTTTTACATCATATCATAAACATAAATAAATTGCATAAACACACAATCATAAATCCATTGAAGGCCCAAACAATCGTAGGGTTGTCACCTAAGCTTTGATACCACTTGTAACATACTCAACCCTAGAAAACACAGAAAGGCCATGTGACTGGTATTTTAACACATGGGATGGTTGAATCTAAGTTAAGCACAGCAAAATAATACACTTTAAGGTCAAGCCAACATGCCAAACAAATTAAAACTTCTAAAACATTCAACCATTAAGGAACATTGTCCTTCCAATGCAACCTAGTTCCAACCTAGTTCCTCACTCTACATGCAATGCAGTGTAATAACACATGAATGCATTGCAGTGTAATAGCACATGATTGCATTCAGACCATAACATATTCATATGATGTCTAACTGTCATTTTACCTATGGGAAGACTCATGTAGCCATCTAATCAACTAACTAAATCAGACTTGCAATCCTTCATGGAACTCCATTTTTTACAGTAAACATCCATCATTTACTGTAGCGTCCCCGTACCCCATAATGAGGATAAATTAAAAACTTTGCTTCAAGAACCCTTGTTCTCCTTTCGAAACACAAGGCACGAACATTAACACACTCTTCAACCTTCATTCACAGGCTTAGAAACCACTGTAACAATGGTTCCACCCTTGGCAGATCCCTTCTGCGACTAGAAACACCTTTTCTGCACTAAACATGTCCTTTTCGCACTACGCCTTTTGCCTTCCCCTTCCGCACTTACGCTTTCCTCATTTCCGACCTTGAAACTCGAAATATGGAAACTCAAAGGATCGACGAAGTGAATTGTCATCATTCTGCCTTCCGCCTTCCGCACTTCCGCTTTCCGCCCTTCCGACCTTGGAAATCAGAAATAGGAAAAATAATGGGCGACGAAAACATTTAACGGCTCTTCTGCCTTCCCCTTTTTTCCCTTCCGACCTCAAAACTCGGAAATCAAAAACATAATGGGCGACGAAAACACTTAACGGCTCTTCCGCCTTCTGCTTTCCGCCCTTCTGACCTTGGAACTCATAAATCGAAAACATAACAAACAGCAGAAATACTTAACGGCTCTTCCGCTTTCATCCTTCTGCCCTTTCGACCTCGGAACTCGAAAATCGGAAATATAACAAATGGCGGAATCCTTTATCCACTTTATGCCTTTCGACTTTCGACTTCCACCTTTCGACTTCTACTGCAGAACTCAGAAATCGAAAAAACAACAAACAACCTTAGCCTTTTTCTACACTTTCGACTTCTACTTTCCGACCCGGACTTCGAAAATTAGAAAGTTTTCTTTTCGCCATAGAACTTTTCTGCGCTTCCACTTTGTGACCTCAAACTTCGAAAATCAGAAAACACACTTTCTTCCTTGTTTTCAATTGCCCTTTCTGCCTTCCGTAGGTGGATCCCGGGGTGCGGGAACACAACAATTCTTCCCTGTTCAACTTTCCCTTTTATGGTTTCTGCCTTCCGCCTCCCTCAGGCGGATTCCAAGGGGCGGACACACTAAGTTAGCTGCCTCCTGACTTAGTAACAGGATTCTAGCCTCCATGAACTTAGGCAAATGCATTGCAAAAACATAAGGCATATACATAAGTAAAATGAAGGAAAATTCTACTTAAAGATCAATAAGCATTCAACATGATCATAATAACTCATAAGAAAATACATGGCATAAACAAGCATAACAGAGATACTTATATTGAAGATTAAGATGTCCTGCAACCAACTATGTCACTGCAACGTTCCACCCAACCATAGGCCAATGTGTTCATTAATCTCTCAATACCACTACCACCCCCGAGTTGGGCATGATTTTCACAAGTAGCTAGGGAACAACAGGCTTACACATAGCCAGAACTCATAACACACAGTTAAGCCAACATATGGGTTTCACAGGCTACATAGCCAAGCCATCTCACAATTGGGTTTATCAGACTGTCCAAGAAACAAGCCAAAACACTCTTGAGTTTGACAGGATACACAGCCAAGCCAACAAACAGTTGGGTTTCACAAACTGTATACAGTGAAGCCAACATCCACATTAAGGACTAGCCAAGCCAACATATGGGTTTCACAGGCTACTCATCCAAGCCATCTTTCACAGTTGGGTTTCATAGACTGTCCATCCAAGGATTACACACATGGCCCAAAGAACAAAAAGACACAGCCAAGCCAAGATCCAATTGGGTTTCATAGGCTACCCAGCCAAGCCGGTCTCCTTCGGGTTTATCAGGCTGCTAAAGCAGTGGACAAGAAGAACTACTAAGCTAGTGAGCTCATCCAAAGAGCTAAGGATACCCTCACAAGATCTATCTAGCAAGGCATCCATGTTTCCTACACACTCAACAAGGAAGTGTCCACCTCTCTGCTCCACAATCTCTCGAGATACACCTTCCCTTCCAGTGCTCTTCAGGATATGCAAAGCAGATTCACCAGCAACTCTTATCTTATTGTGAGGTTCCACACTAGGTTTATCAAGCACATTCTACGTCACTTCCACTCCTAGGTCTTACATACAGTTCAAATCCAAACCAGGGTGCACAACACAGCAAACCACAGGGAAAACACAGCAACACAGGCTTCACTCACTATGTAACAAAGGAAACCACTGCAGAAACACCTTCCGCACCTCAAGAGAGTGAAACAAAATGCTCTAAACAATGAAACACTACACAACAACACTTGGGAGGCCACATAGGACTACACTCTCATAAAATTGAGTGATCTCCACTGCCCATTTACTCAACAATACCACGAGTTTCTCAACCAGGATTGAATGACCAGCATGAACAACACGGAACAGAAAACAACTCTGCAAGCAGGCTCCACGAACGGCGCCAATGAACCAAATGGTTGAATGAACGAAAGAATGACAATCCCCGACCGTCAGGAACAACAAAACCTTCTTACGTCTGGGAGAAAGGACAGACTAGCACGCATCACGTGCTTTCTTGGTGCAGAATAAAGAATGTGGCTTCCCAGGCTGCAAGCTTGCTCAAACAAGCAATTTGATTGCCATGCCTTGCTTTGCCCAAAGCATTAACTGCCTCAACCAATTTCCTACAAGAAAATTGAATGATTGAGCACAGGGACAAGCCAGGGTGGACGGGTTAACGAACGGGTAAATTTTGAACAGATCTACGGTTGGGATCGACCATCAAACAGATCAATGGCGCACAGCGATTTCGCTAATTCAACTAGCGTGACTTAACAAACTTTTCGTGTGCGTGAAATTTCTATCCAAATCCACTTTACCAAATTTGGAGTCCACATTTGATCTGGTGGGGACACAGATCCGACGGTCAACAAGGATTTCACAGGACAAAATTAGTCAACTTGGCTAGAGGGCGCAAAATTTCTATCCAAAATGATTTAATTCCAAGCTCGTCTCCACCTAGGTGACTTGGACGACAAATCAGCGAAGGATTCTCTGCTAATTAGACTAGGTTTTGTAAGGATTGAACCCACAATCACAACCTGGAATCTGTTGGCTTAATCTCTCTCTATTCCTCTATGAAATCATGCCCCTGTGTATTTCATGTTGGAGTCACATAACTAGTTGTGGTATTTTATTAATTGTATAATTACATGATATATCAAAATGTATTGTGCATGCCTTAGCACCATAACCATAGGTATCAACCTTGATCACCTATACACAAAACATCAATCAATGGCAGGGCCTTGGCCTTGAGATCCATTCCATGATATGAATACAATATACACATCATGTACAATTCAATACCATTGGGGTCAAAACCGGGGAACACACTCCCCTCCCCTTTGGGGTCAAAACCGGGGTGTTACAATTTACACACTCTAAGGAGATAGAATTTAAACACTTATCAATAGCATATCTATTTAAACACTTATCAATAGCATATCTATTAGTTATTTCAAACTTCCAATCCCAACTCGGATTTGATCTAGTACAACCATACATGGTCATATGGTCTGCCCTAAAGATCATTCCATCCCATTAACATAATTCCACAAAAGACTAGCTTCTAACATCATAGTAAAATCAACATTATTATATTGCCTTAAAGCAAATTTATACATTAATGCATATCAGATTTAATACATTAAATTATCAATCTATAAACCCATGTAGGACCTGATATAGTACATCCATGTACGGCCATATGGACTATCCCAATATCAAACCCATAATTGTTCATAATTTATAAGCAATTAGCCTCCTAAAACATACATCAAATCAGCAATCTACTCTACCAAAAATAGCAGATTTGTGGAACTACTTTTATATCATATTTTTTCTTGTTAAATGACAACCACAACCCGATGGATGATCTGATCCTGAACATCCATATATGGCCATATGGACTGTCCTAAAATCAATTATCCTAATACTCATAAATTCCATAAGAAATTAGCTACTAATCGCTAGTCTAATACATTAACATGCCTCTTTTGTGAGCTGTCAATTTACCAACATAGGGTTAGTCATTCAACGTGAGCATATATACAATTTAATGACATATAATGATAGAGATCTATCATCCTCCATGGGAACATGTATAACAGCATACATAAAGTAAATAAATAGCATAAATGTGTATCTTTTATAAGGGTGCATATGGCAACAACCGAACAACTTTCCTCCTAGCCTTAGACACTATCAAGCAAAACCACCTGTGCAGGTCACCCCCGAGCTGAGAGGTTGGAATTCACACTAGAAAGTCTCTTCTAACTCAATCCCTAAGGATAATACTCATAACATCAGAGGTCACTCCTTCAAGATAATGATGTGATCACCAACCCCTCTTTCTCAAGATTGCTCCCAAAAGACAAGATTAAGATCATTGTGCCTTCTTTCTCAGGATTGTACCCCCTCTCTCTAAAGACGATCTATGGACAATGTGGTATCCTTAATAGGATTGCACCCCCTCTCCCATAGAACCAATTACCACAATCAAAATCTCTTTTCCATAATTGTACCCTCTCTCCTCCAAGACAAACACAACAACTAGATCACACACTTGGGATTGTCCCCCTTTCCTGCAAGGACTAGCGCATCAAATTAAGGAAAATACTTGTACATGATTAAGTCCCTCTCCTGCAATGCAAGCGCAGCAATGGAATTCTTTGCACGGGATTATCCCCCTCTCCTAATAGACTAAGTAACGATGAAGTTACCATTTTCACCTTGACACAACACTTCTTAACCCAGGTCCAAAATCACCATTTGAATCCCTACTAGAGCATTTGAATCATCCCTTACAGGATCTTCATTAACCTGTAAAACAAATTGGTGCAAAATGTGTGCAAAACCCTATGTCAAATCCCTCTTTGGCATTCGCAATTCTTGTCAAAGCAACCTTTGTACTGACCAACAAACTCAACAATGAATGAATGAACTCTGGAGCAATTCAAATTTTCTTAGACTCGTTCAAATTGCCTCCAAGAGATTAACTTCAGACCACCGAGGAATGACTTCCAATCACTGGGGCTTCCAAAAATCATTGAGCGTCTCATTCAAGTTCTCAACAAAGTAACTTGAATCCACTCAGATTGACTCTAGAACACTGACAAGGACATTCTCAATCCCTGACTAACTCGAATTCATCAAAATTGGATCCAATCTACCTTAACTTACTCTTAATTACCCATGAATTACTCATTTTGCATGAAGGTAACTTGAATTTCACCCACTGACTCAAATTTTCCCAAATTCACTCCCATGCATCCAGGATAACTCGAATTGACCCAAAGATACCCAAATTAACTAAGGATGACTCAAATTCATCTTATTAACTAAAGATTACCGACTCTAAACACTAATTAACTAAGGACAACCTCCAATTACCAACTGACTCTAACTAACTAACAATTACCCCAATTCATTGAAGTTACTAAGGTGCATGGTGCATGGGTGCATGCAAAAACATTAATTAGACAAAATATGACAACCATGGTCCAATAACATTAAAATTAGGAAGATTAGAGTACTATTATGGGGAGCCACAACACCTAACCCCAACCCCTTCACATGTAGAATCCCAAGACCTCCCCGACAACGTTGTTGTCCAAGTTGTCATTATTTTAGTTATAATAATAAAATTCATCACAGTATCCATGGTTCATGGTCCAAGAATCTAGTGCCACAATAAAAGCAAATAACTAAATCATGTGTTTGAGGCTTACCTTCAGGATAGTACAACCACGGAGGACCAATACTGATTGAGTCTAACTCTAAATAGGTGTAGTCTTATGATCAGCAAAAGTTCAAAAAAACTAATGCACCCGAGTGTGCAAAAGGTGAGAAAAACAAAGTGGCAAACAAACAAAAAAGAAGCTCAAAGACCTAATGTGAGGTGAACTCAACAAAATAGCAAACAAGCCAACAAGCAGTGCTTGAAAAGAAAAGGACTCGCTAACCTAACAAATATCTACTTGGTCTTTAACAAATAACACCAAATAATCTTCTTTGAATCTTTTCCTCTATGTGGACATCACTCCTCCATCAAACAAAAAGAAGCAATTCGAGTTGAGTCTTCCAAATAATGGACCGCAATAAGGGCATCAATCATAACCAAATCCAACGAGTGAAGATCGAAATGACTATTACAGAGTTGGGGCTGCAGTCAACTCCATCACTCCTAGGTCTCCCCCCATCGAAGGGGATGGCCTCTAGGTAACATACCTAATAAAATGGGCTCTAAGCTACCTCATTTAGGACACAGCAAGAGAGGTTACCTACAACTTCAGTTCGAAGACAACGATCTAAATAGTCTTCTTAACTAAGTGGGGACGATGCACCACCCAACCTTCAAGTTCTATTATTGCCACTTAACCCCGTGAAACAAGAACCCCCCCTACAAATCAATCTCAACCATATCCCAAGTACTAGAGAGTTTCGGTACCCTAAAAAGACAACTTCTATGTCTCATATGTGAGCAACAAAGGGTAATTATTTGGATGCATATCCCATTTGTCCTAGCGTAACTACAATGTTATTTTCAGTACTCTAGTGATGTTAAGTTTAGTTTTAAGAGGTTGTGCTTGGGGTCATGAACCAAGCATTTGTTGATTTTAGGTGTGAGATGTGTGCCCATGTGGTGTGCAAGCATATAACTAAGAAAATAAGTGTTGGAAGTAGATGACGATAAATAGTTCTAAATAGAGATTTTTCTTGCAGTCATCATTCCGAAATGAACAAGACAAGCATTCAGCAGTTAATTTCAAAGTAGAAAAGCATTGATTTTTAGCTACAGAACTTGTTGAATTAAGGAATATGCAATCTTATATAGATGTGAAACAAACTCAACAAGCAGTAAATACTAAAAACGAGTTTTTTCTTTACCACAGAGCTTGACAAAGGCAGATCAAATGACAACTACAGTAAGCAAATAGTTGCAAGCAAAACAAAAAAAGGGGACTGGAAACCAGGAAGGGGGTGGACAGAGGGTCAAAGGAGCTAGAAATTGATAGAAGATAGTGAAGATGTCACAAATCACACTCATCAAGGAAACAAAAGCAATCTGAGTCACATAAAACTATTAAACAAGCATGACCAAAACAAAAAGGTAAGGAAAAGAAGTGTGGGTCGCACTTTTCGAAGAGAAAAGTACAAGTCACACTTAATTGAGAAAAAGTCAAGTTACCTCAAAGTAGCAGTGGCAGAGGCCTCTACAGTTTTCTAAAAACAGACGCTCGTGATCCCCTAACAACCTGATGTTCTCCAACCACTCATCCCAAGGTGCAAATCTCCAACAAAGGTGAAGCGTGAACACTCGAGGGAGTTTCAAATATTGACAAGAGATTTCGGTCGAGTAACGATATGGGCAAAGAGTGGAAAAGGTGTATGTAAATGAGGGACCTTCATGGTCAATCTATATGCACCATAAGTAAGGCAAAGGGACAAGGACCAAATGTAGATTTTTCCACTTTTGGTATTTTTACTTTTTGAAGTTTGCTTTTGCCCTCCATGATTTTCGGGATCTTTATGCATGCTTTTAGGTTAAAGCCAGGTTTCTGCAAAAAAATTAATTATGAAGGGTTTTGAAAAAATCATTTTTTAATTTTAGCTATCATGGATTTTATACCATTTTGAACAATGAGACTTATAATTTTGGATTTAATGAATCAATTTAATTTTACAATATCCATTTACTCTTGACTTCGGTACTATGGATAAATGAAGGTCCATATGACTGAAACAAAAAGTGGTTAATGACGTATAGGTTTGATGAAGCTAGGGCACGTGTAAGGTGGACAAATCTTAGTGTTAACAATATTTCTAACATTTGGGGGCAATTTTAGGACCTTGTTTTTAACCTTGTATATCATATAACCCTCAATCCTTGTTATCTAAAATTTTAGATAGACCTTTTGATGTCATTTCAACTTCTTTTTAAACCAACTAAAATGGTGGTATAACTAGAAAGATTGCTTCTCAAAAATTAATTTTTTTATACAAGCAAAAATAAATTGTTCTAGTAACTCAACATCAATATGAGCGCTATTACATGACTCAAGGCATAGATGATATACTTATAAAGTTATCTAAAGTGTCTATGCAATAAAAACCCAAGTTCAAACATCCACAAACATAGAGCCCTGATGGTGTTAAATCTAAGTTGAATTCAAGCCCAAACTTAATGTGGTTTTACCAAGATAATGAAGAGTTGGGGTTGAAATATCCTTGCAATGGTTATACACCAATAGTAGAAAATCCACGATAGCTAACTTTTAAAAATGATTTATTCATGAAATTATTAACCAATTATATGAACATCAAATAATAGCATAAAATCCACGATAGCTAACTTTTAAAAATGATTTATTCAGAAATGCAACAAATTCACAAAATGGTTAGGGCACTTGACATACTCAAATATTGAAATAAAGAAAGATGGGAAACATGTATTTATAAAGAAAAAAATCCATGAACATGTGGCCTTTTCCAAAGATTGAAATATAATTTCAAAAAGACCTAACATTAAAACACTAATGCAAAATTTATTCACACCACAATTATCAAAAAGTCAAAGCTCCATCAATTAAGCAAACTGTAATGCCACCCAACTCAAAAAAGAACTTGACACCATCTAGTATTTTCAATTTCTAATGCCAGAACCTCATAAAAAAATGTGATAGCAGTCTTTTCTTTCTAACCATAAGCAAAGCATTTAAATGATTATATGGTGTTTTATCCTCTTATAAGGATTGTTTCATTTAAATATTTTCATATATATTGTTGATACACATAGAAGTAAATTCATGGAAACTTTCAACACAATTTTTAAACCGCTCAAAGGTTGGATCCATTAATGAAGAGCATGGAGTTTTTCACTATTGTGCAAGGTTCAATTCCAACGAGGGGTGAACCAATAGCCATGGGGACAACCTTGAGATAGTGGTCAAACATGTGGTTCCACCCAAGATATTACATATTAAATGATCTCATGACCCATGGAGACATATTGAATCAAAGCCCACCCCCATATCCTCCTAACATTTTGTCGCAAAGGTGTAGTCAATCGATAATTTATTTGATACAAACACATGTTGTAAATGGAGGTCACAAGTTCAAATCACCCCAACTTCTCGGTGCTTAATGCTTATGGGTTGTATGGGTCAACCTAGGGGTATATCGATAGCGAACAAGATTGGAATCATAAACCATGTCACGAGAGTACCAACCCCGTCCCAATTGTCAATTCCCCTAATTACAAAATCAAAACTAACCAAACCACCACAAACCCTCATCACAAACCATTCCTCCCATCACAATCCGCTTCATAGACCCTACCTCTATTATTGGGATATCATCCAACTTTTTATCACCACTTTACATGACCTTGTTTAACATCAATTACAACTTGCCATGACCGACCTTGTTTAACATCAATCACCACTTTCCATGACCTTCTTTAGCATGAATTTGATATGTTATTTGAAGAGGAGCATCAAAAAGATATTATTATTTTGAAGGATATTATAATTTTGATTGATTATGTGAAAAGATATTATTCACTTCCTCCATATTTGCCTCTAATCAAGAAGATTATATTCAATCAAAATTATATTATGTTTAATCATTAATTTCGAGATTGCTCTTTTTCAATTACTTCTTAACATGATCACATTATTGATCACATTATTATAATACTTATTAGTATCAAGATGATTCATCTAAATATGATACATCCAAATACGATCACATAAGTATCAAGATGACCATCTAAATATGATCATTAGCATCAAGATGGCCATCTAAATATGATACCATCCAAATACGATCACATAAGCATCAAGATGACCATCCATCTCTCACCCGCACTTCAAATAAATAGACTGCATGCACTCCGTGGGATACGACAGACTTTACATTTGAACACATATGCACCAAGTTACATTTGTTTTTCATCATGGCTGCAGAAAACTTTTTTTGAAGGTATCAACAAATATAATTGGGCTATATTTCGAAAGTTATGACAAAGTTTAAGTAGACATGGCTTATATGAATTTGGGTTTTGGAAAGCATATGATAAATTCTGATGGTAATAGGTTTTATTAAGTTATTTTGAGCTTATTTCATCCAGGATCGTAGAACCGAATCAAAACTTTTGAAGATAGATGGTTTGGTCTTTACTTGGTAATAAATGGTCGTCTTCACTTTTATCCCATAATGATGTTGGAATCACACCTCCAACAAGTATTATAATACTACTCAATCTTAAGCTCGTTAGAGACAACCGATGAGAGAATTCCGTATCGATCGTGTACGCAACGAATACGAGCGCGATCAAGTGGGCTGCCAGCTACGAATTGCTTCGCGCAATAATGTTCGTATAGTAGGCTAGGGGAAAACTAAGGGCGAAACTCAGTACTTACGTATCGCCTAGAGATAACGCTACGGCCAACTCACAAGCAGCTGCCCAAGAAATTGACCCAACAGATGCTGGCTACAACTCCAGATAGATTGATCTGGCAAGCTACATATCCTAAATAGTTTTCTTCCCTTATCAAAAGAAAGATAACATTATCAAAAGAAACATTATTTTTGGCGGGAATGTGCAAGTTTACTTGATTCATCATCCACTACTTTACAAGCTACCAATGCTAAATGTATTTCTTAGCGTATCAGAAGAAAGAAAACACTATTTGATGGCAATGTGCATGTTTACTTTATTCATCCACTACTTTGCATTTTTTACCTTTTCAACCAGCAAGTTCTCGAGTAAAAATCACTTTCACTAATAAGGGTATAACGTTGCTTTTAACGAAATCAGCTAGCTAGATTAGTTTAGAAAAATAGATACATGTAAAAAGAATTAAACATATAATATGAATGGGTCGGCCAAATTCTAGAAGGGATCATACAACACGATGAGACAATGCATTAAAAACATGTATCAAACACAAATTCTGGAATCGAACTTTGGATCAGAAAGGCTGGAATCGTACTTGGGATCAGAAGGGCTAAGGAGAGTTCAAATCGTAAGGCCGAATATAAAATATCAATTCACTTTCAAAATCTTACATGCCAAAACCCAAATTTAGAGTAATGTTGCTGGACTATATCACTGTTCCGCTCTCAAGCTTCCATTCAAAGTACTCTAGGATTTGTTTGACATCAGCAATGTTCTTTCAGGTGTTCTCTTTTGATATCATAAGGCCGCTACAAATGATACTTTTTCTAGGGATTCCACGTATGTATCATCCAAGGACTAATCTAAAACTGGAAAAGGAAAAAAATCCGTTGAATGCCCTACATTAAACAGAAATAAATACTAAAATGGCAAAATACCATTATGCCCTGAGAAACCCAATTTCCAATCTCATCTATGTTTAATTACCTATCATCATCGCTCTTAACGCATCATTTTTCATTTCCTTGAAGAGGTTAATATTACAGGATGATTAGAAAATCCTTTTACTGCACTTATTATTCTTCAAGAGTACTCTCAAAAGAAAATAATGTGAAGGCTCCATGCTCTTACATAATACAGAAATCATGTTAAAAAGGCCACAATAGATAGGGGCATACCCTACTAATAACGAAAGAACAGCAAATAAAGTTTATCAAGATCCATATTTAAAGCAATCAGTTTTAGCATGATGTGCATCACATGCAACCTAGATTATGGAAAAGGCAGGATATCCAATAGACAATCATCACGCTGAAAAGTAATAGTAAAGTAGTTCCTCCCTGAAAAGAGGCATAGTGAAATAACCTTTTCCCCGAATAAGATATACAAAATTATGGGAATTTCCAAGAATCGTACAGCCTTACGGACAACCTAAGCAATAATTTGAGAACTGTCTGCAAAAACCTTGAAAAACATATGCAATGGCTGCAAATCTATTCCTAGAAAATCAATAAATAACATCAATTTTCTACCATCTCTTGTCCATAGACTTGTCAATGTGTCAGCAGGCCCCTGTTAGTTATCCCTTCACGATTTTTCCATGTAAAGAAGAGATTTATCTATCAAGGTAATCTTTTCTTATTGACTCAAATAGCAATCACGCACCACAATAGCAGAGCACATCACAACTGTATTACACACTGCGGTTAGGAAGGAAGATGCGGTGAATATTATGCATTGAGAGTTTTCTGCGACAAGTTGGACATTTCTTCTGAAATTGGATTGCGCTCGTAATGCATTTTCTGCAGAAAATGTGTCCACATATTGTTGAAGTCTCCTCTTTCATGGAATCCATACATATTGCACACGTTAGTTTCACTTCCTTTGCTTCAACAGGGAGATCATTGCTGCTTGATGGGTGTCCATGCTTCCTTTTCTGCAGAGATGAATAAGATGAGAAAAAAATATCGGCTGAATATTTATTACAACTGAAAATGATGTAACAATTAGCCTAAATTTTAAAAAAGGATGCCATGTCATAATAACAAGTAATTAGAAGCTGCCAATAAGCGGCATACTGGCATAAAACAGGTAACAGCAAAAAGAGGCATTGAAACTCCATAAGATGGGGGTGAAGACAACTGACTTTTGAAAGTGCCGCAAAATCAATCCAATAAAGGATTGAAGTGGAGATGTATTTGGTACTGCAGAAGTTTAAGGATTACATTATAATTGAGCATATTTTAGACAATGCGTTACGAATTTGGCAGAGGGCAAAGGTCTCCTCCTAAGAACTAGTCACTAGTAAAAGGGGACTCAAATGATGGATCAAATGAATGGAATAAAAACAGCCCTGTCCATAGCACCCTTAGAACATGGTTCGATAACATTTTAAAAAGAATGGGAAATTTGATTTCATGTCAAGAAAATAAACAATAGAGCAGTTGATAACTTAGCCAACTTAGAAGTAGAACCGTGAAAAGGTAGGAGAAACATGTCGGGAATTGAGGAAAAGACAGATAAAATTGCAATGACGCACGTACTGGGATTCTTAATTACAAATTGGGCACAATACGAGTTCCATGCAATGATTATTGAAAATGTAAGACAGTTGAAAAAATAGGGGTCAGGTGGTTGATGATGAGTAGCAGCTCTTCATTCAAAAGCTTGATTTTTCATGGTATTGCTGCTCATCAAATGTCAAATCTACAATTCAAGACATGCTAAGAACTCTAGATCTAATTTGAAATCTTTAAATGGTTCTAATGGGATAAATAACCACCCCCATTGTTTCCAACTCGGGTACAAATATCACTGTCAGTAGAAACAAAGGAAGAATCACAAGGAGAAGTTGTAATCATAGCCAAATACGGTTAGCCAAAAGTGGAAACAAAACTACATCATCACTAGGCATTAACTCTACTGACAATAAAATTTCCGTTTATGGATTGGTTCCTACCAGAGGTAGGAGAAAAGAGAAGGGAACCCGAAATAGAAATCTGGAAAATTACATAGACTCTCAAAATAATACTTGCTGAAGAACAGAAGGAGCTGGTAGAGAAAAGCAATCTGTCCAAGTCAAAAGAGCGTCCTTAAACATGGAGAAAAACCAAAGCTTCTTGTAGCAGGATTGGACGACAAAATAATCAACAGGAGGGTAGACAAAGAGTGGATCAACAACCCACAAACAAATAAAAGGCTGCAGGTATCTTAGCCTGTGAAATGAACCTGGAAATGTAAAAGATATTAGTGGGAATCAGAGTGACATCGCACAAAAATATGGTCACCTTCCGAAGTACCCAAGGCACATGTCCCAAAAGGTTTATGCTGGAACATCTTCAACAGAGGGTACATCTAATAATAAAAATTTGACTATAAATAAAAATTTGTGTGTTGCTCTCTAATATAAAAAACGGTGGACCCCTATGCAGCCATCACAAGCACTGTCAAGTTATTAACAAGTTGCCAAAACTCTAATACAGGCCTTGTCCAAAACACCCACAGGGCAAATAGCCACTAACAACAAAGCAATATGTAAAAGTCCTTTTTAAAAAAATTGTTTTTATGTAAAAGTCCTTTTTAAATAAATTATTTTTATGTAAAAGTCCTAACCATTGTATTTCTATTTTTGTCTAGAACTATCTCTTTTTAACTCTATAGAGGAATTTTTTATATGACATAAACATTACCCACATGCCAACATCTCTCATACTAGGCTATAGATCTAGCCCCTCTCAAGTTTTACTATAATTACTATAATGCTTCCTTCTAGATATGTTTTGGGCTTTTTTATGGTTTGTCATTTTTTCTAGCAAAAACATGGGCTTCTAAGGTTGGGCATGTTTTAAAATTCCTGAAACATTCACGAAATGTGCTTGAAATGACCATCCATACCCTGAAGCATCGTTTCCAAAATCTAAAACAAACTTAAAACATATCGAGACAGTACACCCACCCATGTATCCCCTCTGTTACAAACTTACAGTGTCTGAAACATCAAGTGTTTCAAGCACCACAGCAAAACATTTCTAATAACTTGAGAAATCAGTAAATCATTGAATTAGAACAAATTTTGCATGTCCTATGCTTACAAATTGTAAAGTAAAATCACTAACAAGCATTACTTAAGTCGTTTTTGCGCCATTATGTCAATATATTGTGTTCCTTGATGGGACAAAAAAAAAAGAACACCAAAATGTTTTGAAATGGGCGGCCACTTACAAAAAGTCACTAAAAAGATACAAATTATTCTTTTGGATAACAAAGCATTTATTAGGGTTGGCAGAAAGTAATCGAATAATAATGATCGTAGAATCTTGCAAACAACCATTTCACCTCAAAATTTTCCATGTCCTATGCTTAAAAATTGCAAGGTAAAATTACCAACAAGCATTACTTAAGTCGCATTTGCACCATTATGTCAATATATTGTGTGTTCCTTGATTCGACAAAAAAAGAAACACCAAAATGTATTGAAATGGGCCACTAACAAAAAGTAATACTAAAAAGATACAAACGATCCTTTTGGATAAGGAAGCATTTATTAGGGTTGGCAGCAAGTAATTGAATCGTAAATGATCCTGGAAGCTTGCAAACAACCATTTCACCTCAAAATGTCTAATTGTGATTCAATGGACGGTTCAAGAGAAGATGAACAAGGCAAAGAAATTGTTAACCTCTCTCATGATCCCCTAGAGGATTTGTGAGGGAAGTCTATCTTTCCCTTGCACGTAGACTTTCTTGACCCTAAGCAAAATAACAAAGAGAAAAGATCGTTATAAATTGGAATTATGGAGAAAGGGCTACAAAACCCTACTGATTTCATAGCTAGGAATAATTGTGGTCTCATTTTTAGGAATAATTTGTAGTTTCATTTCTTTTAGCAAATGATCTCAAGAGTAACAAATTTTTCAAATTAATGGGATTATTGGCAAGTCTGCAAACTATATTCCAAAAGATGGTTGGTTCCATGGCATTAGTTAATGTCGACAACATGCAAGATGTCAATGGATTTGACAATGGCAAGGTCAAACATCCCTTTTCGACTACAACCCATCGCACATGATCAAGAATTGTCGATGGAAAGCCTAAAAGTTTTAATGATTTCTACTATGCATCAATTTCCACTTCAATGAGGGCTCCAAGGCCTAGCCCCATGTATCCAAGTAACAATCATTGTGTTGCTCCTTCAATTGCTACACAAGGGACAAGCTATGGCATGTTTAATTGCATTGTGCCACTATTTGGTCCAGCTCCTAACCTTGATGGAGTAGTGAAATTGTCATGATGTTGGGAATATAAGAAAAGGAGGAAGTCTCAATGTGTCAAACTTAATTTGAAAAAGTGAAGTTGGCACAAGTTAACTTAAACCAAGTTAATGAATTGCATGAGATGGTTCTAATAAGAAAGTTCTAAACATCCATCAGAAAGAGATATATTTTCCACAAGGTGGGCAAGTTTTAGTGCCCAACCACATCCTTGCCAAAAATGGCCAATATTCAAATCCAAGGAGGTTGCCAAATGCCTTTTAGAAGGTAATTGCTTCTAGGGTGGCACAATGCTCATCCTGAAGCATTGGACTCAACGATTTGACTCATGTCTGGAAAAGAATAATGCATGGTCTGTGTGGCCAAGAAAATGAAATATGTAGCTAGGGTTTATGCAGTGAGAAAGGTATTCCTCGCTGTATGGAGAACAAAGCCAGGTGTTTAACCTACCGTCAAACCTTGGCCTAGGTTGAAATCCCTTTCAAATGCTTTGTCTATCTACTCTCACTCTGGTGCAAAAGCTCAAATAGTGTTTGGCCACAAGATTTGAAAAGGACCTATGTGGAAACTATCTTCTTAAGGATCCAATGATCGAGACAAAAGGCAACTTTGGAGGTTTGGTTATTAGCAAAAGCCACAACCTCAATCTTGGAATCTCTAGCTAAACCAACTTAAGGATTATAACAATGCTAGTAATAAATGGAGTTCAAAAAGTCTTTCTTTCTTTCTTATCAGGAGGAAGAATTATAACCCAGTAGGGATAGGAGAAAATCAGATAAAAATGCTTTAGTTTTATATGGAAGGGGACAAAAGAAAAGCAGTAAATTCCTTTCATCAAGTGGAAAAGAATAGCAAAACCCAAGGGCTTTGGAGGGTGGGGACAAAAAAACATTCATGAATTTGGGAATGCAGCTAAGAGTTTATATTTTACCTCTTTCTTTGGTGCAGCATGTAATGAGAACCAAAAATATATTTTACCTCTTTCTTTGGTGCAGCATGTAATGAGAACCAAAAATATATTTTACCTCTTTCTTTGGAAGATTGGATAAGAAGGTTCATCAAACCCACAGCAAATGTTTCAATTATTTGGAAGGCTCTGGCTCTAGCCTTTCGTATCATAGGGAGCTGGCTACATTGGAAAGCAGGAAATGGAAGGCGCAGAACGAAATGGAAGGCACATAACAATAGGTATTTATCCATGGCTGGGCTGCAAGGGCGAGCAGACAGCTACAGGTTATCAGATGAGTTTATTGAGGACCTAAGACAGCAGAAGATATTGGCATTAGCTGATACAGCTGCACCAAAACAAAACTCAATGTGTCAACATGGATGGAAAGTTTTACAAACTTTAGGATTAGATGGTCATAAAACAGAACAGTGGACTTCCTTTATTCAAAAATTTCAAAGCTATTATATCAGACTGAGCCTGGAAGACGTTCTGATTTGGTCAAAAAGCCCTGCATTTGGAATTATACCACAAATCTGGGTCATACTGCCAATTTCTAGGGAATTGAGCAAGGTGAAGCATGCGGGTGGTGAAAGCCGCTGTGGAAACTGAATGCACCCCTAAAATCTAGATTATTCTTTTGGTTAGAAATATCAAATAAAATTCTAAGCATAACTTCAGATATACTGAAGGGCCGAGCTTCTGTGTTCTTCACAGAAATGATGAAGAATCAAGCTCAGTATATTGATATGTTGATGGACTCTCCCTTTACTAAAGAGGTATGGAAGGAAGCTCTGTCCGTAATAGGAGGCAAAGGCAGATGGGATGGTGCAAATCTAATGGAAGTTTTGAAGAACAATATGGAATACGTAGCTGTAACAAAACATGAGGCTGTTCCCAGTGTAGTTACTTAGATTTCTGGATTACTGGAATGCCACTCTTTTAGAGGATAAAGCTTACTTGCCCTTGGAAGTTTCTCTTTTATCAAGTATATCTATAATGTCATTAGGAAGACTCCTAAAAATAAACCTGAAACAAATAGGGACATCACAGACTGACATATTTAGTCCAGGATGTTTATCTGATGAAGCAAGTCAAGGAAATCCTGGGAGTTGTAGAGCCGGAAGTGTATTGTTTCTTTCAGCTTGGAGAAAAAGGTAGCATTCTAATTCTTCCATAAAGTTTTCAGGAAATCCATGAATGGGAGGAATTAAGTGTGTACCTACAGGCTACAACCATGAAACTCAACATATTAAACAGTAAAAGTTTATTTTTATTATTTATTAGGTCATTTCAGGGTCCAAGAGCACAAACAATGTAAGGAAAAATGATTGTCAAAAAGTATGTCATATAGAGAAACCATTTACTCATTTCAAATGACATCCAATTAAAGGAAACTAGAAAGGAAGTATCAAACAATACAAACCTATTTTGATTGCTTCTCTAATGACTTAATACTCATGGAGCCTAGAAAATATGTAGAAATTTGAAAATCAATAATGCACTTGTCAACCAGAGGAAACACCATACTAATAATCTAGCAGAACAATATGCTCTGTTCATGGGCATAGATTTTATTGTCTCCCTCAATACTCAGAACATCTTGTTGGGGGCTCCCTCCTTGTCATCACACAAGCCAAAAAAAATAATTTGTTTGGACAATTTGATGGTCGAGAAGCTCCAATTTCATATTATTGAACTCCTGTAGGGGATAAGAGATGCAAAGTTGGTCCATGTTAGAAGAATTAACAATTCAGTAGTTGATCGCCTTGCCAATCATGCTACCAAATTGGCCAGAGATGCCCTCATCCAAAATGGGGGCCAATATCTCCACAAGTGGCTCCCCTAGGGTGTTATTTCATAAATTTGAAACTTTGGTTTAATTCCACTCAACTATGCATGGACACCACCCATCGGCATTTCAATTTAAGAAGCCATGTCATTAAGGCTCCTTAACTTATGGGGGAAGCCTTGCGAGGCCTTGTCTTGGTGTTCTTCGTTCCTTGCTCTAGTTATATGGCGGTTCAGGGATTTCATTTCAATGCATTTGGGATTTTGGTGAAGCTCTCGCTTTGGCCTGATGAACGCGGGGATATCTCTCTCATGGCTAGGCGAGTTGGCACTGGCTACCCTGTATGACATACTAATTACACTCTTATGCCATCACTATATTAAAAGACATTCCGGATAATAGCTGGAAGAAAAGGATATTGTAAAATTTGAAAATTGAAATTCATAATCATAACATTCCCAAGGCCATGTTTTCATTAAAAAAAAGAACAGGATCTGGCATTAACTTACCTTGACACACTTTGGGACATCTTCCTCACCATCATCAGAGATATTGATTGGCACAATAGGAGGAACTAATGTTATGGGTTGGAACCGTATATGTTCCACACAAACACTGCGCACAGATGGCATTTGCCTTACACTGACATGTGCAGGAGTTCCTGAAAATACATCAGTGAAAGACTTAATGTGATAAATAACTAGTGGGATCAAATCGACAATACTGCTAGACAAACAATGTTTATAAAATTGTATATAAACGTTATACATGATAAGCAAAATCATCTTATGCTTCACTTCAATTTGCCCAATGGAAAGCTATGATTCTGCAACTTAAGAGTTATGATTGATTAAATCACCTAGCAAATTATTTAATTGACTTCATGGATATATGAAAAATCCAATATCGGGAACTTGGATTAAATCAATAACCTAGTGGATCAATTTAATCTGATCCCACAGATACAACCTAGATTTGCTCTATCAGTAATTGTTGCATGGACATGCATGAAACTGCATGAAATCTACAAAACTGCTAGACAAACAATGTTTATAAAATTGCATATAAACATTATACATGATAAGCAAAATCATCTTATGCTTCAATTCAATATGCCCAATGGAAAGCTATAATTCTGCAACTTAAGAGTTATGATTGATTAAATCAGTCACCTAGCAAATTATTTAATTGACCTCATGGATATATGAAAAATCTATGATCTAGAATTTAAAATAATAAAATAATCTAGTGGATCAATTTAATCTGCCCCACAGATACAACCTAGATTTGCTCTATCGGTAATTGGTGCATGGACATGAATGAAAGTTTACTAGCAACAATAACCCCAAGAAGTTTCAATTTGTGGCATTGTCAATCTCAATTCCATAAGATATTTCTCTCTTTTAATAGACTGAGAAGTGGATCCCCATTCATTTTGAAAGAAAACGCATTAAAGTCTTACCAACAAAAACAAATAACCAATTCTTCCCCAATTAGTCAATTTTGGGTGTATTTTAATTAAACCACACACATGTTGGCATTCATATTGTACTTGAATTATTTGATGTTTGAACCTAAAAGATAGCATTCCAGCAATATACTTCATTTTTTAAGTCATGCAGCATTTAGATCAATTTCAATAATCTTAATGTTGGGACTAGTAAAAATAGAGGTAGGAGGAACAAGATGGAAAAACATATGGTATCTTACAAGCCAACAAGCAAAACTTTAAATGTCCATCCTGGACTTAAATTCTGGGGAATCTAATATAGGTCCCTTCAAGAAATACCCCCATTTGATGACTCTTTGAGTTAGTTTGTACTCACTCTTTACATCTACCTCAACTCTTATACTGTTTCCCTCTTAGCTCTTAGCATTCCACTCTCCTCCTTGTGTAAGGATGTCTGCTTCACGCTTTGGTAGTGGAATCAAATTTTGAAGGCTAGGCCTCTAGAATTTATCTAGCAATAAAATTAACTACACCATTTTTTATAAAAAAAATCGAGTAAAAAGCATTTGGCATACTTAAGATTGTTTTCATTGATAAAATGCAGTACTCCTATTTGTCTAAAGGGCTAAAAGTTTTCCAATAAAAATTATTTGGGGTCTTACCAGAAAAAAGCAATGTTGCCTTCCTGGGAAGATTTTCAGACCTTGCCTAATCAGACATTAATTCCCTGGGAGGTATCAAAACAGCTGACAGGAAGATTTTCTGACAAAAACATACAGATAAAAGCAGGAAAAAAACCTAACTGATACAATTTTCATTCTCTGGTAGTACACATCACTGATAAACAAACCCAAAAAAAAATAAAGATAACAAAAATCTTGTTATCAAAAATCTGGGAGTAACAAAATCTTATTGACTAGAATATTCAATAGACAAAATCTCAAGTCAATACCACAAGGCACAACATCAAGACCATCAGGGAAAATTGCACTGAAGTTTAAACTATTCACCAAATACAAGGCCAAAACTGAGATGTAGGGAAGATAGGAAATTGTTATGAACCTGTAACACATGCTTTCAGAAGTTCATATTTGAAATCCTTTGCAAATTAGGAGTATTTCATATCATATATAATGAGTTTGGGTTGAGCATGTCTTAGTAGTAATTTATTTTCTAATACCTCATTTCGTTATGGAATACACTCAAGTCGATAGGTATTTGTGAAGCTTAGGTCCATGTTTCACATGCTAGTGTTTTTTTCCTTGGCAAGGATGTGCACACTATACACTGCAACTGAGAAGATTCACCCTACATAAAGCAGGCTCAAAACGTACCAATACCATAGGAGTGCCTTCTAATGAATCACTTGAATAGAGAATGTTCTACAGATGTTGGTAAAGCTCAGCTCCATAATTCCTAAGTGAATTTATTTGCCTTCCTCTGCCAGGGCATGGTTACTTTGAGTGAAAAGGTTAACATCAATTGAGTACATTTATTCCAATATATAATCACTAAAATCTGACACATTGACTGATACTCTATTAAATTATTAGTAACATTTCAAAATCAATCACATTCACATCAGAGATTGTCATCTTCAAAATCTTCCAAAAAAATCTCTATCATGACAAGGTCAACGGATGCACCTCCAAGTCCAAGTCGTAGCTCCAGATCCTCCTCCTTTATAGGTGGCACCCGAACAGCCCTCCGGGAAACTCCATTTCTTGACTGACCACAGAATACAGAAACAAATACCGTTCATAAATTTATAGTTACAACCCATAACTAACATAAATAGCTAGTGTCATGCACTTAGTTCAAATAAATTTGCTCTCAAAGCCAAAAATTTAAAATGAACCTATGTATTAGGACATATACCATTAAAAAATATGGCAAATTATATCACATTCTCAAGCATCTAATGACAGATTTTAACTTTTGTTATAACAATTTCAAATCTAGCCTTGAAATAAACAGACTAGTAAGATAACAATATTCTATCTTGCAAAACAGTGATCACCATCTAGCAGTATCAGGAGAACATTTTTACAATAAATATCTAATAAACTAACCAATACAAGAGATGGACCTAAATCATAACAGGAACATACTTGCACGGAAATTCTTGAAGATGATGGCCGAATTCCAGCAGGACCAAAAATTCTCGAGGATAACAGCTGAACTTCATCATCATCATCATCAACGATGATAAAGTTTTGTAATGCACCATGTTGGCCGGTCAACATTGTGCTTTGTTTTTCTAACTCAGACTGCCCTAGCCTCAATTCCAAATCCTGATTCCGCTTTCTTGTTGACCTTGATCTGTTCATGATGTTCTTTAGACCAACAGCAGGGGATGCAACTTAAGAAGGCAAGGGCTAGGTCAGTCTTCTTCCTCCAAGCTAAATACCTGATTACAGGACATGCAATCATGAAAACTTTATCAATGAATTTGTCAAAGAAGAAGGCAAGGATAATTTAAGGTTTGGCTAACTTCTCCGAAGGTAGCCAAGTTTTCTTGTTAATTTTATCATTTCAGTCAGCCAAAACAGGATATTCTTTCAAGAAACAGATAACCAATATTTTTATATCTTGTATATATGTTGTTCTCTTTGTGCATATTGTTGTCTTGCTAATATATTAAGTATTTTAACCCAAAAAAAAATTATATATATAGCCCAATCGATCGGATCCCCCAGCCAAAGCTTGTACACTGTCATGAGGTTGTGAGTTCGATTCTGGTTCAGTCCATCAGGGTCAGGCTTGCGCTTATCAGCAGCCGATTGTTGGCTCCCCCAATGTTCGGTTGAGCACCGAGTTTCTGTCTGCAGAATATATATATATATATATATATATATGTGTGTGTGTGTGTGTGTGTGTGTGTGTGTGTGTAACTCAAATGGGTCTAGCTCAGGTGGTTGAGGATGGTTGAGGATGAAAGGTCATCATCCCACCTGTGTTTGAAATTTGAATCCTTCATGGGACATGTTTTCACTCTTCCATGTTTTCATGGGACATGTTTTCACATCCTCAACCAGGTGGTTGAGGATGGTTGAGGATGAAAGGTCATCATCCCACCTGTGTTTGAAATTTGAATCCTTCATGGGACATGTTTTCACTCTTCCAACCTTGCTTACGGGTGGGAGTGGAGGCTGGGAGGCTCAGTTACATGTAAAATATATACATTTATATATTCAGCAAGCCATTTGATGATCACAAGTTACAACCAAAGCTTGTTTGATGCTTGGAAACAAGCCACTTTACAACAAAAATACATCCTGATAATGGCTAAGACAATATGCAGTAGTTGTCAAAGGGGGGTTTGCCAGGTCAGAGAAAGAGGATGATGTTATTGTCCTAGCCAGGGTACACATCTTCCCGGTGACATGTTTACTCCTTGGGGGTGCTCGTACTGGCCTGTATGGTACGGTTGTGGACAGATTCAAGTCCTGAGCGCTTTTGGCATTAAAGAATCCCCCTACCCGTGACTGTGCTGTTATTAACCCCACTAGAGTTCAAGTCTCCAGAGTGAGACGTTTAACCCTTGGGGGAAGCTTGTGCATGCGCTGGCACTCATTTGCAGTTGGGCCCAGGTGCGCATCGTCGCCGTTTTTTGCATAATAGAACCCTCCCTTCCCATGGCTGCTTAGCTTCTGGGATGATTTAACTTAAGGTCAGGCGCTTGTAAAGAACAGATCCATTGGTAGCCAGAGTGACGAACGGAAGCCAACCCAAAATACTAAAGTGGAAAGCAAGGCCACAGCCAAACAATGTCCGACAATACGCGCTCCCAGTGTAACTGAACACATCTCTCTTTGGCATTTTTTTCCAAAAGCCTTTTTACGACAGCTTAGCGCCACTGTGTGCTAATACAACAGATATGCATAGGATTTCAGGAAACAAAGTGATCGGTAGAGGTCCTGGAAATGGCTACTGCTTCTCCAATTCTCCGTGTTCAGATTGGCGGGTAAGTGGTGTCCACGAGATTCAAAACCGGAAATCCTCATGACAAACACCCTTAGGGAACAGGCGGTGAATGTTCTCTTCGGCAATCATTGACAACAAAATAAAATCAATGATCCGGAGAATGCCAAAAAGAGATATCCAAAATTATAGGACCCTGAAAACAAACTCGATTAAGAAAGACAATGTACCCGTGTGTGTGTGTATATATATATATATATAGACGAATATAAAGTGATTAAGCCAGACGCAAAACACCAAATTCCGTACAGAACGAGAACCACAAGCAAATCAATCTTGCAATCGAACCTAACCTCGGTGATTGGGTTAATAATCAGTCACAGTGCATCCAAAACCGAACGAAATTCAGAAGATTATCACTGGGGTTCGGATTTGAGGACGAAACCCTCTAAGTTCTCAAAGACCTTACAAAACAAAATACACAGAGCATGGATTTAAAGAAAGAGAAGAGAAATAAGAAGAACCTGGAAGAAACCGGCCTGTATCGAGAATGGGTGCAATTAGGTACTCATGGGTTGCTGCGAAATAGGGTTTGATGATAGCAGCTGCTCCAATGGGCGTCTGCAATCGCAAGAGAAAAAGCGTTCACAGGGCTTTTGAAGTGGCGAAGCAAAAGTCTTCGAATCTTTATAGATCGCACGCCAACATTTTAAATCATAAATAATAACCAAAAACTTGCTTTGGGCGTTGGGTCAGAATGGTTATGGCGATGAATTGGGGATTCATGGATGTGCCACGTGTCATTCATACCGATTTTCACTATTTCTTTTTCTTTATTCTACTTTTTGTTGTCTTTCTCACTCCCTGCGCTTTCTGAGATAGTGGAGGGGCCAGGGGCCAAGATGTAAATGTACTCGATAGTAGAATGGGGTTAAATATAAATATATATATTTAATTTAACATATAGAATAGATGAACATATTTCGAAAAATATATATTTAATAAGTTTTACCTAACGCTTGAGATTATCCCTTTACTTAAAAAGGCTCCTTTGGAGTAGTTAGTTGATTTTCTCTTTCCTATTTTTAAAAGTCAAAACCCTCTTATCCACGTGGGAATTGATTTAATGGTTGTAGTGCCATTTTTTCCTCTCTCTTCTTAACTTATCCAACTTCTTTCTTGTTCTTGCCTTTAAGAAATAATAAGTAGGGTCTACCTTCTTTTGTTATGTGTGTTATGAATATAATATGTAGGTCCACTTTCTTGTATGTGTTGTGAATATACTTATATAGATAACCATGGTGAGGATGATGGTTTAATAGAGTTGGTTGAGGTTGGGGTCCCAGAGACCTGGCCTGGGATCCATTCTCAAGTAGATATATGCTTTATTCTTGATTATGGAAGATAAAATATTAAGGTGGTTCTTTCTGTTGAAAAGAAAAAAGATAATCATGGTGAGACAAAAGTAATATATGAGGTGTTTCTCTAAAAATTCATTTGTTAATTATGGAGGTGGTAATTGTAGTATTGATGTGATTGAATTCTCTTTAGATTTTAATCATTTTTAAATATTTTAAGTATCATATCTTATAAGATGGTGTTATTATAGGATGTCATTCTATGTTAATTTCTCTATTTATTCAATATTTTGTGTTTTGAAGCATGTTTTATGAGTCTATGGATGGGGTCTACAATAAATATAAGTATGACATTGGAATTATTGATGATGTTAACACTTGAAAGATGATGCTGTCATGTTAATTTAGAGCCACCATTTGGATTGGATAAAGCATATGATATTGCCATGTCTTGTAATCCATCTCTATCTAGAAATTGTTGTCTGTGGGACTATACACACTACATGAATCTCATGGTGATGTTGACACATACACACAATTTAGAAAAGGAATATTAATGTGAAAAGAAATCTCCACATAGGAATCCTTGTGTTATTATAGCGAGATAGCTTATAACATCACATAGATAACATTATCAAGCCAAACACAAAGAAACTAATTGAGTCAATGAAAGTGGGGTAAGTGTTATAGTGCCCACTAAGGTTTGATTCCTCAAAAAAGCGGTTTGTGTCCTCTCACAAGTGAGTTGTAGATGAGAAGTTGAGACGTTGGGGGCATTAAGTTGAATCAGGTGTAAACATTGTCTCATGTCATGACATGTGATGGATACTTGACACTTATTAAAGTTAAAAAAAAGAATTGTCTCATATTTACATGTCATGATAGGTGATGGATACTTGACAAACCAAATACAACCCACCATACATGAGACATTAAAACTATCAACAATATTAGCAATATAGTGAGGGAGGATTTATTTACATCAATCGAAGGACTCCCACCCCAAAACCAACTTTTAGATATAGAATTAAAATTCTATAATATTCCAATTTCAAAAGCATACTAAAACATCTCCTAAAAATATGGGAACTAAAATGAGATTCCTGATTTAGTTGGATCTTACTAAAAAGTGTTCATAGACAATACCTCCTAAGATGTATGCAATAACCCTCATGTCACATGTATCAAAATCTTGTGGTCCAACATAGGACAAGACATCCCTATAAATATGAATGGCACCTCCCTTTTTGGTCAAACCATTATGATACTATATCCCTTTTGAGACATGTCATTATCAAGGTTTGAACCCAAATTAGGAGGTTGACAAACTCACTCCCTAACATACATGGTTAACTTTTTTTAAACAAACTATGTTTTTCCTCCTTGAGACACCCCCCTGCAACCACTATCTTTGTTGTGATTCATCTATAATTCTCTTTGAGTCCATCTATCCATCATGTTGTGATTATTGGTCATCGTAGAAAGGATGTGTATTATTTATCATAGTATCATTATAATATGGGTTATTATTGGTTATGTGTTCATCTTATTTATCGATTCATCTTGTGTTTGTCGTAGGGAGTATAATGATTGCATAAAGTGACTATTCAATTCATACATGTGGCTTCACAAGGAAAAATTATCATGTTGTCCTATATTCTACATATTACATTTTTTAGGTATTTAGAAACATTTATTTTTATTGTTCGTCCTGTTTTACTGATGTAATTGGTGGAGACGACATGACTATACAACTTTCCCCTTTATGTTATGGTTAACTTGAAATTTAATACTAAAAACACAATCTCTTGTAGAATTTCCTTACCTCAATGTTATTGATGATGGTGTGTAGTTGGTGCTTTTAATGTGATATTGTTAAAGTGGTGATAGGTAGGTGGCGGTATTCTTTTGGTGTTGGTTGCTTCTCTACATCCTAAGAGGCCTTGTTCCCATCAATTGTTTCTTCTAATATGGGCCAATGTTGAACCTTCTTTTTCAGAGGAAAAAATACCAGTCTTTGTTATTCATATGAATCAAAAGACATCATTTACATACCATAATTATGACTGATAAATATATGTCAAACCAACACATCACAGCAACATAAAATGACAACATACTGAATACTGCCTTCTAGAAGAAAAAGTCTGATCATAGCAGACTTTTCTCATCATCCCTGATAAATCAGGTCAGATAATGCTGAGAAAGATCGAAGATGAACGTCAAACAAGACATTCCTGAGCAAGACAAGCTGGCTGAAAAGACTCAAACAGAACAGACAAATATAATCAATCATATGCTGTGAATCATAAGCTGAAAAAACATGTGACTCAGCTACACTAAAAAAGAACTACAATGTTGAACCTTCATGGGTAGCAAACAAAACACTTGTTGTTAATAGGTCTTGATCTCATTGATTGTTTCTTCTAGTTTGAATCGCCATTGCACCTTCATGGGAAGTGGACAAGATCATGGTTAGGCCCTTAAGGCAATAACAACCTTGGTCTTGGCGAAGGCTTATTAAAGGATTGGCGAGTGTTTCTTCCCATGTGAATGCTCTACACTTCTCTTACGTTTTTGCGTGTCAACTTATTGCCTTTGTTCAATAGTACAAGCGAAAGAAATCAAGATTGGGTTGTTTAAGGGAAAAGGTCGTGGCTTAGAATTGTTGAGTTTTATAGGTGTGACAATTTGTGGGTGGTGAATGAAATTCCATCATGGAGGGCATGCTTATACCTTGAGCTAAATTATGTTTAGCTTAACCTAGTGGTTGGGTTTTGTATGTTCCTTTGATTGTTAGGCTTCTTAAAGCCTTTTTTTTAGTGTTTATTCCCATGCAAATGGTCTTTGGTTTCTCTTTTTAGAAGACACGTAAGATTCTTTGTGAACTAGTGAAGGTAATGGGTTCTTTAAACCATTGGTCTTTAATAGTTGTTTGGGTGTTGAGTTATTTCTCTTGCACGTGGTTGTTGTACCATTGTTGTTTACGTGTAGAAGTCAAGGTTGAGAACTATTGAGTTGCATGGGTGTAAAAGTTTGCAAGTGATGTACAAAATCTCAACAGGAATGAGTGTGCATGGAATTTGTAGTGAAGGTGCAACCAAAGATGGATCATGGTTAGGTACGTAAAACAGACAATAACCTTAGCTCATTCCTTCAATAATCTTGTCCTACAAATGATTTGCAATTGTTCTTCTAGCAATGTCCCTAAGTTGGCTCACTAACTAATCAGGTAATAAGTTCTAAAAAGCATTAGGCTTGAATATTTATTTAGGTGTTCGCTTATTACTTTTGCTCGAGAGTGTACAAAGATGATATACAAAGTTTGTTCATGTCATAAAGTCAAGCTTCATATTTTTGTGTTTTTTCACATGATGAAGTCAAGCTTCATAATTTTGTATTTTTTCACGTCATGAAGTCAAGCTTCATAGTTTTATGGAAAATTGTCACTTCACTTATGCTAATGCCTTTATGTTTAATTGCTCATGGTATAATTTGTTGAATGAAGACAATACCTAGTGAGATTGCTTACTCCATTGTCATTTTGGAACACAATTTCAAATCCAATTTCAATTGTGGCAGCTCCCATTGTAGCTCATCATCTCTCGATGCAAATTAGTGGCTCTTCACACTTTATGTGCTTTAGGTTTCAAAGAATGATTTAGATGGAAAAAAAAAAAAACATGTGTCTCCAAGGTCTTACATTGCAAAGCATTAACTTAGTTTCCATTTTTCCATTTACGTGATTATATTTTGTTTTTTCTTATGGGATTTTTGCAACCATTAGGATTTGTTTTTGCACTAGATTTATTTCTTATGTTAAGGAGTGTGGGAGATCTTATTTCTTCAAGCATGATAATATAGAGTTTGTTCACAGCAATAAAGTCAAACTTTAGAAATTTGTTGGAAATTGCAACTATTTTATAGAGATGCCTATTTGTTTACATGCTTGTAGATGGTCGGCTTGCTTATTGCTTAAGCGAGTGGTAAACTTGGTATTCAAGGGTATTTATTTAAGACTTGGATAGTGTTTCTTCCCTTGTGAATAGTCTACATTTCTCTTATGAGTGTTTGGGTGTTGGGTTATTTCCTTTGTTCAATAGTGCAATTGAAGGAAATCAAGAATGGGTTATTTAGGGGAAAAGGTCAAGGCTTAGAGTTGTTGAGTTTTATGGGTGTGACAGTTTGTGGTTGAATGAAATTACACCATGGAGGGCATGCTTGGCCTTGAGTTAAATTTTGGTTAGGCGCTTAACCTGGTGGTTGGGTTTGGTATGTTCCTTCAATTGTTAATCTTGTTGAAGCCTTATTTTTGTTATGATTATGCCCATGCAAACAGTCTACAATGAATTTTGTTATAAGATCGATGAGCTCATTTGTGAATTAACGAAGGTAATGAGTTCTTTAAACCATTTCCTTTGAATATTTGTTTAGGTGTTGAGTTATTTCTTATGCATAAAGTTATTGGATCTTTGTTTTTTATGTGTAGAGGTTAGGGTTGAGAACTATCGAGTTGTGTGGGTTTTAGTGGGTGGTGAACAAAATCATAATGGGAAGGAGTGTGCATGGACCCTAAAGTGAATTTGGAAAATGTTGGTGCCTAATATGCACCTTGGGTCATGTGGCAAAAATATTCAAGCCACTAGGTGCAACTTAGGGGAAAAGCCTCAAGTCAAGTACTATCACTTGATTCTTGACTCCTCCATTTAGGCCAAACCCTGACGAAGCCAAGGGGGGCAATCCCTAAAAGTTACTAAGGATTTAAGCTTTTAGTTGTGAATGTGAATTTTGTTTAGAAGTTTAGAAATTATCACTGAAACAAGAACTGCAAAATGAATTTAGCTCAACTGCATATAAAGAAAATAACCACTCAACACAAGATTCATTTTAAGCAAAAAAAAATGTAATATATATAATAGTGCTATGGATTGAAAATGAAGTGTTGTTATGATGTGAAAGTAGTACAGTTATCTCGTTGGTCATATTTAAATTATTAACAAATAAGTAAAAAAGGAGTGGGTTAATTCTTGGTAAATTTTAACCTTATTAAATGATCTTGATTAATGGGAAAGGGAATGAATATACCAAAGGGCAGGAGGAATATGTATGGATTTACCAAAATGTGGGCTATATCAAAGTCATGGCAGTGTGTCCAACACTAACACCAAAAGAGGGTGTAGCCTGACAAATCCCCACGGTCACTATCTAGTTGGTCCCGCTTTCTCCCAAGACTTTGCCCACAAAAGGTATTGATTGAGACGTTGATTTTTGTCTTCGAGGGAGTTCAATTGCAAAGCACAAGACTAAATATTAAAGAAAAATAATCTCTTTTGTGATCATCCACACTTACTCGGATAATCCCTTTGGGTGATGGTGAGAGCATACTTCGGGAAAGCAATGTCAAGTTCATTACTAAATTTGCACAAAATTGGAAAAAGGTGTGACTAATAACTACACTACAAATATCTTTTTCAAACACTACTTACTAGAGCAATGCCTTTCAACTAGGACCATACTTTGGTAGAGTGTAGTGGGCCAGTGTTCTTTACTTTGCGAAAAATGAAAATATTTAAGCTTTTTTTTTAATTTTGAAAGTGAAAAAGTATACTACCTATAAGTGTGTGTGATTGTGTTTAAGAAACTTAAAGCAAATTATTACAAAAATTCACACCATGAAAAGGGCAACTGCGAAACCGCCCATAGGGGATGGGGTGTGGGAGTTGTGTAGCCCACTTGCTCTCTTCATTTATGGTTTTTACAATGATTTAGAGAAGGCCTATTTATCCTTATAAATTTAGATGAAAGAGGTGTACAATGTTTAAAATAAAAAGACTAGAAGATATAAGAGGTTCTAAGGAGCCTTGGATTGCTCGAATAAGTAAAAAGTTACAAGTACTCCTCTCAACCTGTCTGTCAAAACACAAAAACCAACAAATTAATTTAGTAGAAAAATGCCCAAAATCACTTTGAAAGTGTTTTGGACAAAGTTATAAAAATAACCAATTTTTTTAAGTTTAAACTAGGTCTAAGAAAGCAAATAACTAAGAGAAGTTGGCTTGTGAAACCAACTTTCATAAGATCTTGACTTCCCTTTAAAGGGCAGGCAATAAGAAGCACTAGATCGCTTGATTTAAACTTTTAAAACTCAAGGAAACTAACCATTGAACAAGTCTGAAGATTTAGCTAAAAAACGACTTGCAAAAGTAAAAGTTTCCTATGCTAGATCTACTTGAAAGAATGAAACTTGGAGCTTTAAGATCTAATCAAACTACGCTTTTAAGTTAAATCTAGAAATGATATGAATTTTGAAACAAATAGGTCTAAAACATAAGCTAGAAGTCACAAGTAACCAGGTAAAATTATAGTTTTAGAATGATAGAAAGTGAAGATAAATGCCCTTTGAAATTTGGGCAATGGAGTTGTAATGGTAGCTTTGAGAGGGACTATGTATTATTCACAAAAGATTTGGAGAATGGGAAAAACAAGCAAGATCTCCCACCGATCCAAATGAAGCACCTATAGAGACCTTCACACTTGCCAAGAAAGTTGTCAAATATTTTAGTAAAAACTTATGTTGAAGACTAGAAGAGCATACATATAAATAGATAAGCATGCAAATCCTCAATATTGAACATAAATTATTTCAATGAGTAATGGAAACAACCTACTCACTCCTACCAATTATAAATAATCTTTCACGAGGCTAACTTTGATAAGAAGAAACAAATTCAAATAGAAAGTCTACAGATGACCTCAACAAGTACACAAGACAATGCTCATCCAAATGATGTAGAATAACCTTACTTATATAGCTAGAGGAGCCCAAGGGGGGTGCATTCCTCAACTACAGATGAGGGCGAATGCTTGAGATATTTGTGAGATGTGGTTGGAGTTAAACCAAAGAGAGTGGCTCCACCTCTCATGATGAGATGCACCCTCACTTTGGGACGATCACACATCAAATTTGGAGATGCCACATGGAGGATGCGCCCTCTTTAAGATAGATGTGCCACTCGTATCTTGAACTAACTCACCACCTTTGAGATTTCATGCCAGCCAACTCGATTTGGTCTCCAATTAACTCATAATTGATCCTCAGTTGAGATGCCACCCCTCTAGACATGTTCCCACTAATTTATGAATTTTTTTTTGGGTCCTTTTTACCATTTATTTGTTTTTTGTTTTTTTTTACATTTTCAAGAGAATTTTGATTTAAGTGATAAATAATCTTTCAAACACTCTCAAAAGTGGGTTTTGGGGTATATTGAGTACTCTAAGTTAGAGAACGAGCACCCCCATGGCAAATTTGGCCCCATACCACTTTTTATGACTTTTTACATTTTTACAATTAAAATATTAAAAAAAGACTCATTTTATGGGAAAAAAATTATTTGCAGAAAAAATAAGTAAACCTAGGGGGAACTTAGCTCATGTTTATATGACTCTAAAATAGTGCCTAGCATGGTAAATAAGTTTCATGTACATGTCGATGTGTTGTATGTCGCACTTAATGTTGTACTAGCACATCCTGGTGAAGGTTCTATTGATCCTCCTATTGACTCTTCTAGTAGAAAATTATCAACAACAGAGAAGAATTATACCACGACCCAAAGAGAAGGCTTAGCTATGGTCTATGCGCTTCAAAAATTTTGACACTATTTGATGGGTGGACATTTCAAAATGTACACAGATCATTCTGAGTTGAAATGCCTTGTGAATAAGCCAGTGTTGGGAGGGGGGTTTGTCAATGGATTCTCCTTTTCGAACAATTTGATTTCGAGATTATTGTTAAACCAGGTCAACTAATTAAGGACCCGACCATCTGTCGAGGCTAGAAAATGGAGAAGAACCTTGTAATCTCGATGATAGTCTTCCCGATGCATAATTATCTGCATTCAAGATGTTTGATGACCATTATAGAGATATTATACAATTATTGAGTACGAGATATGCACCAACTAGATTCAATACAACGCAGCAGAAACATTTAGTTGTAATACCTGGGGATTTCCAGTTAATAGCTAGAAAGTTATACAAAATGAGAACAGATCAAATTCTTTGTCGTTGTGTTTTGGAGCACGAGCAACCGATGATATTAAATGAAGTGCATGCTGGTCCTTGTAGGAGTCCATTATGTAGGAAAAGCTATAGTACAAATTATTTTATAGGCAAGACTATGGTGGCCTACATTGCATGCAGATGTTAGAGAATATTGTCGTAGTTGTGAAATCTGTCAAATAACTAGAAATCCTTCGCAACGATATGAAATGCCACCATTACCTCATATAACTTTACAGGCATTTGAAAAATGGGCTGTTGATTTTGTCGGACCTATTAATCCACCAGGGAAAAGAACAAGCACATGATACATTATAATTACGATAGATTAATTGATTATATGGGCTGAAGCACCGCCAGTCATGGATTATATTGTTGCGACCATTGCCAGATTTTTGTTTCACAGTGTAGTGACCTGATTTGGATGTGCAAAGATTTTTGTAAGTGATCAAGGCACAAAATTTTTCAATAAGTTGATCGACAGATTAATAGAATAATTTCATATTCAACACCGGAATACTACGTCGTATCATCCACAAGCGAATGGTGTTGTCAAGGCCTTCAATAAGATTATGGAGAACACATTGAAAAAGATATGTAATGTTAAAAGAGATGATTGGGATCATAAAATATCTGTAGTGTTATGGGCATATTTCACCACCTGTAAAAAGTTGATAGGCCAAACTCCATTTCAGATGGTTTATCGACAAGAAGATGTCATGGAAATGGAGTATATTGTACCCAGTTTAAGGATAGTTACGTTTACTAAAATGACTTATGTTGGTGATGTCAAAGAAATATTGTTGCAGTTCGTCAAGTTGGAGGAAGAGCGCTTTGTCACAGGTTATCATCAGAATGTCGAGAAGGTGCAACAAAAATCTTGGCACGACCGACATATCAATAATAAGCAATTTCACATTGGAGATATTGTTCTCCTGTACAACAGTAAATTTTGAATCATCCTAGCAAGCTTAGACCACATTGGTTAGGACCGTATATTGTTATTTAGATCACTAAAGGAGGAGCAGTGCAATTGAAGAAGTTAAATGGAACAATTTTCAAAGGATTGGTGAATGGAAATCGGTTAAAACCTTACTAGGATAGTCATAGTTTGGTCGATTGAGAATTTAAAAAAAAGTGAATGAGAAATGCGAAAAGAGAAAAGATAATATAAAATAAAAAGAAAAAGAAAAAAAGTCACAAATTTACGAGTGTTGCTTACGAGCATTATTTCTGAAAAATTATGTGTTTTTGTTTCAAGTTTACAAGTGTTTACTCGTAGACTGTCTTCCTATCGAAAGAAAAAGAAAAATGTCATAGGATTGGTTGTTTATCGAAAGAAATAGAAAAGGATCGCAGAATGTTTGTTTGTCGCAGCAGAAGAAAAAGTTGTCACAGATTGTATGACTATTGCACAAGAAAAATTGCTTGTACAGATTACCTGTCTGTTAGAAGGAAAGAACTTTTTCGTAGGCTATAGGCATGTCGCAGGAAAATATTTCTTGCAGCACAATGAATTTTGGTCGCAAGTGATAGTTGGCTAGCAGTTAACGAAAGGACGTGAGAGATTTTGACAGTGTATTTTTTGGTCACTTCCTCCATTAATGCACAACAACTACCAATGAACTGACAGGAGAAGTGATGGTTTGATTGGCAGTTTCATTGTAATGATTAGAAAGATTGCTCCATGTGATGGAAATCGTTGCCACTTTTCCATTTATTACCCGACCATGTAAATGAACGATTAATTGAATGGGTACACATATATCATCTTCACGCTGAAGTTTCATTCATTCTTTTACATCTGATTGAGAGCGTTGAATTGTTGTCTGCAATTGTGAAGAGTCAAAGCCATTGTTTTACAAAGTATGGTCATTTATGTTTCAAGTACAAGCACCATTCAAGAATCAAGTCTTGAAATTCCATCACCCACGCCAATTATGGAAGACACCATGGAGGTTGTATCATAGTCACCCAAAGTTGCAGAAGAAGTTGCACTATCACCAGTAATTCCAATTGTTGTGTTACGACCAGACCCCCTTGATACATCAAAGAGGAAAAGGTATACCAGTCGAAGATCACAAGCAACAAAACCCCCACTAGAGGATGAAGCGACAGGATCGACATCCAAGTTGCTAGATTGTGTCTCTCCCATACCAATCAATGCGAAAAGGTTTAGAATTGGCAAAAACGAAAAATATCCATTGGTAACGCCTGCGATACCAAAAGGAATTCGGGTAACAACAAACATAATTCCAAACTTGCAGAAGATGAGCTTTGTCGACCACGACTTGTGCAAGTATACAGAACTAGAAATGAACATATATGTGACTAGTGTATGGGACAGAGAGGATGGCCCTATCTACGTAGTTCCAATGGAATGGGAAAGAGGATTGGATAAGTATAGACTTGTGTTAAGTAGTTTCTTTTTTGTTTCCATGGTGGGTGTCTATGGCTCAACCAAAAAAATTCAGTGGATGTCGAGCTAATAGCTTTGATCACTGGGATTCCCTTTACGGATGTTGATCCACCACTAGTTTTTGATGGGAAAGACCGAGACACAACATTGACAAATAAGTTGAAAGATAAGTACGAGCTAACAAGAGACACATGAGGTTTTGTTATTTTCGCTATCAATGATATTGTTGTTCAGTTCGCAGTCAAAGTCTTATCTAGCATGTTACTATGAAAGATACGACTGAACTAGTGCACTACAGGGACAATTGATGTAGCATAATAGTGTGTAGTGGGTGTTCATCTTAATTGGTTGCACTATATTCTAAATGAAATGTTAACAAATGCGGAGGATGTACAAGAAAAAGGTAGTCTGTTTCATTATTCGTGGTTACTAATTTTGATTTATTTTGTTGCATGGACATAACCACCAAAATACCAAGGGGTAGATGTGTTAGTCCCATGCCAAAGAGCTCGATACCAGCATATATGGTTTGACAAAGGCAAACCTCAGCGACAGAAAGACAACAATGCCGAATTCTTTTAACAAGGAGAGGCCCTTTGACATTATATTTTGAAGCAGGATAGAATCACCAAAGCAACTGGCAAATGGTTTAGATACATTATAAGATTTTTGGTCGAGGCCCATCAGATCTTTTTGGAGCCTCGATAGGATCTGCAACACCAATGGTTCGTGAGACAATTTCAACCATCTATTGTTGAAATTGATGCCATTGTTCACGATTGTCCTGCAGAATGGCAAGTTCTTGTTGCAGATGATTAGTTGTCTGCAGAAGAAGAGATGCAATAGGATTATTTGTCGAAAAAGAAGGATGGAGATCAAGGGGGAATCCAATAGTTGAGGAAACCCCAAGAAGATCTCACAGTATTGATGAATCCAGGACAACCCCGACAAACCCAGAGGTGGCAGATAAGGGAAAGAGTTCAGAAAAGTAAAAAAAGGAGGAAGGATGACCGCTCATCTTGAGTCATCAACCTCACCAATGATGGTTACACTCTTTTGACAAAAACAATGGTAGAAGTTATCAATCAAAGCGACAGAAAAATTGACAAATTACAAACCGCATTAACAAGTAGCATAGCAGATTTACTGCAGACAATCTGTAAAGAAGTAAAATAATTTTGAGTGGTGGTCGACCAAATGCCATACTCAACTATGTCATTGGACCAAGCTGGTCCATCTGAGGAACGACTTGTCGAGGAATCATCGACACCAAATCCACTTATAAAGATTCAAGTATTCGGTCAAGAAATTGACTTAGGTACACCATAGTTGAATACCATGGTCAAGGACCTTGGTCATATTATTATGGAATTTTTTGTGCTACCTATGTATGAATTATATTCCATTCAAAATGTTGCAGTAGCAGAAATGAATAATAGGGAACGTGTGTTGGTTAATTAGGTGAAATCCTCACACAAAATTGTTAATAAGTTGAAGAAAACAGTTCAAAATACAGAGCAGAAAGAAAAAAAATTGCAGGAGGATAGACATCGGCTGGATGCAGCTATTACACTAGCTTGTAGCAGTTTCTTAGATGAAGGCATCACAAAAGCAATGTTTTGAGAAATCAAGGTCTTTCGACTTGTTGAAGTAGCATAGAGCTCCCATAAGCAGGTCATGGAGCTCGAATTACAGATAAATCCCAATACACCTCCATAGGTACTGGTAGAACGAAGAAAAGAAGCAACTAAGGCTACGACGAAGGTTGGAGAAGCAGAGGCACTTTGTGCCAAGGCAATCAAGCAAGTTTCTCAATCATGGGAAGATTTAATCAATGATGAATAATTAGAGTAGATAATGGAGCAGTTACATACTATTGAAGCATACTTCAACAAAATGAAGAGCGATCTAAAAAGTTGTCGACAGTAGAGAAAATGGTGAAGGATGATGACATGAAGAAGCTACAACAACAAGTAGCAAAATTGCAAACACAACAACAAAGAAGAATTGACCAGGTCACATAACTACAAGTAGAAGCATAGAAAGTTGTGGGTCTCATTCAACTTGTACATGAGAAGGAGGGACAAGAATTGGGGTCGATATGACTAACAACTTTAGAACACATCAGTTCCAAACTTGTAGAAAAATTGAAGGTGGTAGAAGAATAAATGCGACAGGAAGCTAAACATGTAGTGAAAATCTTCCAAGATTTTTAAAGCAAGGTCGCAATTACAGAAATTTCAGATTGATGTGGCTCATTACGAACCAAAAGTGAGTGTTGGGGGCTTGTTGGATATAGGGAAAGTCAAACATAATTATGCCATAATTTTTTTTGGAAAGATGAATATTTTGGTTGCACGACGAAAGAAGCTGCGACAGAAGACATTGCGACTGAAGTAGCCACGACAAAAGGAACTACAACATAAGAGTAATAAAACAATAAAAAAGCAGAGTTTGATGTATTTTGCAAGAAGAGTTAGTTGGACTAAAATATTTCTTTTAGTAATAAAGCATGATTGTATTTTGGGCCGATAGTGCCTATTATTAGATGTATGAAAATAGAAAGACAATCTATCGAATGGAAGTTGTGAGTTAGTCAACGGTTGAATTAAGAATTGTAAAAGTGGAAAAGCTTATAAAAGTACCGACCCAATATGTGAGTGGGTGGGTCATAGAGGGAAGGTTGAAAGAGATTAGCTTGAAGATCCATCATAGAAAGAGTTCTTAGAGATAGCATCGATCCAAGCTGTGTGCAAATCGAACATTCATAGAGAAAGAGACCAAAACCAGAGACCATGAGATGAGAGAATAATGAATGTATTGTAAAGAATACCTAAAGAAGAGTCTGCAAGCTAAGTGCACAGACTAAAGGTGCCAAACTAATTCTCATGCCAGATGAAGAGCACCTTTGTGGTTTTTCCCGGATGGGTTTCCACGTAATATCTTGTCTATGTGTGTATTAATGTTGATGTTGTGTCGAATGCATGTTTAATATAAATAATCCTATTTGAATGTATCACACAAATTTAATGGTGAATGAACTTACGTATTTGTTGCACCTATACCGAGTTAATACATGTTAATGCTTTATGATTATGTTGCCCTATATGTTGATGAAATGGTAGATGGTTATCTTGAATGACCCAATGAGAACAAAAGTATAATTCCTGGTTTCAATCGAGTGATAGTATATATTTTTAGAGTGAAATCCCCAATGTAACTACAAAAACCTAGTTCTAGTGTTCCCCATAAGATATCTCAAATGAGACTGCATCTGCATCGCAGGTGTTTCCGATGGAGTTCCCCTCTATCGGGTCAATATCTTAGTTTTTGTTGATGAATGAAGGACCTAAACCTTGTTCGACCGGAAGGAAGTTAGGCCAACAAAACATTTACTTGATTCTTGTGTTGTATCTCAGTATATTATGTTAGTGTCATAGCTTATTATGATATGGGTTGGTGTCTAAACATTTCAAATTCATGTTTTAAGTATGCGTCGACAGATAGTAACTTATGTGATTATGTGTGATATGTGGTTGAGTACTATTAGTGTACCTACACGATGTATGTAAGCATTAGCTATGTTTACATAACTCGTCTACATATATGCTTGAATAATTGTATGTCATGCTGCTATAATTGAGACTTGATGTTCTCTAATTGTGATTAGTTACATTATACTTGTTATTTATTAAGTTATGAATTGAAACTAATTCATCGAGTTATTAATGAATGGTCTTAGTTGTGATTAAGGTTAATTATTAAATGTGGTGATCACTAAATAAAGCTTAATTATTGATTAATTGGACTATTATTAACCTTTTTTTTTAACAAAAATGATTAATTGGACTATTATTTATTGATTAAGGTTTAAGCAAGCAGGGTTGAATTGGCAATACCAATCCGCCTAATTACAATAATTCCAAAGTACAAGAATCTGATCAGAACCTTACAAAGTAGTGGGAATTTCCCGAAAAATTCAAAAAACAACAACAAGAAACACCATTATGGAATTGGATGAAAAAAACTGGCTGCACCATTGATCCAAAGGAATCCTTGCGGGAGAAAACAGGCCTTATTAGCCAGAGCATCAACAAGGTTATTTAAATCCCGAAGAATGTGAAAGGATTCAACCTTATCAAATCCTTTCAAAATTTTCCTGATTCTCTTAAGAATAGTATTCAAAGCAAAATTATTGAAGCTGTCAACAGAATTTATGGCTTTAATCAACATCTCAGAATTGCCAAAAATTTGAATAGACTTATAGCCTTTTTCCAAAGCGATCTGAGAAGCCATTAAAAGGCTATAGCATTCAGCTTGATTATTTGTCAAGGAAACAATCCCCCAGCTATAACTTGATTTAGTCAAACAGTCATGAGAAAAAACCAAGACACCAACTCCAGAGATCCTAGGATTCCCTTTTGAAGCACCGTCAAAGAATGTTACAACTGAGGAGGAACTCATCCATATTTTCTGAAGAACATCTTGAGTTCCACGAAACCTCCATGAAGGTTGAATGACCAGTTTTGCATTTTTCAAATTTATCCTAGAGTCAAAAGATCCAACTCTCGACCCCAAAAAGAGAGAAGGTGTTAACATACCACTGATTTCAGCAAGCAACAATTTTGATTTATTAACCACGATCTGAATACTAGGGATTTGATCTTGAAAAATATAATGGCTTCTGGCAATCCATATATCCTACCAGGTAAATTTGAGAATAGAATGCTATTGAGAGTGCATGACTGTTGAATTTTTTTTTGAAGGTCGTCGGTCATGCCACGCTGCATAAAGAGTTGTTGTTGAAGACTGCGAGGGAAATGTGCAATTAAAACCTTCAAGAACCAAATCCCATACCTTCCTGGAGAAATCACATTCAACGAGAAGATGATCTGCAGTTTCAGCAGCGATTTTGCACAGGCGGCATCGAAAGGGACCAGAGAAGCCACGCTTTGAGAGTGTATCTCCAATCAAGACCTTATTATTTAATACAAGCCATGTAAAAAAATTTACCTTCGGCTGGCAGCGAGAAAACCAAACTGTTTTCCATATTACAGGAGGAAATAAAGAGCTGTGTGGAGAGTGAAGGGCGTTGAAACCTTTAGCAGCAGAGTAGAACCCATCATAAACCCAACCCCAATGATCTTTGAGGGAGAGGTGAATGGGAGCAAGACTAGATAGAGAAGATAACAATAGTTGTTTTTGAGGAAGCAAGCCAACAGGGAGGTCTAGGAATGACCAGGCAGACCAATTTCCAGAATTATCCCAATTGCAAATATCAGCCAATCTAATGAGACCTTTATTTGTAGCCCAATTCAATATTTCTGTCAAAGGAAGAACGGAGGAAAGAGCGGGATTACCAGAGATTTTATCCTCCCAGAGAAAGATACTTTTCCCATTTCTAGGAATTCTAAAGAGTTGCTGGTTAAAGAATCCAAAGCTTTTCCTGCAAGAGTTCCAAATTGATGTGCCTGGAGGAGTGTTAGCATAAGAGATGGATCTGAGTGGAGCACCCTTGAGATATTTCATACGAAATATATTACTAACAGGGTGATGTTTATCCTCAAATAGCTTCCAGATCAGCTTACCGCTCAGAGCCAGATTAGCCATTCTAGGATCCTGGATTTGAAGACCACCTTCTGAAAACGGTCTCTTAAGAACTTCCCAAGTAACTAGATGCATCTTGTTGTGATTACCTTTTCCACCCGACCAAAGGAAGTCACGCAGAATTTTAGATATCTGAGCCAGGATGCTCTTTGGGGCAAGCAACAAGGTAGATTGGAAAATAGAAAAGGCAGACAAAACAACCTTAACCAAAATAAGTTTCCCAGCCATGGTTAGCCAGAGACCTCCCCAAGAATTGATTTTAGCTTTTAACTTTGCACGAACATCCAACCAAAGAGAGGGAGGGGAAGATCCGAGGGTTAAAGGGAGACCCAAATACTTAATATTTTCCCAATTATCAAATCTTGGAAAGCCCAAGAACTCTGAAATTCGGTGAGAGACGGTTGGTCAACGTTCCAGCCATAGACAACACTTTTGTTATCGTTAATTGAAGCTCCCGATATTTGACAGTCATTTTTGAGAATTTCATTAAATGCCCTTGCTATCTTCATGGATGCCCCTCCTAGAAGAAGAGAATCATCGGTGAAAAGAGAGTGATTGATAGGATCCACCCCCCTAGCAATCTTGATGCCCAGAATGAAACCAGCTTCTTTTTCCACCATGAGTTTTCTACTGAGAGATTCAACCATCAAAATACATAAGAAGGGAGACATCGGACAACCTTGGCGTAAACCCCAGGAAGCTTTGAAAAATTCTGTAGGTCTGCCATTGATTAGTGGAGCAATCCATGGCCCGTCGGTGCATGCTTTGATCAGATTTACAAAGTCAGGGAAAAACCCAAAAGAGAGCAGGACATCATAGAGAAAGGGAAGCTTAACTCTGTCAAAAGCATTCTTCATGTATAACTTAATTAACATACCTTTCTCATGCCTTTGGAATCTTGAATAAATAGCATCTTTACTTGGATAACATTATCCACTAAATTTCTGCCTTTGACAAATCCCCCCTGTAGAGGAGAGATCAATTTCCCGAGCAAGAGCTTAAATCTTATAGCTAAAAGTTTAGCTAGGATCTTATACGAGGCATTACACAATGAAATAGGCCAGAAACGATCAAAGGAAGAAGGGTTAGCTTCCTTGGGGATGAGGGCGAGGAAGTTATAGTTGGTGCACCCTCCTACTTTTGCTTTGTTTTGGAAAGAAGTGACCATTCAAACCAAATATGTTTTAATGATGGGCCAACAGACTTTATAAAAATGAAAAGAGAAGCCATCCGACCCAGGTGCCTTATCTGATTCCATGGCCCATATAACTTCAACAATTTCATGTTCAGAAAAGGGGTGCATAAGGGCTAAGTTGTCCTCCTCATTAACCAGAGAAGGGATATTATCCAAATATCCCGAGGTAACTTCTTCATTAATAAGACCATCATCTTGAAAAAGGAGCTGAAAGTGTGTCTTGGCAGAATGTTTTAAAAGATCCTAGCCTTTAATTGAAGCCCCATCTCCAGTGGATATTTTCGAGATATGATTCTTGGAGAGACGAACTCTGCATTGATAGTGAAAAAACACGGTGTTCTTATATCCCGAATTCAGCCAGAGGCAACGAGATTTTAGCCTGATATTTTCCTCTTCAAGTCTAAAATATTGAGACGCAATGAGTTGAGCTTATTTCTCCAGAGCTAGATGAGAAGTGGAGATAACTTTATCTTCCAAATCAAATTGAATTGAATCTATAGTAGAGACTCTGTCAATTCTGATAAACGTAGGAGTGGGAAGAGGAGTTTTTACACAGAGCTTCAGCGCTAGTTTAGTATTCTTCAATTTCTGCTGCTAGACAAAACTGGGGGAACCAACAACAAATTTAGACCAAGCCTAAGTGACAACGTCCAGAAAACAAGCTCTCTCGATCCAGAGAGGACTGAATCTGAACGGGATAGGCCCGAGATCCACTTCTTTTTCAATCTGTAATGAAATTGGATGATGGTACGAAGAAAGCTTAGGTAAAACTTTCGTTGAAATAATCAAATTCCCATCAAACAAGGGAAAATGGACAAGAAATCGGTCGAGCCTGGATGAAATGAAAGAAGATCCAACTCTATTATTAGACCAAGTATAGTGGCCCTGTTTAGGTTTTATATCTATCAATTTCTAGTCTTGAATCATATTTTCAACAATATCTTGCATGAAGTCTTTCCCACGAAGGCCACATTTCTTTTCATTCAGAGCTAAAACTATATGTAAGTCGCCTGCTAAAATAATATTGGCTAGGGAACAGGACTCCAGAAAGTCTGATAGCGTCCTCCAACAATGTTTCTTTTCAGAATAATTCACTGGAACATACAAATTAAAAAGAGCAATAGAGGTCTTACTGTCAGTGTGGAGAAGCTCTACGAAAAGCCAATGCTGCGTAACATAAAAATTTGTTAATATAAAATTCTTATCACTCCATAGCATTGCTAATCCTCCACAGGTGCCTCTGGCACTGACTGCTTTGCTCGTAGAAAAATTCCAATTATTTTTGCTTAAAAGAAGAAGAGCATCCTCTCCAACCTTGGTCTCTTGGAGTAGAAGAATTTCGACAGGGGCCATTTTCAAGAGATCTTTGACTGCTTGAGCTTTGTTTGGGTTCCCCAATCCTCTGCAGTTCCAAGAGATGTACTACATTACTTACTCAAGTTTGAGGGAGTTGTTACTCCCTTTGGAGGTCCAATTCTCTTATTTCGTCCATAAGACATTTCAATGGTGGACTATCTTCCTTGAGTCTTAAGCCTCTCAGCCTCTTCTTCTTGGATTTCTTTCTTAGACTTTCTACCATATTTTTTGGAGAACTGATCAATGGAATCTTCATCAGAAGAACTAGAACTCTCAATTGGTTTTTTACGAGCTATTTCAGCAAAGGAAGGAGAATAACTAAGCCCAACCAGAGCAGGGAAGATTCTCCAACTCCTTTAGGAGACAAGAAATCTGGAACAACTTGATCCATCACTACTGAGACTTCATTTTCCACCATGAAACCTTCAAGGTGATGTATTTTTCCTTCTTCTAGTTTGTCCTCGGAAGAGATGATAACATCAAACTGATTTGAAGGGTTAATGGAATTGATCACAGACTGACGAGTATTAATCCCAGCAGAAGAGATTCCTGACATAGTTTTTTCTTTGCCTTTCTTGCGAGGTCCTTGAGAGTTTCCTGCTTTCCTAATTTGAGTCCACTATGCATCTTTCACATGTTCTATCTCATCTTCAGATTTTTTCTTGCAGTTGCGGGCAAAGTGACCATAGCCATGACATAATCTACACTTAAAAGGGATTTTCTCATAATCCAGCTCCTGGATATGAGACCAATCATCAACTATTAAGCTGATTGCCTCAGGCAGTCCAGTCTCAAGGTCAACCTCGACACAAATCCAAGCACAAGAGAATTGATCTTTCTGATTAGCCCTATCAATATATTTACCAAGCATGTTCTCGATGGCTTCGAGGGATACTGAGCTCCATCAATGTAAGGGGAGGTGAGGGATTCTAACCCAAACTGGGACAGCAGATGGGACATCTTGAGAAGGAACAAAATCAGGGGACCACTTGTTTAAGTAGAGCCCCTGAGGACCCATAAAGTATGGACCATTGTGGAAGATAAGCAGGGCCCCCATTCCTCTTTCCACTAGAATCTATCAATCTCTTAAAGGCCTCTAGGTCTGGAGGAAAAGGGAGAGGAGGATCCATCAACCCAAAACAACAACTTAGGAAAAAAACCCCACAAGGAACCTATGAAGACACCAAAGAAGAAGCAGGGCGAAGAGAACACCAAAACAGACCAAATCTTGATCCCTCCGGCAAGATCAACTCCAGCACACCAAACAACCAAAAACAACTAGCCAAGCACAAGGATCTAGAGGATCCAGGCACAACATGGCATGCCAAGACAGGGAAAGGATCTCAATCAGAACCAAAGCAAGACGGGAACCGAATCTTGAAGAGAGAACACAATCTTGGACAAAGACCCTGCAACAACAAAAAAACTAGCCACTAACCCAGCGAGTAGGAAGAAGCAATCTAAAATGCAAAGCAACTCCCTGACTGATCTCCTACAGAGGAAGCCACATCTTTGAGCAAAGGCAACCAATGAGGGTAGCAGATCAAAAACCTTCACGTCCACACACCAGGAACTTCAAATCGAACTAGGAGATGAACCAGTTCAAATCAGCAAGGGAAAAGGAGACCACTACGCTGAGCAGAGAAGCTCAGGGAGCTCCACTCCTGCAAGCATGAGGTTGCAAAATCACAGAGGACCAAGGAGAAGTTTAAAATCTTCTTGGAGCCAAAAAATGCCAAAGATTTTTTCCTATCTTAGATTTTCGACGTTGACTATTATTAACTTGACTAGTAAATGTTAAAGTGTTAATAATGGTAATTGCTATTAATAAGATAATTATTAACTTGAACAATACATGTCAATTGAGTGTTAATGATTATTAATTAATGTTATTAAGACTAATATTAACTCATTGATAAGTGTTAAACAAGTATTAATGATATTAATTAAGGTTATTGTAACTAAGGTTTCACTACAACAAATTTGACTTTTAGGGGGGGTTGTCCTCCACCTCCAAAAGTCACTTTTGGGGGCGGTTTTAGCTTTGGAGGTGGTCTTTACAAAACCTCCCCTAATAGCACTGACG
>LPNX010532941.1:872856-897773 GCA_001517045.1 Pseudotsuga menziesii | reverse complement strand
TAACACCAACCCTAAAAGTGACATTTGGGGGAGGTTCAAACACCCCCTAAAAGTCTTTATTACAAAACTTTGGGGGCGGTTATAAACCCCCCTTGTAGATACCTACATAGGTGTTACGAAACCCCCCCTAAAACTCTTTACAAACCTTTGGGGGCGGTTATAAACCCCCCTCGTAGGTACCTATGGAGGCGATTCGAAACCCCCCATAAAACTCTTTACAAACCTTTGGGGGCGGTTACAAACCCCCCTCGTAGGTAGCTATGGAGGCGGTTTGAAACCCCCCCTAAAACTCTTTACAAACCTTTGGGGGCGGTTATGAACCCCACTCATATATACTTACAGGGGGGTTTTGAACCCCCCTCGTTGTAACATACAAGGGAATTTTTGAACCCCCCTCATTGTAACATACAAAGTAATTTTTGAACCCCCCTCATAGTGACATATGAAATCAATTTAGAAACCCCCTTGTAGCCATAATAAATCATAATAAAATATATTTTATTAAAAATATCAATATTGCAATATCATTAGGGCACGAAGGAATTGAACCTTCAACCTCCTGCTTGTAAAGCAGACACTCTTCCATTGATATAGAACCCTTTAATAATTGGGGAAAGTGGCAATATTAACACCAAGAGTGCATCATTTGTAATTCTAAGAAAAGTCTAGTAATCCCAACATTGTTTCTGACTCGAGAGACCCAAGAAAGTAGTTTGAATGCTCAGTGCATATACAAAACTTAATTTGTTTTAATATCAAATAGAATAAAGAGGTTACAATGCTCTTACAATTGAGATTTCTCTTGCAATGCTTAGTGCATATACAGAACTTCATTTATTTTCATCTCGAATAGAATTGATAGGTTACACTGAATATAATGCAAAAATAACATAACCATTTATATCATACCATGATGATCAATAATGGTATCATCATTCATCCATCAGGATTCAAAATCACCATGATTCATAAGCAAGAATGAACAAAGGTTCTCAAACACTAAAGTATCCAATGCCAAGAGTCAAGACTTGAAAGTATAAAGCGTCAAATCTGAAATCACATGATTCAGTGGTTTTATGTTTTGCATCTTGATACAACTACAGGATGAATAATAATCTTTTTACAGTAAATAGATATATGATACATACAGTAAAAAAGATAATCGTATATCTTGTTTAATTAGATATATGAATAATCATATTTTTACAGTAAACAGATATATGATACATACAATAAACAAGATTTGAAGGCAGTTTTAAAGTTCCTTGTCTAATGCAAGCTGAACTTTCTAGGTTTACGATGACCAAAAATTAATTTCAAAATTGATTGATCATACCTATCATCATTGATAAAGAGGGTGCTTTGGTGCTTATAACATGTGAATAGGCTTGTTCTTCCTTGCATTATTTCGATGTTACTAATGGAACTTTTTTAGCTATATCTCCACATTAACCATTTTCCGATTGAACCCTTTGTGATAATCAAACATGTATAAATAGTTCATCATGTAAGGTATTTTCTTTCCCCAAATGCTAATGTTTGAATAACAATTCATACTTTTTAATTTGTTCTAACCATACATTAGATTGGTCAAGACTGTTTGTTTATTTAAATCTTCAAATTCAGTCAACTGTCAATTATGCTTTTGGAATCCAAGTCTAAATATAAATCTTGCACTCTTTTTTTCGCTTTCAACCAAACCCTTCAAACATTTACCCATTCAAAAATTTCAACATTGTGGTAGATGATAAGCACAATAACCATTGGAACGTAGTCCCCAAAAACAACTTCAAAAGACTTTCTAAGATAAAATGGTGGCAACACAACATATGCTACCAATGTAATTGGACCCAAAATCCAAATTAGGGACCGATTTCCTTCTTCAGATGATGTCTATCTGATCTCCCCTTCTTTGAGATGTCGGTAATTACCTCCATTGAAAGAAACTGAATCATGTTTTCCATCAACATTTTTTCTCTGATGCAGTTCCTCATGCTTAGAATAAATTGTGGTATCCTTAACAATGTCCTCTACATGCACTTGCAGTTCTTGATTTGCTTTCAAACCAATGGATTAATCCTGTTCTTCAGGTGCAGCAGAGAAAAATATCCCCACCGTTCTCTTGAAAGGTACCTTTTATCTGAAGTCCTTTGGACTGAATGGTGACCATCTGCTGAAGAATTTGCATGAAATGTCCAATTTGCCTAAAAAATGCCAAAACTTGTAGTTAGAACTCTAACAGGGGTGGAAATTTTGACACATTGAGACTGCTTATATCCTTCACTTATGTGTTGAATATACTGAAGCCAATTTTATTTTCCCTCCTTACCATATAAAAGAAAGAAAATTTCAACAACAACTAGAGGCAAAGATAATCATACATTATGCAGAGGCAAGGTTTCCAATGCTATGTTTGAGGCCTTCTACACACTTTCTTTGTAATTTTGGTTGGAAAGCATCAAACACGCATATATACTTCAAATCTCAATAGTAGTAAAGGAAACATAAGTTTTTACTTCTAAAATTTTTCTTCTGTGCAGAGCAGATATTTTTGACAAAAGTAATGATAGCTAGGACCTTGTTTCTAATACTATTTTGTGAGTAGTGAAAACAAATTTGTGAGAAAAGCAAGCTGCAAGGTAGACATTCCCATGCACTCATAGAACTTATCCCGCAAGTAAAGTGACGAAAACAATCAACAAATCATGCAATTACAACAATAACCCATGTAAACAAAAATCTAGACGGATAACTTTGCAATCTCCTTAAATCAGAGAAAAAACTCCTCGTCTACAAGAGATCCAACCCAATCTACATCACCTATTAACACAAAAATTGTCACTTCTACAAATTTATAGTACAACATCAATAGTTCCTTTTATATATTTAAATCTCCTCTTGGTTGTCTTCCAATGTGACTCCTTTGGACATCTCATAACAAACCTGGAAACCTTATTAGCAGCAAAAGTAATACCGGGTTTTGTATGGGTTACGTAGATGAGACATCATTAAAAACGCATAGCATGGTTTAACTATCAATAAATGCATAGACATTGGACTTCACTTATCTTGTCAAAATATATTGCATGAGAGGATACATTGTTGAATAGAGGCTATGAAGTGATTGTTGAATGTAGACATTTGTAGGATTTTCATGGGCCAAGTGTATGTGTTGTTGGACCACGTGTTGCTACAACTTGTGCACATGCTGATTTCATTGCATTATCCAAAGAGAGTGCACTACAGAAACTATTGGAGATAACTCCTTACATAAACAAGGTTATACTCACGGTGACATGATGACTTCAAAGAACGTTTTATCCATTGCTACATCATCTTTGCCTGCTGAAAAGGTCAAATTGGCTGCCAAGGTAGCCCTTTTTGTTGCAGCATTGAAGTCAAAGTTGTTCGATAACCAGGATGAACATGAGATTCAATGTTTTGCAGCAAGTATAGTGTCTAGTCAATTAAAGAGAACTGAGATCAAATTGAAGCAGTTTGGAGAGATTGATTCTGTGTTGATGAAGGAATATGAACATGTTGAAAGGCAAAGGAAAAGATTAACATCAGAACGTGTTCATCTTATGTAAATTCATTTTGGATACGGTGGATCATCTACATTGGCCACAGGACATGTAGCAGTATCTGCAATGAATAATAGGCATGTAATTTCATATTCTGTTCCATCAGCTCCCCATTCTGGTTATGTACCTTCATCTCATCCAGCTATGCCTTTCATGGCTAGATTATCTATGTTTTCATTTGGACCAGGTGGTACAAGATCATCTATGCCCTTGTCTACAATGCAGTCTTTTTCAGGTGGAGCCCCTTGCTCTTTTGCAATAAATGGTCTCACATCAGCCATGGACATGATTGTATCTATAAAAAAAGTGTTGCGGGTTAGTTATCATCCCCAACAAATGTCATATTTGTATTTGGTAATTGGAAACATGGTTCTTTTTGGGAATCTTTCTCAATGGATCCATTAGTCTCATCCACAACAAATTCTAGGATGACATCATTTCTAACTTGGAATTGTGTTTTTTACACGTATGTTAAAGGTTATTCAAAATCTTGCTTTGATCCTAGCAAAAATTATAACATATTCCCATATAAATAAAATTGTCCTCAATTTCATCAAGTTAAAAATAATTGTTTATATTTTGGAGTCGATCCTTTTTTATCTTCTCGAGTTAATCCCACTCTAATGGCGGTCTTCATTATGATCTATATACTACTTTAAATAAGACATTCAAAATGCTTGTTTAATATCCTATAATGTTAATGGACCATCATAGTATTCTCATAAGGAGGTAGTGGAAACGATCATAGCAGACTATGGATATAAACTCCATTAAATATAACATATACACTAGAAGGATTATATAGACAATATATTGGAATATGGGTCCATGTATTTGATTCAAAAAATTTGAAATGCAAAACTGATAAAGTCATATATCGATCAAGGGTCTGGCACAATATATCAAACCCTTATGCAAATCTCATGCTTAGATGTGCATTGTAAACTGTGTCAGTAGTATCATATGGAAAATCCTTCTAACAAATTGTTGCTCTTGTGAGCTCTTCAAACCCTTGAAGACAAGTTGAGAAAGAACCAAAGACACAACCGTCATGATTGCATATATAGTTCTTTTATGCCAGATCTACCCAAATATAAGTATCCCTGTTGAATAGGGCAGAGAACCATTTTGAGGTCATTAGGTTCAGCGAAGAAGACTCCATGAACTTTAAAGTCTCAAGGAATCCCCTATATTTACCAGAAAAAAGAAATTTTACCATCTCTTCCAAGAAATATATAATGTATTGTTTTTGTTGTTAGGGTAGCACAACCCTTAGCAAAAACAAACCCTAGAGAAATATCACTACAAAAGGATGACCCAAGAAAACCCTAACTCCTCACCATAATATATAATGCCCTAGTGAATTGCTTTTTGGATCATATAGCTGCCGTAAGTTATAAAGAAGGGTTAAATCCCTAGGAAACCCTAAGAGATGAACAAGAAACTCTAAATATGCATCCCTTAGGGCAATTCCACTAGAAAATAATTTATGGATCACTTGTGTAGAGAAAGAGATATGGAAACCCTGGTTTGCAGCCCTAAATTTCCATAACTATGGATGAAAAATCTCCTGAAATAAATCAACAAGAGGGTGATTTGAAAGTCGTCATGAATAACTGTGATGTTATAAACCAATAGCCTTGAATTTGCTGCCAAAAATTCCTGGAGTAAAAATCAACAAAGAAACCCTAATGCTGGGTGCTTCAATTTATGGACAATGTCTTTGAAAAACGTGGACAAAACAATTGAAGTAGCCTCAACAAAACACCTTTTTCTAGACAACATTAACACCATGAAAACAACCCTCAAACTCCTTGATTTAGAGACTCCTCCATATGCCAAGGTTCGATCACAAAGTATACCAACGTGAACAACCAAGAAGAAAACACTAACCAACACTGAAATAGGTAGAGAAAGGTTCACACTTGCTCTGATATCATGTTGAAACTTGAGATCACAAGATAACGATGGGATTGAATGGAACCAAACAACCAACCAAAAAAATTGCAAAAAATTAAGGAGAGAACAACACTAAACAAGTGTGCTAGAGTTGTCCAAAAGATGTGTTTGAGTTAGAAAATCACACCATTGGAACAGGAGAATGTCAAATATATGGTGCTTGTAGGATTAATCACTTGTATAAAAAAATTATGCTTGTAGGATAAAGTATGCTCATGACATCACACGATCACATAAGATGATATTACATATGAGGTTTAGTTGTGTATTTATACACAACTCAATTAAGGTTTTCTCTCAAAAGGGGTTATGGGCCTACATAAGTAGGTTGCACTTCCCAAGAGGGTTATTGAGCCCACATATTAGAGTTGACTAGGTTGGCATTAATCATAACCTAGTATTACAATATATGATGGGATTAGTCATAATTAATTCCTACCAAAATGCATTAATGACACAATTTGTGATTGTCGTGGCACGTGACAATTACACCATTCTCAACACTTTTTTTAGTGCCTAACCAATAAGAAAAATACCTGTGTCGAGCATATAAATATATGAAATTGAGTCTGTTGGCACCCAATTCCAATTTCCAGATGCATTAACTACTTATGAAAATATCAATAAAAACATCCTACCGGAATATGAAGGAAAAACAGATTAAATAGATAATGAAAAATTTCTCATTCACAGACCTTCGTATAAAACTCATGAAAACTGCAACTTGTATACAAGTGAAGGATAAGGTCAATAAATAATTAGTAGTTACTTCAACAATAAAGTAGCACAGGGTTCAAGGTTCAAGCAGTGGAGTATACAAAATAACAGGAATAATTGGATGAATGTTGAAAGTAGTTGTAGTTTTTGTAAGCAGTGCTTAGAAGGAAAGCAGACATACTGAAAATCAGAATAAAAAATATGGTCCAAGAGTTTTGCGTTCTGTCCTGATAAGATGGACAGTGATTCTTGATACAAATTGGATTAATGTTGATGTTGATAAGTACAACTTGCAAATCGGAACCTGTTCCTGCACCCTTGCACTGTATAACTAAGGAGCTAACCATTATGGAAAAAAATGGGACATGTAAGCATTAAAGGAATCACAGATGGCTTAGAATGTTTTTTGAGTTTAATTTTTTGTTTGTGAAAGTTGCCAGTTTATTGGAGTTGGCCATTATGTGTCAAAACTCCAAATTTTCACAAAAATGTAAAATTTTGAAATCACATAAAATGCTGGAACTGCGGTTTACTAACAGCTAAAGGTTATCAATAAAAGAAATAGTTAATAGATTAGTTTTACATAATCTCAATTATGTTATCTCAGCAATTTCCTTTTTAAAACAAGATTAAGTTTAACTTGCGCATTATTTATATGTTCAGTTTACTGATGAATTTTTATTTATGACAAGTAGGTGGAAACTGATTTGAAATCCTGGGCTTACTTAGCATTTATACTAATGCAGAAAGATTACTTGTTCTTACAGGTTTATAGGTATGAATGATCGAGTAACGTTTTTTAAATTCATAAAGTTTGCAGCAATGTTTCTATTTGCAAGTAATAAGCTTAGTAAATAAGCTGCTATAATTCAACAACTTTTGTAAGGTAAAACTGTTTGTTTTCTTCAGTTTTTCTTGTAAGCGAAGTTTAGATGATTGAGTTTTCTTTAGTTTATTGTACGTAAAGACAGTAAAATACTTACTATAGCTCTAAACTCGTAATCTTAGCTGCTTAATTACTTCTACTTTAATAAGCATAACTTGCAACGTTATACTGATTGTACTTTGAGTTATTAAATATTATCATACCACTTACTTGAGTAACAAGTTGCTTGGTGTTTAACTTCTGTAGTGACACTTACGGTCTGCAACCATTTGACATTAATGTTGATGGATGTAAAGACGTTAGTGTCTTTTTCCAAGCAAACATTGTTGTCTGTATCTTTTTAGTCTAAGTCGAACTATGAAGTTCTATTGGTTATTGACTCGAGTAGGATCAATCCCTTTTAACTCTTATTATTCTATAATACTTACCTTGTATTAAGATTACTGTCTACCAACAATTTCTAAGGTAGATGTTTCTATAAAAATCAACCTTTATCCTATGCTAAACACCAGTTATTTGTGGAAGCATGAAATCATTCTACTAATTATAAGACATGGTAGTTACCAGCAAAATGCCATCTTGAGAACCACCAATGACTTATTAAAGTCTAAATTCAGTTAGACTAAGTAAAAATATGCTATAAATAATCTTTTACCATACTGTCATTTTTTATCATTTATTTCAATTGATCGTTGTTTTTACATAAATATATTATTATGTCCATAGTCATACAATTCTGTCATTTAAATGAAATTCCTAAACAAGTCTAACAACTTTGTCTTTGTAAGAATTTATGAATTCTAAACTTCAAAGTGCTAAACAAATTTTTATTATAAACTCCTCTTGAGTTATGGGTTTAGAGGAGTCTAGCCCCATGTTGATCATAATATATATATATATATAGTATTAAATCGTTGTTCTATGATTTCACACATTTCAACTCAGACTTTACAAACAAAACAATTAGTTATTATACTTTACGTGGATAAACCTGGTAATCATAATGTTCACGTTATGATAATGTCATTTGTAAAAGATTGAGGCATTATTTTTACTCCAATGATCAGTTTATGAGTAAGGTTTTTGTGTTATAAAACAAAGATATACCATCATAATAGTTGTGAACTACATGATCACTATATCTTAAATTTGTCGACAATCTGAGGGTTGATGTTTCTATGCCCAAGCAACAATTATGATCGCTGAACTTTATAAACGTTTCAACAATATAGTTCTTGCATGATTGTTCACGGATTATTATATAAATCATTGTAAATTATTGCATGCAGGTGACTATTGTGACGACCCATTGCATGGTTAAAAAAATTTAGGTGACCACGTGGTCTTCTCCTGGCCAAGTGTTGAAAATATATAAATCGTTGTAACCCTACTCTTTGTTATTCCCTCCATAGTTCTCGGGCCTTTGGGCCGCTCTGCAACCATTCCCATGGTGGCCATGTTACCCTCATGTTTGTTAGATGAGCTCCGAGTCCTGGTTTAAATCGTTTCAGTTTGTCTCCTTCGTTCTCAAACTCTTGTTGTGCACTGTGAGTTTTATTTCTGCAAGGGTTTGTAGAGAGTCGTGGCATAAGGCTTATGGCCTGTGAGTGGCTTCTTGCTCGTTCCTCCGTGGCCTGCCTGCAGAGATAGTTTTTACATTTTGCTTGCTGCTGTTACAACATTGTCCTCGTCATAGGGTTTAAGAGTCTCGTTTTTACGCCTTGCATTGTTGGTGACAGCTCCAACTTTGATGTCTGGTTCTTGCTTGGCTGTGGCCTATACTTCTTCTTGCTGCTGTTGTCAGTGACTTGTACATGCGTCTTCGTCGTCTCTGTCATTGTGAGTATGAAGGTCTGGCTTCTTCTTACGCTGGTGGCGGTGCTACTGTTCCTTAGTGGCTATATAATCTTCACTTCCAAGTAACGCAATTACTTTAAGGTTTTTAAAACTAAACCTTACTTCAGTAATTAGTTCTGGAATCATGTTTTAATTAACTTAGGTTTTCTTCTTTGCAGGTGACAGTTCGCTCATCCTTTGGTAGAAATACTTCAAGAAAAGGACCGACACTTTAGCTACGGGTAAGCCCTGGTTATCAAATGGCATTCCCTGCTTCTGCAGTCCTTAAGAGACAGTTTCCAGTTGGAAAGTTACGGCCTGGTTGCTACCCTTCATGGGTTACTGTTCTTCAGATTATTAGTTTGGTTTTTGTTAAACCCTTGCTTCCAGTAGGGTACTCCGGCTCTAGCGGTGACTTGTAAATATTGTTTACTTGTTTTTGTACAATGTTATGTTAATAGCTCTTGCGACCTGTCAAGCCATACACTGTTTAGTTCTAAAGCATAGATATTTTCTCTTTTGAGCTCGAACTCGGTTTAATTTTAAGCTCTTAAGGAGATTTTGTAAACTAGGGTTTTTACGCTTATTCGCCTGTGTAAAAGAAAATTTCACTGTATATAGATTAGTTTGTATTAATGATTTTGTTTATAGCTTGACCCGTTATTCCATCATATTATAATTATTTAATTACAAGCTCAGATATTCGAGCTAGGTTTCCTGTAGTCGACCTGTGTGTAGAATAATTTCTTTAATTTATTCTTCACGTTTTATTTTAATAATTAATTGATTTAATTAATGCATAGGTATATAGTGTATTATATTTCCATAGTTATCTTTTCACTGTCCTTAAAGGACTGTAATAATCTACAATAGTTTTGTTGTTCAATAACAGTTATTCCATATACTTGGATTATTGTTTAAATGATCATTATTTACAATATTATTGTTATTAGGGTTTCGACCCTGTACTTTCTTTTATAAGTAATTTTTTTGTCTATAAAGTTTAAATGAATTAGATCTTTTATAAATAACATTTATTAAATGTTATTTACCATCGTATTCTAGTTGTTTGTATTAAATAAAATATAGATAGGTTTATTAAAGTTTTTTTGTTCAGATGTTCTTAATCTCTGTATTTAATTTATCTATAGAAATTAATTAAGCTAGTAATACTCTACTTGAAGTATGAACATTTGTAGATATAGTTAGTTATTATGAACAGTAAGTAAACTATGTATATCAGACTTTTATTCTCTCCTTCGCAGAATAAAATAAGTGCTTTATCTAAATTATTTCTTCTGCCTCTGTTACACGTTAATAGTATAATTTACAAATTAAAGTACTGCGTAAAAGTAATAAATTATTTACTTGAATAACTTACTGATATAATAACCTGCTATCTATAAAGTATTTGGCTATTTCTTTTCTAGCATTCTTACAACAACAATCTGGTTAAACAATAAACTTAACTAACAGGATATTGTTCTTCTCTGATAACAACTTGTTGGCTGCTATGGGAAGACCCGGGTTAACTATAATCAACCAACAACACCCCTAGATCACTGGCCCTTTCGGCGACAGACCGCAAAGCGGCCTGAAGTCTCACCCGAAGTGACTCTAATGGGTTGGCCAAGGACTCAAGCGTCTTGGACCAGTTTCTGTGGCAATCCTACTAGTGGCTCGCAGCTCTCCTAGCTGCGAGGTCTCTTCCTGCGCGTCGCGCGATCTCCTGCTCGTGTCGCACGATCTCCTCGCCTCGCAGCTCTTCTAGCCACGAGATATTCCTTTATACCATCGCGCGATCCTTTCCTGTTGCGCGCACTTTCCCAGACTCGCGATATCTCCGACCTTATCGCATTGCCGCGCACTGTGCGGCACGCAGTTCCTGCCCAACGCTAAGTCCTTCACCTGCATTATCGCGCACCGCAGCTCCTCTGCCGGTGCGGTATCACCTCTCTGTGATATCCTACCTCCGCGGTTTAGCGCACTTAGTGTTGCTCGTGTCGACGTGCAAGACTTAACATACAAGGCTATTTGATACTGCAATAGAGACTGTTTTACGCAAAGCATAAGTGAACCATAAACAGCGTGCCAAAGACGTTAACTTATATTTACCCTTCTATATTGCTGTGAATTGATTAACACATTCATTCATTAAACTGTAACAAAGTCCATGAACTGATTGAGAAATGCATAAGTAAACATAACACATAAACCAATCGCATAACACTTGATTTTAACGTGGTTCACCTCCAGGATGGAAGTTACGTCCACAGAACTGTGTTTTTATTATAGCTCAGGGGAAGGTAAAACACAGTTCTGCTACACCGCATATGCAGCTTAAGATCTTCTCTCTTAGATCTCTCTTCTCTTCTATATTGCTCTCCTACAATATACTCTTCCCTCTCTGTCGATCCCTGCGGATCGTTACATGCATATTCTATAAGCCAGCTATTGGTTACCGTAAGATTGCTTCCGCTAATAACAGAACCAGAGCTAGGCTTTTACAACAGTCTAATAATCTGCAAAACACTACTAACAACTGAATGAACTGACTAACTAACCAACAAAATGACTAGCTAACTCTCCAACCCTTTTACAATACAAAATATATTCCTTTATAGGCAGCCCGAAGGTCTTGCCATTACAACAATGTGGGCCTGTCCCAACAGTAACCCAAAACCCTAACTAGTGACAGTCAGCCATATCTGTACTTGAGGTAGCTGCTTTCCGTCACACCACAGCTCTCTGCAGTCTTCCATGCTTCCCGGCACTGATCATGGGTACTATGCACCGCTTCGCTTTTCTGTCCTTCGCCTTCAATGCTTCAGCCTCGTTGCTCCTTCTCCTTTATGAGGGTCGCTGAGCCCTCCTGTCTTTCGCCGCTGCCTTCAATGCAGTGGTTTGAGCTCTCTCTTCTCGGCCGCTTAGGTACCGTTGCCTTTCTTGACTTTTCTATCTTAAAAGTCATGGTTTCCGGCTCTGCTCTCTAGCTGGAAACGTGCTACGGCGTCGTAGCCCTGTCTTAACTTCTTTCCACCAAAACTTATCTTTCCACCAAAACTAGCAGCTTCTTCTGTAGCTGCGGGACCCTGCTCCAACAGTCCCCTAACACTTACTTGTGGCTCGCCCTCGAGCCACCTCCAGCGGGCTTCTCCTGCTGTAGCTTTGCCTTGGCTTCTTGTGAAGCCCTCTGCAACCTGTCACGAAGTCCTGTGACTTCCTTCTGCATCACTTCGACACTCTCTTTATAGTTTATGTAACTTGGTTTGCTGGGCTCTCTTATCCTTCCTGCCCAATGTCATGGTCTCGCTCTCTTCGCTTCTAAAACCTTTTAAGAGCCTTCTAGTGTTTGAGAGGTTTTCTACAGATATCCTTTCCTCTTTATCTGGGTTAGAACTTTTATCACAAGGAAAGTCTATATCTTCCAGCCTTCTCAAACATTTCATTCAGTCTGGAGCCTCGTATATGAAGGAGATACAAACCATGAATTCCGTTCCGAGAACAAGCCTTTTCCTGCCTCCAGGAATTCTACCGACTGCTGGGTTTGCTGTCCTCTTCCACTTCTCTTCTCTTCGAAGTGCTCCAGGTACCCATGCTGCCTATGATCATCAGATTTTTGTTGCGTTGCCTCCGCAATCTTTGGTGCTTTTTTTAGCTGATCAGATAGGTCGGCGACCTTCTCCCGTTGCTTTCTTTTTCTCATTTTTACTTTTCGCCTAGCAGGAGATTTATTCTCATCATTCTTCTGCTCTGCTTTCTTATCTTCAGTGATCGGCTCGGCGTTCTTCTTCTCCTGAGCAGAGACTTTGGTGACAACTTCTACTTTTGGCGCTTGACTCTTCATCCTTAGCGGCTGTCTGACTTGTGCTGTACTTAATTTCAAAACCCTGGGCGACGTCGTCATGGCGGACCTACGGCCACCAGGGTCGAAACGTCTCAGCATGCCTTCTAGAGGTTCATCCTCGAATAGAGCCGTCTGAGTACAAACGGTGGACGTGCACTGGCTGCAACGTCTGAAAATCACAGCACTCTGTAACCACTTAGCTCTGGACACAGAATTCTTAACAACTTACTCTATAGCTCTCAGTTTTTCTGCAAATGTAACCGTCCCACTTGAATACTTTCTGCTTTTATGCCCAATACGATAATCCCGGACGCAACGCTCATCTAGACTGAACCCGTCGGTCGTCATTAATGCCTAGACAAGACCACACCCGCCATCTGATCCCTAATAAATGTGGAAATCCGATCGAATTTCCCTCGAAACGTGTGTGTACAGGCGCCGGTCTCGTCGGAGATTTGCTAAATATGGAAAAATTAATTATACTGCTGCCAAATCTACGGTAAGATATACCGGTCATTACCTCATTAACTGCTTGGCAGATGCTGACTTGACTGGTCTTTGTCGGTTGCAAAACTGAGCACGTGGCATGGGGAAACATCGCACTGCTGCAATGCGACTCCGCATCACTTGCATAAAACAATATTACTTCTTTTTTTTCTTTTTTTCTTTTTTGGAATAATACCTGCCGGTGTAGACTTGTTCCCGGTGCGATGCCTCCTTTCAACTACACTGGACATCTGCACCACCATAGACTGGTTGAGCTAGGGCTGAGAGGCGGGGTGGCTATCACTACAGGGCTTAAGCCTACTGCCATTAATCCATGTGGGCAAAAGCTCCCCATTCAGCTGGCTGAGCTGAACGACACCTCCCTCTGTGACTTGCTGTATCTGATATGGCCCCAGCCAATGTGTCTTGAACTTCCCTGGAAACTTAATGAATTTGCTGTCATAGAGGAGCACTAAGTCTCCAATCTGGAAAGTCTTATTCTTAATATGTCTGTCATGCCAAGCTTTTTCTCATGCCTTCTACACTTTTTGATGGAATCCGGTGATGAATCTGTCTTCTTCTAAGGCAAGCAGTTGTGCTAGCCTTTCCTCAACTGTGTCTGTATCATTCATCCCGGTAATCTGAGCGATTATTAGACTGGGAAGAATATACTCCATAGGCATAACAGCCTCCTGTCCATACACCAAGCTGAAAGGTGTGTGTCCCGTAAGTTTCTTGCATGTGGTCCTGTATGCCCACAATACAGCGTTAACTCTGAGGTCCCAATCATTCCTCTGGCTATTGCAGATCTTAGTAAGAGCATTTTCTAAAATCTTATTAAAGGCCTCCACTGTACCATTAGCCTGTGGGTGGTAGGGAGTGCTCTTATGGTGCTGAATCTGGAATTCTTCTGTCAATGCCTCAATAGTGCTGTTCAAGAAATGTGTGCCCTAATCACTCATCAAAATTACTGGGCATCCAAATCTACTGATGATGTTTTCAAAAAGGAACTGTGCGGCTGTAGCAGCATCACAATTTCTTACTGCTTTGGCCTCTGCCCATCTGGTGAGGTACTCTATTCCTGTGATAATATATCTCGCACCAGTGCGCTTTCATGGTGGGTTAATAGGACCCACAAAATCTATAACCCATTTGTCAAATGCGCGCAACGTGACCTGCGGTCGTAGTGGCATTTCATCGCGTCGCGAGGGTTTTCCTACCCTTTGGCAGATATCACAGCATCTGCAAAAGTCCTTGGTGTCTTTATGCAACGTAGGCCACCATAATCCTGCCTCCAGGATTTTCTGCACAGTCGGCTTTCCTGCGAAATGACCTCCTACGGTTCCTGAATGTGCCTCTCTAATAATAGCGTCTTTTTCATGCGGCATCACACATCTGCGCAGAACTTCATCCGGACCTAACTTGTATAGGTGTCCTGTGATGAGGGTGAAGTCTGCTGCTTTAACAACCAACTGCTTCTTTTGCTGCTTAGTAAACTCATCAGGTGCTACTCCCGTAGTGAGAAATTGAATAATATCGGCATAGTACTCATCTGCGATCTGGATAGAGAACAACGGCGCATCCGGTAGATTGTCATCTAGGTTACTTGGCTCTTCTCCTGAGTCTAGCCGCGACAAATGATCAGGTCATGCATTCAGTCTTCCTGGTTTCACAATGATTTCAAAATCATACTCCTGAAAGAGGAGTAACCATCTGCAGATTCTCCCCCCTAACACTGGCTTATTGACCAAATACTTTAACGCGGAATGGTTAGTAAACATCTTGAACGGGGCACCCAACAGGTAGTGCCTAAACTTCTGCAGCGCATACACCATAGCTAGGCCTTCTCTTTCAGTTGTGGTGTAGTTCTTTTCTGCTGTCGAGAGCTTTCTGCTGGAATATGCGATAGGGTGGTCAATGTCCCCTTCTCCTGGTTGTGTTAAAACAACCCCTAATGCGATGCCAGACGCATCCACATGTACATGAAATGGCTTAGTCCAGTCGGGAAATACTAAGATGGGTGCTGTAACCATCTTCTCTTTAAGCATATCTAGACTCTGCTGACATTCCTCGTTCCATAGGAATTTTACATCTTTCTTGAGCAATTTCTCCATTGGTGCTGTAATATTTGCGTAGCCCTTGATGAACTTTCTGTAGTACCCGGTATGACCGAGTACTGTCCTCAGTTGCTTGACTAAGTTGGGTGCTGGAAGGTTTACAATGATGGCAATCTTCGCGGGATCTACCATCAAGCCTTGTCTGCAAACAATGTGACCCAACAAAATACCAAATGGTGCACAAAATATACATTTCTTCAAGTTTAGAGAAATTTGGTACTGCCTACATTTCTCTAACATCAGTCTTAAGTCTCCTATATGCTTGTCAATTAGTCCAAATACAGTCCAATCATCAAAATATACTTCTAAGAATTTATGAATGTATTCTTTAAATACAACAACGACTACTCTAGAAAATATAGCTGGTGCATTCTTAAGACCAAAGGGCATTACCGTATACTGGAATGAGCCCCATTCTGTTGCAAAGGTGGTCTTGGACCGATCTTCTGGATGTATTCTGATATGATGGTAGCCTGAAAACCCATCAGTGAAGAAGTAGACCTCCTGTCCTCCCACGTTGTCTAATACCTCATCAGTGAACGGTGTCGAAAATGGATCGTGAAGCGATGCATCGTTGAGCTTGCGTAGATCGACACAGATCCTGATGTCTCCTTTTGTTTTCTTTTCTTGTACGACCATGGGGCTAACCCATTCGCTTTCTTCTATCGGCTCAATGATGCCTGCTGCTAGCATCTTATCGATTTCGTCCTTTACTTTTTCTTTGTAGCGCGGATTCAATCTATATGGGCGCTGCTTAACTGGTCTAGCATCCTCCTTCAATGGTATCCTCATAACTCCCAGGTCTCCAACTATTCCCTTCATCTCTGTGAACTTGGTGGGAAATAGGTCCTGATAGTCATGTAACAAGTCGGCAATCTGTCCGACTGTTTCATCATTCCAATAGTGTCCAATAGAGGCAAACTTAGGTTCTGCGTCTGTGCCAATATTGATCTTTTTAATCTTGATAGGTTCGGTGATTGCTGGAATCTCTAACTGTGGTCCCCCAACATCGCGAATCCCTTCTGACTCCGAAATGTTGGTGTTGCAAGGATCCTCATCCTCATCCTTATCTTCATTGTCTGGCTTTGCTGCGAAGTTATAGCACTCAAGCGCGTCTTGCAACTGGATGGCTCACTCAGGTTGAGCCTGCACTGAGATGGTACAGTCCTCGAATATCTTGATCTTGATTATGTCTAGGGCCTGAGCAACACTTGGATGTTCTGATTCAAACGCGAAGGTAAGTAGGAAACTGTCTGTCATAAGTGACCATGTGGTCGTCCCCTTGCGCAACTCGGTCTCTGTGTACCAGTTCCTTGGAACTGTGTCCAATGTGTGAATGAATCTGTGAACCCATTCATCCTCGGGAATGTCCGACCAGTTCTGTTCACATGTTTGAATGTGTGCCCTGGGGTCAGTTTCTCCTGTGTACTTCTGCGGGACATACTCTCTGTCAACAGAAAATCTGATCGCCATCAGTCTTTTAATATCATCCCATGATGCGATATTTTCTTTATGCGCATACCACCATCTTGCAGGTGTGGCTCGTACTACAAGGTCCATAGCTGCGTTCCTCTGCTCGTAAGGAATCTGTTGCTCAAACTGCTCAAGGAATTCCTGAATATCTGTCAGACCATGATATGATGGAATCTCAGTGATCTCTGCACCAATCCATCGCAGTGAATTACTCATAAACGCACATCTACGTGCTGAGACTTCATAAATTCTGTTCTGCCAGTTCTCTAGACCAATATCAGAATCCGATGCGCATGAGCTGTCGCATTGCCAACTAATGTTCCCTTCTGCGGTTGGATTGATGTAGTCGCACTGGTTCGCAGTCATCTGGTAGAGACTATCCATGTTATGTGCCTCCTCCTCTGCTTGGATAGGTTCAATGTATCTAGGACCCTGGTAAGGATCTAGCGGCGCGATGACCCGGATCTGCGCATCCTCAAAGGTCATTTGTCTTCTCTTTAGGTTGATGACAACCTTGCTACCAATCGCCCAATCGATACTTAATAGTGTTGGATACGGTCGATTGTCGCCAATGATTGCTATAACCTCGAAGTCCGCAAAAGTACGAACCCCATCAATGTCAACTGGCACCTGTGGCAGTCGACCCAATGGTGATACTCGCTGCTGGTTAGCTAATCTCAGGTGGATAGGCGATCTGACTAACTGAGGGCTACCCATCTGTTCCCATGTCTGCTTAGTTAGAACGTTCACCTATGATCCCAGATCTAAGACGACTTCATCCATTTCGAACTCTGCAATCTGTGCTGTGAGTTTCATCTCTCTTCCGGTCCTTGTATGTCCTGTAATATTATGAACAGCGCGGTGTGCACTGCCCGAGAGAGAAGGTTGCTGACACTGATCTATGATGCGCTGTAGCTCGCCGATAGCTTTTTCATTTCTCAAGAGCTTCAAGAAACTGTGCAGGAAGGATTGTATACTTCTTGTCGATTCATCATCGTCGCATCTTCCCGATGTAGTAGCCTGCGGTATCTGTTCTGGGATATCGCCACAAGGTGCTTGCTGCGGTACGCCCCTAGACGACGGTACCTGCGATCCTGATTGTGTAGGTTCATCAAAGGAAGCCTTGCCTTCATGAAATGTCTCTTTATTCTTCTATAGGTCGAGTGCTGTTGCTTTACCAGGAGCTCTGCGCACCCACTCTTGACTTGTGTTCTTTTCGGTCTCCTGCGATGTCCCACTGGTGGAAGCACCGCTCCGAGTCACAATGTTGACTTTTGGTTCTGGTTTTGCCTGCTCAGCAATAATAAGCTGGATGTTCTGGTGTACTGCTGGCTTAGTATCTTTGATCTTAGCTATCAAGGTATGACACTCCTCTATGGTATGATCATAAGATTTGCAGTAGTTATAAGTAGTAGTGGGGCTCTGACAGTCCCTAGCATAGTGTCCTACAACTCCGCAGTTATAACAAGTGATTGGTCCACGACCACGGCCAAAACCCTCTCCTCTGCCGAAGCCTTCTCCTCTTGCAAAGCCTCCTCCATGGCCTCGTCCTCTGAATCCTCCTCCCCTGCCACCATAAGTCAGATCAGGTTGTGGTCCTGCTGCTGGACCCTGTGTTTCTGACTAGACTCTGTATACGTCATGTTTTCTATCTAACATGAGATCATAGGCTCGGCAATTCTGTTCATCATGTCCGACAGAGCTGCAGAAGACACAGTATAGGTTCTTAGGTGTCTGTACATACTTCTGAAGCAAAGGGCATTGCTGAGGTGGGTGTCCTTGTGTTTTGCATATTTCACACCATGGCCCTTGCGTTCATGGTAAGGGGTTAAGAGCCCCTGATGCTAAATATTCTGTAAAGACTAGACAGTTATCTTTGGTATGACCCTGTGCTCTACATCGTAAGCACCATATGTCTTGCATAACCTCTTTTCCTTTCTTAAGTTCGTGTATCTGTAACGTGAGGTTGGCCAACTGGTTCTGTAGGGTTGTCATGCCTGCACTGGTTTCTGCTAAAGGTGAAGCTTCTAGCTTCATCGCCATCTCCAATGCGTCATCCCGCGTCTGGAGTTTCTGCTGCATTAGTGGCACTCTGATGGGAGGGAGCAGCGCTGCAATAAACCATTCCTTATGCTGCTCTGGCGCAAACTCAAAACTTACTTGGTCTATGAGAGCTTTGAATTTCTGGTCAAAGTCCCATACTGATTCTGATGGTAGCTGCTTAATATCCTTGAGCTCTGTAATGCACTGAGATTCAGACTTAGGTTTCTTGAACTCTTTAATCATGGCGTTCTTGACCTGGGCAAGTGTCTTGGGTACTGTGGTATACTTTATGTACCATGTTAAAGCTCGATCCCTGAATGTAGTGACCAACTGTACAAGTTTAAGGTTATCGTCGTTGATTGTTTTAATGGTCCACATGGCTTCACATAGAAACCAATGCTGTTCCAGGTCCTCTGCTCCTGTACCCTTAAAGGTAGGTAGCTTCATATCATCTCCCATTCTATTTCTCTGCGGTAGGTTCTGATTGACTGGATTACTACCACTCAGCGGTGTAGGTGAAGGTGATGTAGCGGCAGTAGGTACTGTCTATGAGCTACTGGATGGAGTACCTACGGGATTACTCTGAGTCCCGGTCTGTTTCTGTGGGGTATAGGGCTGGTAAGGGATACCCCCCTCTGGTTCTTCTGTGGTACTAGGACTCGGTTGCCTAATATTGTCTGAACTATCTCCAAATACAGGAGAGCCGAAAGCTACTTTATATTTCTTGCCACTACGTGTGCGTCCAATGTCATCAAAATCACTTTCAAACTCTTGTGACATTACTATCTTTACTTATTCATCTGAAATCATGTCCATTACTCCTTTTTCATGTAGCAGCATCTTAATGGACAAGTTTAGAGACTTTAGGTACTTACCACGATATCGTTTGAAGAAGTACCGCTCAGCCCCGCTGAAGCTTTTTCTCTGGTCAACTGCAAATTCTGTAACAAAGCCTCCTAGCACACTCGCAAGCCAGAAGTCTACTGCTCTCGTAATGGGATTGTCGAGGTTCTGCACGGTCTGAATCAGCTCTGCTGTCCAGACAATGTTTCTTTTCTTCTTGAATATGTTCCTATTTGTCAACTTTGATAACCAGTCGAAAAGCTCATTTCCATAGGTTGCAAAAAATATGGCGTGTATATCTGAAGCGATATGCTTTTGTAACCAGTCCTCTGTGCTCAGTTTAGGGCTTCGATTTTCTTTCTGGGCAAAATCCCTTAGGTTTGAATCCAGCCACTGGTGAAACTCTTCTCTGGTGGGATGCCAACAGAACATTAGCGCTCAGTTGTTCAAAACCGACAACGGAACCATTTGTTGGCTACTATGGGCAGACCCGGGTTAACTATAATCAACCAACAACACCCCTAGATCACTGGCCCTTTCGACGACAGACCGCAAAGCGGCCTGAAGTCTCACCCGAGTGACTCTAATGGGTTGGCCAAGGACTCAAGCGTCTTGGACCAGGTTCTGTGGCAATCCTACTAGTGGCTCGCAGCTCTCCTAGCTATGAGGTCTCTTCCTGCGCGTCGCGCGATCTCCTGCTCGCGTCGCACGTTCTCCTCGCCTCGCAGCTCTTCTGGCCACGAGATATTCCTTTATACCGTCGTGCGATCCTTTCCTGCGGCGCGCACTTTCCCAGACTCGCTATATCTCCGACCTTATCACATCGCCACGCACTGTGTGACACGCAGTTCCTACCCAATGCTAAGTCCTTCACCTGCGGTATCGCGCACCGCAGCTCCTCTGCCGGTGCGGTATCACCTCTCTGTGATATCCTACCTTTGCGGTTTAGCGCACTTAGTGTTGCTCGTATCGACGTGCAAGAATTAACATACAAGGCTATTTGATACTGCAATAAAGACTGTTTTACGCAAAGCATAAATGAACCATAAACAGCGTGCCAAAGATGTTAACTTATATTTACCCTTCTATATTGTTGTGAATTGATTAACACATTCATTCATTAAACTGTAACAAAGTCCATGAACTGATTGAGAAATGCATAAGTAAACATAACACATAAACCAATCGCATAACACTTGATTTTAACGTGGTTCACCTCCAGGATGGAAGTTACGTCCACATAATTGTGTTTTTATTATAGCTCAGGGGAAGGTAAAACACAGTTCTGCTGCGCCGCATATGCAGCTTAAGATCTTCTCTCTTAGATCTCTCTTCTCTTCTATATTTCTCTCCTACAATATACTCTTCCCTCTCTGTCGATCCCTGCGGATCGTTACATGCATATTCTATAAGCCAGCTACTGGTTACCGTAAGATTGCTTCCGCTAATAACAGAACCAGAGCTAGGCTTTTACAACAGTCTAATAATATGCAAAACACTACTAACAACTGAATGAACCGACTAACTAACCAACAAAATGACTAGCTAACTCTCCAACCCTTTTACAATACAAAATATATTCCTTTATAGGCATCCCGAAGGTCTTGCCATTACAACACTGTGGGCCTGTCCCAGCAGTAACCCAAAACCCTAACTAGTGACAGTCGGCCATATCTGTACTTGAGGTAGCCGCTTTCCGTCACACCACAGCTCTCTGCAGTCTTCCATGCTTCCTGGCACTGATCATGGGTACTATGCACCGCTTCGCTTTTCTGTCCTTCGCCTTCAATGATTCAGCCTCATTACTCCTTCTCCTTTATGAGGGTCGCTGAGCCATCCTGTCTTCCACCGCTGCCTTCAATGCAGTGGTTGAGCTCTCTCTTCTCGGCCGCTCAGGTACCATTGCCTTTCTTGACTTTTCTATCTTAAAAGTCATGGTTTCCGGCTCTGCTCTCCAGCTGGAAACGTGCTACGGCATCGTAGCTCTGTCTTAACTTCTTTCCGCCAAAACTTATCTTTCCGCCAAAATTAGCAGCTTCTTCTGTAGCTGCGGGACCCTGCTCCAACACAACTACACACAGAAATAGATTATTGCATAATACATCAGTTCATTTCGGGTTTCTAACATATCTATAATCTATTTAAATACACTGCCTGTGCTGGAGTATAGTCTGGTCCACTCCAGATGTGGAAAAACACAGGTAAGGATTATTTTTCATCAATTTCAGAATCAGTTTTTTAATAAACTAAAATATTACTAACACTATCAATTCACAACTAAACATTTAACATTCAATAACCAGACAGGCTCACATTTAAACAATTAACACAGTGAAATTAAAAGACTGTAGAACCTGATTAAGCTGGACAACAACAACGTTGGGAGGTCATTCCTTCCTACCAACTCCTGGAGAGCGCTCAAACAGCGCCTCCTTAGGACCCCCGAGCCTGTTCTTGGTCTCCTTGGCTGAGAACTGGTGGAGCAACAAACAAGATACTAGTCCAAATGACTTAGTAATCACTCTGCACTCAGTAGTAATATCCTTCAGCTAAAAAGCTGCACTAGATCACTTTTTGCAGTTAACCCCTCAAACATCTTCCACAAATTCCCTTGCCATTGAAATCCTCTGAAGTACATTCACCTGAATGATCACTTCCCTGGAATGAGCAGCCTCAGCTCTCTTCAATGGGCATTTTTATTAAGATTGCCTAGGTCTTTTGGGTCAGTTGTCATTAATTGATCCACCTGCTCTGATCCCACTTTCTTGGGGGATCATGACCCCAAATGTAGGGAGGTTGCCACTTGCAACAGTTGGAAGTGTTTGAGGATGCTGCCACTTGTCTATTTGCTCTGCACCCAGTCTCCTCCACCAACTTGACCAGTAAACACTCTTTTAACAGCTCTCCCAAGGTGTTGTCTCCACTTTTATTTATTTATAATCAAAATATTCAAAATTACATTCAATATCCTTGACTCTGCTGAGTCATCAATTACAACTTAGCATAAAATTTAACATATTGTCTTGAAATAAAATCAAATATGATAATATTATTTTTGCAAAATTGGGGCATGTGACATTATGCAACAAACTTGAAAAGGTAAATATTAAAGGAATCATAATGGATTCTATATAAACTCAAGATTACTTTAGTCTTTTATAAATGCAACAAAAGTATTTTTGGAAAAACAATCTGCTGAGGGAATATCTTTAAATTTTTAAAGATATTCCCTCACTAAGATTTAGTAAGATTTTATATGCACTAAAGTTTGAATAAAATTTATGTTTTCCACTTTCTAGACTTTTTATTGTCAGGATCTTTATAATTCATGGATAAGATACACCCTCCCACACGTGACACATTTCCAATCATATTTGATATCAAGAAAGTAGCAATGGTAATATGCTAAACTAATTACATGTGGTTTCCCACAATTTTCATTCCTTCTGTTGTGACAGATAGAAGGTGATGTAGTTGCGATTGTATTGAATATTGTATCTTTATGGCCCAGACTAAAAGGTGTTGCAAGAAAGCAGAGAAGCAATACTACATATGTCATCCCTGAAGTTACAGATCCTATTGGGAAGAATTTTGAAGATAAACTTTTAGATAAAGGTGATGATAGCATTAATGATGTATACACCTCCTATGGTCATGCTAAGATGGTGGTTTTGAATGATATCTCATGTCTATAACTATTTGAGGACACTTGTTGGGATGTAGACACTGAAAGAGATGACTGCAAGTGGCCCAGCCTAAACTACAATGTCTGTATTGAACAAGCAAGCAACACGCTTTGTTCAACTTCAGTGGCTTCACACCTAGAAGCTGGCGATCTTGTAGATGATTAAACTAAGCATCAAACTATAGAACAATGCTTCTCAAGCTGTGAGCTGACATTCAAACATAATGAGGTTGCAATTGCATTACAAAAAAATCATTCTCACTGTAAGGTCAAGGCATAATAAGAGGCCAACTGGTATAGTGGTATCTATTATTGTTGAGTCTCCTCATTGGGATGCAATAATAGGGTTTTTGGAAGTTAAACAGTGGGTTTTAAATATGGAAAAGTCTAATGGAGGATTCTCAAGAACTGAGCTATCAATGAAGACAAGTTCAAAAGGGACATCTTTGTTTTCTGCTGGAGGATCCATTAAGCTAAATCCCGTTGATGGAAAATTTCAAAAACTGGTTGTTTTGTAAGGTTTTCCAGAGTGTATCAAAACTCTATTGCTTGATGGTGATATGACGATGAAAAATTAATTGGTGGCTGCAAAGATTGATGCTTGGAGGCCTGAAATATTTCTACGTCTAGCAGTTGTTACGCAAATCTTGGGATAAGGTGGAAACATAGAGGCACAAAGTTGTAGGTGCCCTAACATGGATGTTGAACATAGGAGCATGCCCTAAACATGGTTCAAGTGGGATGTGAGTGGCCCTGGCAGAGCTGTCGTGAACTGTGAGAGGCCGAAATAGGTCTCAGGTGAGTTGTAGCAGACCCTAACAGTGCTTAGGTGGCATGGAACCAATCTTGTAGGCTGTGGGCACTGGTGGAAGAGCCCTAGCAGGGTTGTCGTAAGTTGGAGGAGGCCTACCCGATTTTGAAATAGTCCCTTGATAGTAGCAACTAACTTCAAGGGAAATAACCAGATTGTCACTAGATAGATAGAGAAGACACCAGTAGAGAACACCACGAATTTTCCTTTTGGATCAGAGATGATGAGATCAGATAATGTGTTAACAAATGAGAAGCATCTTAACTTTATAGTTCATCAATGGAGGATGATTCCACAAAAATAGGATACCACCCTTTGGTATTTTGTCATAGTTCAATCCAGTTGAACCAAATAAAAGCAACGCTCTACGTAGGATTATAGGTCAAGCCAATTTGCCTTGCACCAAAATCTACATATACAAAAATAAAAAATTCCACCCTTTTGGAAGTATTTCTAAACATGCCCTGGATTTTCTCACAATAGTTTTACCTATCACGTCAATCTTTCTTAGCCATCTAACATACTTTGTATTTACATAAAATTCATTTCATGAAAGTAAAATAATATTATTAACAGACTATTAGTATAATCACCAACAAAAGTTCCACAGGGAAATATCAACCAACTATT
>LPNX010532941.1:788825-872623 GCA_001517045.1 Pseudotsuga menziesii | reverse complement strand
ACCGAAGATGAAAATGGACACCAACCTCTCTCACTGATCGACAATTCTGGTTTGGAATTACTTCAAAGTATGAAAGTAATATCCTATAATCTAATTAACACTCATAATACATGTGCAAAACCTCAATTGGCTATCCTAGATACAATGATACCATCGATTTCCCATACAATTAGTTTTTTAGACTGGCCATAATTGAGTTATTAGGTTGTTAAACTAAATTCTACTCAAGCAAGTGACCATGACATAAATTTAGCAGAGACCAATGGTAATGATTCTTCCAATTCCAAGGCTCAATGGTACAAATAGGTTAAATAATGTAAAAATTGTGTTCTACCTTTAGCACTTATTTCTGACCACTTCAATCTCCTAGTGCTAATTCCACGAATTTTCCCTGAAGGGCTCTACCTATAGATCCTTTTTAACACCAACGAACATTTCATTATGTATAATCATGAGTCAAAACTACGTGTTTTTTCTTATGTCAATCTATAAACATTTTCTAGGTTCAATAGGTTTGGAGTATGTTGATGTTGACTCTTCTGGGAAGACCCGGGTTGTACTATTATCTATATGTCAACAATACCCCTAGCTCACTGGCCCTTTCGGCAACAGACCGCAAAATGGCCTGAAGTCTCACCCGAAGTGATCTTATGGGTTGTCCAAAGACTTAGGTGTCCTTAACCAGGTTCTATAGCATCCTGGGGTCTCGCCGCTTCTCTTAGCCAGCGAGATCTCTCTGCGACGCGCGTCTCTCTCTCACTCGCGGGTTCTGATAGGGGAAGGAATCCTATCGCATCGTAGCGACTCTGGCGATGCGCAACCCTCTCTTTCTCTTAACCCGCGACCAACGATATCTCACACCGCAGCTCCTCTGACGATGTGATATCACCTACTGCCAACGCAATATCTTTTATAGTACAACCCACTGCGACCCTCGCGGTCCAAGGCTATCTCATTGGGTGGACTGACTTGGTTAACTTTCAACAAGGTATTAAACACTCTGGCTTGAACTTCCTCGTTTCAACGCACTCTATCTCAACTTATACTTGACTGGCTGAATAAGTATTCTGGAAACACTTTAACAGATGGACTTATGACTGTGTGAAACAAGCGTTGATAAACTCATCGGCAGACACTTGATACATGTAAATTCACCTTTAACCTTTAACAATGTTGTAACTGAATGAGGACATCGATATACAAACATTTACTAACTGACATATAGCATTCATGTAACATATAACAGATATCAACTAAGTAAAGCACAATCACATGAAATAATCACATCACACACTGGTTTTACGTGGTTCACTTCCAGGGTAGAAGCTACGTCCACAGAACTATGTTTTATTATATCTTGAGAGAGTACACAGCTCTGCTGCAACCTGTGTGCAGCTAGAGATCTTCTGGGTAAATCCGCACTCACTGCCTGGAGCCCTTCTCTCCTAGATCTCTTCTCTATCTCTATATTGCCTTCTTACAATATTCTCTCTCTCTCTCTCTGTCAATCCTTGCGGATTGTTACATACATACTCCTACGAGCCAGCTGCTGGTTACAGTAAGATACTACAGGCTGAATACAGAACCAGCGCGCTAGTGTCTATGAGCTAATAGATCAACTGACTCTCTAATTGTCTGACTAGCTAAAATGACTCAATGGCTAACTGGCTAACCTTTTACAATACAAAATACATCCCTTTATAGGCGGCCCGAAGGTCTCGCCATTACAACACTGTGGGCTTGTCCCAACAGTAACCCAAAAACGCTAACTGTGACAGTCGGTCTATCTGTACTTGAACTGTTGCTTTCCGTCACACCACAGCTCTCTGCGGTCTTCCACGCTTCCCGGCACTGATCATGGGTACTGGGCGCCGCTTCCTTTTCTGTCCTTCGTCTTCAATACCTTGGCCTCGTTGCTCCTTTTCCTTTATGAGGATAGCTGAGCCCTCCTATCTTCCGCTGCTGCCTTGAATGCAGTGGGTGAGCTCTCTCCTCTCGGTCGCTCAGGTACTGTCGTCTTCTTTGACTTCTCTATCCCGATAGTCATAGTTTCTGGCTCTGCTCTACAGCTAGAAACATGCTACGGCGTCGTATCTTTACCTTATCTCTTATACCTTTGCCAAAACTGTCTATCCGCCAAAATGGCAGCTTTTCCTGTAGATGCGGGGCCCTACTCCAACAGTTGAGGCTCCAAAGGGACCTGGAACTACATATAACTAATTCCACACAAGGTTTAATGGTCATCTTATAAGCCATGTAGTTCTAACATTCACAATTATAAGAACAAGATGGAGAACCAAAGAATCATTCATGTACAAAGTTCTTCCTTTCTTTAATGGGCTATCCTTCAATATATATGGTCAAAACAATGAAGGGAAAGAAAAAAAACACCATGCACATAAACAAGATTATGTTTCTTCCCAATAGGATTAAGAATAAGAGGGAAGTGAAGAGTTCACACCCTCGGTCAAGGTTACAATATCACATGCTTCATCTATTACCTTAAGGTAGCCATGGGGACATCCCGCATGTATGGGTTGAAACATTCTAGTGATAACACAATTACAGGCCCAATCCCACCTCCACATTCTCATTTAGGTTGATAACATTTACCAAGTTACATCACCACATGGTTTTGACTGGCACCTTGAGGTGGCCATGGTGGCACCTACAGGAAGAGTTTGAACTTATGGCATAAGCAGTTCATGACCCATGTGTACGTATTTTCAATTTTGGATCCAAGCTCACCCCCATGTTCTTTACAAGGATTACCAAAAATAGTATTTATTTTTAAGGTAAATTGGGAGTGGAATCCCTAATATTGTTCTAGCATGAACTACTAGAAGATGTGAATCTCAACAAGCTCAAAGTTTGATGATTTAATATTCAGGATGACTAGAACCAAAATTATTTGGGTTCCATAGAGCGAAAATGCAAGATAATCATGCTTCCCATCATATTGTTGGTGATATGGGGGGACTGAGATCCACATCACATGTATTTATAATGGATTAGATGCGATGGTGGGTGGTTTGAGCAACAAAGTGAGAGACAATCTGAATGGGTAGGTTGGAGTCAACATTTTCTGAAAGGTTAGGATAGGAGACCTCTAATATGATTAAAATAATTGTGAGGACAATCTACATTAGGATGAAAAGGTGCATACATCGGTGAGTGGGAAAATCCTAGACCATGCTAAAATTAATTCGAGAGAGAATGTATCACATGGCACATACTTCTGGAAACTTATTCAAGGGGAAAAAATGCCTCATTATTGTTTGTCATTCCCAACCTTAGAAATTTGCATCCCATATTCAACCTCTTGATTCTCATATCTTACATTTATAAATAGACAACAATGGAACTAAAAAAAATTCCTCTTCATCTTACAGACGAAACCAACAAATAAGATGAAACACGAAGTAGAGCACTAAACCGCCTGGGACCTAGACGATAAAGGGAGTGAAAAACACTTTTAGTCTTTCCTTAACTGTATGAATGAAAAAATGAAGGGATATAGAGGTGATCCCAAGGAGAGACCCCCTACATAACCCAATCCACCAAAAGCATTAAAGAATCCATAAACCTGCCTATTGAAAGGAAAATCCCTAGCTACCAAGAAAAACTCACTGCTAAAAACGAATTGATGCATATTGTAGGGTTTATAAGGCTCGTCGTTTATTGATAGTTAGAAAGTGTAAAATATGGTGAAGAGAAAGAAGAATGTGGAGTTTATTGAAGGATCCTCCACATTTTCTTCCCTTTACCCACAAAACATTGAAGGTCATCACTTGGTCTTTAAGCATCATTGGATATTCAGTGGTCACTCAAAGACATGATTGCAAATATCGTGAGGGACACATGCATCCTCAAAATTAGATGGATTAGACCCAGGTTAAGATGGATCTGGATAGTATCCAGACTCAATAATTTATGCACCCACTGCACCATCATAGTCAATGCATTGTTACAAGTGTACATAGATTTAAAGGATCATCCCAACCACCATGGACTATAAAATAACATAGGGTCATCTTAACCCCAAATCTATAAATTTGTAGATAGGAATAAAAAAATCCTAGGTGGAAATATATATGATCTTCAACAAATTTGTTCCACCCAAGATATATGGTCATCTCGGTGTAATGACTATTTACAAATTAATTTTTATTAATTTACAAATCTCATACCATTTTATAGAATTCAAAACTGAAAACACCTATCTGTATAATATTAAAACAACATTTTTGCCTTAGAGTGAGACCACATGCTAAATAATAAACACAATAATATTTGCAGCCAAAATTTTCTCTCCGGTGCACATTTTCCAACAAAATACTAAATGAACTAAGATATTTCATGACTGATATTTTCAAAGATGAACTGAACCATTTGACTAAATCCTAATTAATTTTAGTTTTCCATTTTGATTTGAATAGAAGTGGTATTACAAAGCATGTAGGACTCAAAGAATGTTAAAAGCCAAACATCTACATAAATAAAATGAGAAATTCAAGATACCTCATCCTTAACATAGAGCAATAACCTTAGCTTCTTGTCGTTTTAGCATTTGTGCTGCCAACCTTTCCCCAATAAACACAATCCCCGTCATAGTAGTATCCATCATAATCAACCAAAGAGTAGTGGGATGTCCCAATGAAGTTGCCTAATACTTCCACCAACCCCCACCCAAAATGTTCATCCTGAAATCCCTCATCCACCCAACCTTCATTCATGAAGCCCACATTATCCAAACCCTCATTATTCAGTTCCACATTTTTCTCAATTTCCAAACCACAATTTCTTTCTTCTCCAATGCCCAAATCCATTGATTCATCAATGTTCGTTGAATTATCCTCCTCCTATCTCAACAATTCGAACTCTAGATCTCCCAAATGGCCATCTATCAATGCATTAAACAATGAAACATTTGGCATAAAGTCTCATTCAACCATCTCAGTTATAAGCTTCTTAGACTCATTCATTTTCTGGGCCTCGCAGAGACCGGGGATCAGAGTAATATAAGGAACATGATATGGATTCACCCCCTACATCACCATCTCTTTAAAATATTCTAACACTTCATCAAAATGGTGCTCTTTGCAGTAACCTTTGATCAATGTTATATATGTTATCACAGTCATAGCAAGTTCCTTCTCCTTAATCTAATTGAATACATTAACGACATCCTCTAATATCCCTACCCTACAAAACCCATCAATGAGGGTGTTAAATGTCACAATCGTCGGACCCAAACCACTGGAGATCATATCATTCAGAAACCAGTGAGCAACATCTACTTTTGACGATACACAAAAGCACTATATAAGAATATTGTAGGTGAACATATCGGGCTTAAGACCGTCTTTCAACATCCTATTGTAGTATTGGTTGGCCACGTCAGTCCTACCACTCCTTATCAAAGCACTAAAGAAATTATTGTATGCAAACACAATCTGCTACACACCCAATTCCTTCATTTTATCAAAGAGCTTAACATACTCCAATACAATCCCCATCTTGACATAGCTATTGACCAGGTTGTTGAAGACATCATCATTCCACTGGAATCCTTTGTTGGGCATTTCAAACATGAGGGTCCTTGTTGCATTGAATTTCTTAACTTGGCCAAGGATTTCAACGATGCTAAAGTATGTAAACCTATTATGTTTGAATCCACTTTTCTCATCCCATTTGAAAAAAATAGGCATGTTTTGCAGTTTCTTCTTTACCTAAGTCTTTCATCACTATGTCATGGTTTAATGTTGGGACTACAAGTTTCATGGTGTGTTCTAATCTAGGGTTCCAATGCCTACTAGCCATGATTTGAAAAAGATTAGCAACTGGGTCTGTAGGGTATTTGGACTTATCCTTTTTTATTTTGGGTTTCACGGTGCCCTCTATCGCTTGACCTGCTTCTTCTTCTTCTCCCATTTCAGCAACACTTGTTGGAGTTTCTGAGCTTAGGGTATCCTCTATCATATGTTGTTCGCCTAGGTCAACACTAATCACTGATGTCATATAATGAAGGAATGTAGATCCATAGATGTGAGAGATCCTCCATATGGGAATAATCCTGCGAGGGCCATTCACAATCCTTGTCGACAACATGTCAGACAATGGTGTTATGACCAAATGCCTAGAATATTTGGGGATTGAATCAATTTTCAGGGCTCTACTAGATGATAAAGAGCTGGACCAAAGGGGGAATTTTGTTAACAAACCGATCCATTTGTTCAAACCATGCATACCAACCTTTGCTTCCCCTTAATATTGTAAGGAATCAATGATTGATTTGAGCTCATACCCACCAAATTGACTTGCTTCAGCTACAGCTTGAGCCTATGTGACCACTGATTTGAGCTCATACCCGTCAAATTAACTTGTTTAATCCAATGTGACCACGAAATGGATATCGATTGACTTTGAACATGTGACCTCATTGAACATTGAAGAATAAAAAAATGGCAATGCAAAATAGGTGTATATCCAATGGTGGTGGATTATCTACCTTGTTGATGGATTTTTTGCCTTGTTTGGTGGATTCTCTAGTTTGAGAGATAAAACAACATAGGCTAGACAATTTCTTCCTTAAACTAGTGAATTTTGCATGTACACTTTGAATTAATATATATAGAACATTGAAGAAATATTATGTAAATGTATGGAATGTTATAAGTAGTGTCAAACCATATGCTGCAAACATTTTTCAATAAACTATATAAAACTTGCTTTCAAATTAAATAAACAAAGAATGCACATTTAGGTTATAATTTGTCCCACATAATGCTAAGGCCTAATTGTTGTGAGACTAACATAAATTGAAGACATCAAATATATGATGTATATTTAACGTGTTCACTATCTTTGAAGGATATTTTATGGTGGCATTAATGATGATGTGTCAAATGATGGATGAACCCAAAATTAATGTGCTTATTGTCCAAAATCATAAAATATTTGAGGTTAGTATCGATAAATTGTTTTTATATATTTGAGGTTAGTATCTACAAATTATTTATATATTAGCATATTGTATATTATATATTAATTATATATATTATAATACTAAAATCAACTCCCTATATGGGGTGACAACATGGCAAAACAAGCATATCAGTGATGACAGGATGAGAATTTATACTAGGACAAGGTATGAGGTGGATGGAAATTTAATATACCTCCTATCCGAATTCTTGAGCCTACTAGGATAACAACGTGAACATTAACTATGATTTATGGAGACTGAACCCGACACAATCATGGTAGCAGCAACAGCCTTCAATTTCTAGACATTAGAGTCATTCCAGTTTCATCTGCAGAGAGAGGAGGGTATACTTGGGGATTGAGTATGGAGATTGCATAATTTGAAACAAGATTTGTCGATGCATTGTTGTTGTAGTCATGGTAAGGGAGCGTTAGGGTTATTTTTTTGTTGCTTTAAAAAAAAGGCCATTGGTTTTTTCTGCAAAGAGTTACTTAGGGAAAATTTTAGACATTTTGAACATAGTCATGACGAGAAGACTAGCAAATAGGTAAAACCGACGAATTAACAAAGGACACAAACTTTGTGAATTTCACTAATAAGACGTAAAAGACTCTTTCATGTCGAAACTTCGATTGATTATCGAAAGGGTCAAATGATGACGGTTTTTGTCAAACAAGATACGAGCATAGCCAATGTGATGAGCTAAATGCGATGGTATAAAATACAAGACATGGCAATGCATAGAGCGAGAAACGACGAACCTTTGAAACTCGACTTGGCCTCTGCATTTGATGTATTGAAAGAAGAAAATGTTGTCAAGTGACACAGGGGGTCATTCATGAATCAACCTACATGAGCGTTACATTTTTACTAAATTTTAACACTACAGTTGGATTCAAGGACCCCTTGAATCTATTTGTAGTGTTAAAATTCACTAAAATGTACAAATTCATTATCAAAATAATAATTTTCTATTGCGAGTTCTGTGATTTGAGAGTACGACATGGCCAATTTGTTGCCGAAACTCACATATACCATCGATCTAGTGGGTTGCGAGACCAGCCATTGCAGGCACTGCTTTGCAGTAGCATCATCATTGTCCTGGTCACTGGAGTGATTCATTGACATCGATGACGGAAATAACGGTCCAATCGAATACATAGGATACAATTTCTCCATCACCTATCCGATCTGGAGCGTGTCAAGAAACAGATCTTCAAGCTCGTATTGACGAGAATACCCGAATCCCTGGGGACATTGGTGCCGCTAGGCATGAAGAATTTGTAGAAGGCGTGGCTTTTGCTCTTGAGAGATTGTGCGATCTGCATGGTGGGAAATGGAGGGAAGCCGGGTATATCCAATATCAATTCCTCATCGCTAAAGCCGTATACCTGAGAGATGAGGATGGGTCCGTAGATAATAAACCCAAGCGTGAATGCTGAAGCTGTTGGGTATATACAGGATACATGCCACCTTATCTCATAGAACTACCCACTTTTGACATTGTGACAAATTCTACTAAAGTAGATTTCTATACACGTTGTACCAAGAATGAGGATTTCTATACAGGTTGTACAAATTCTACTAAAGTAGATTTCTATACAGGTTGTACTAAAGTAGATTTCTATACAGGTTGTAATGCTCCTCTTCTAAATGTCGGCAATAAAAAAATAAATAAAAAATTATCCTCCAAAATAAATGTCGACCACAAAAACAGCCTAATATGGGGGAGATGTTGTAATGTTCTTACCTAACAAAACAATAAAAAATAAAAAATTTAATTATCGGCCAAAAAAAATGTCGGTTAGAAAAACAACACAATATGGGGGAGATGTTGTAATGTTCCTACTTAACAAAATAATAAAAAATAATAAAATTGAATTATCTGCAAAAAAAAATGCTGGTTGTGCACATGGTTTTAAAACCATGTGCAAATCTTCATAAACAACCCATGGTTTTATTGTACATGGTTTAGGAGAGCCTTGCAAATGGTTTTAAAACCATGTGCAAGGCCTCCTAAACAACCCATGGTTTTATTGTAAATGGTTTAGGAGGTCGTTGCAAATGGTTTTAAGACCATGTGCAATGCCTCCTAAACAACCCATGGTTTTAGGAGGGCATTGCACATGGTTTTAAAACCATGTATGGGGATATGTTGTAATGTTCTTTCCTAACAAAATAAAAAATATTATATGTCAGCCATAAATAGTATTAAATATTAATAATAAAAATATTATACAATGACCTTAAATAAAAATATGTGTCTTTTGGTCTGAATCACACCAAAGACGATAGTTGAGTGCAATACTTAAGAAGAGGTTTGCACCTCCAAATATTTGATCCCTCTCGGTGCTTGATGGAGCCTAGGATTTGGATCTATGTTGGTTGTTTTCAATGCAAAAATCTACATTTCTGGACCTATTAAACGCACAAAGAATACCCCACACCATACAAACAAAATAAAGGAAATATGAATCTGGAATCCTTATCTTCTCTTCTGCTTATGGCATGTGCACTGTATGATAACAGGGAGAAACATCCTCTTCAAAAACGACAGAAGAATGCAATCGTTTCAATCTCTATTTAGATAACTGGCATAAACTATCCTGAATCAAAATAGAAACGCACTTGTACTTATCACAATAGAGTAGAAATGTCAAATTTGGCTTGTATGTTTTCATATCCTATATTTGGTTTCCCATGGATGATCAATGAATATTTTTTAAAACTAATTTTTAGATAACCTATATTTCCGATGAAATCCACATTTATGCACCTCATAAACATATAAAAAATCTCCCCCACAAACAACACACGCAAAATGAAAGAAAATAAGAATATGGAACTCTCACCTTCAACTCTTTATAGCAGGTGAACTGTGTGATAACAAGGAGCAACAACCTTTTAAAAAACCACAGAAGAAATCATGCATTTCAATATATTCAAATCAATGGCATGGGTTCCTATGAATTAAAACATAAACCCACTTATCCAACATAATCAAATGCCCCTTCTGATCGGTTTGCAATGGTACCCATGTAGCCGAAAATCCCTAATGTGGGTTTTGCAACAGAATTTCTCAATTGAATTTGTATTTATATTTGCAACAAACAAAACCCAAATCTAGACGATCGAGGTATTGCGACACACTTGATGAATCCGTGAATCTCTGAAACACACTGTAAAATTGTTGAGGTATCCAAAGAGGAGACTTAGCCATATTTCGATAGATACCTTACTCCTCATTGTCGGTGATGAAATTTCAATTCACTTTATCCTAGCTGGAGCTGTCAAACTTTGTCTCTGCCCTTCCGAATAAGTTCTTTTGTGGGGGACATTTTGAACTTTTATCTTGCGTGGCAAACAACATTTTGGTAAAAAAATTACCCTTCAACAATGAACTTTTATTTAAAAATTACATTTCAATAATAATGTTTTTATTAAAGAATTTAATTTTCAATTGAATAATATGACTTATTAAAAGTTTATTTCTGATTAAAAGATAATAATAGGCTCATTTACCCATGTTTTTCATATACTTTGAAAATCGAGATTGGTGCATGCTATATAAAACAAAACAACCTTCTAACAAGAGCCACTAGGTGGCAATGCCCCAAACTTTGCCAATATCTATTTGTGGGAAGTGTCCATAAATTGATGGAGGACCATTTGTGCTATTGTCAAACACATTCTTACATAAGAATTCGAAGTCCTATATGCAGAAATTGGATTCAAATATTAGTGGAAAAAATATAAAATATTTAATGTAATACTCTCCGAAATTGAGATTTTTTTTTGTCAAAACACAACTAATTGCGAACACAAATCAAATGCTACTATACACTATATATGAACATGTATAATAACAAAATTAAAGAAAAACTACCCTCTCATTTAATCCTCGTTGTGTGTATAGTGTTCATTACAATTACATAGAACATAGTATATGCAAGAAAGATTGTCAAAAAGATTCTTCTTAGAACAATCTTTCTAACATGTATCTAAGCTTAGATATTTTCAATGTTGCTTGGCCGATTGGAACAAATGAAACAAAGAGGGAAGAAGTAGCCCTCCACCTTCCAAACCATGCATTGAGGTAACCTAGTACTTTGCAACACCCCCTAATAAGTATTGTCATGAAGCTTGATCGATAGTGGAAATCTCAATAGGAAGAGAAAAGAAGGTGAGAACATTTTCAACTAAAACCTTTTTCACATGGTCCTCGACATGTGTGAATCAACTCTCAATTGCCAAGGAATTGGATTTCCATGGGAATCAAATCCAACGAGATAAAAGATAGATAGAGTAAAGAGGTACAAAACAATCCTCCATCTTCCAAACCACGCATTGAGGCAACCTAAGAGCTTGCAGCAACCACTAATTAGTTGTGTAGTGAAACTTGATCACCGAAGGGAACCTTAATGTTAAGAAAAATGGCATTCCTCTCATTCTCATTTATATGAGCACTACAATTGTCTAATATTCTTGATTGGTCAGGGGTGGCAGGAGCGGGGGGGATCCTCCTGGATCCCGAAGGACATGTCGAACAAACCTTCGCATGGGGCCTAGGAACTAGAACCAACAATGAAGCTGAGTGGCTGGCACTTCTTCAAGGCCTTCATCTTCTACACGCTAAAAAAATTCGAAAGGTTCTGATATTCGGAGACTCCAAACATGTCATCTTCAAACTGATCAATGGATACCCCTCTGGAGCAGTCAATTGTCGCCGCCTGTTTGACAAAGCCAAGCTTCTCATGTCTAAATCCCATGAGACACTCCACATCCTTAGGCACAATAATTCTGCGGCGGACACTTTGGCTAACATGGGAGCCTCTCTCCCATAAGGGCATTACAGTCAGAACGGAAATCCTCCGATTCACAAATTTATCCCTTAATGTGGTGTCGGAAGTCTCCCTTGCATTCTCATTTTTTGCGGATTATCCCATTGAATTTTTTATCCCTCTCTCAGCTCATAAGAGGTCACAAAGGCCCCCCTCCTTTACTTCCTTCTCTTTCCTTCTCTCCCCCTTCCTTATCCCTCCCCCCTTATCCCTCCTTCGCCTTCTTTTTTAAACCCATCCTCCTTTCCTATCCCTCTACCCTTATCCCCCCCCTCATCCCTCCATCCGTCACCCAGCGTCACCTCCCAACAACTGGCCTCCACTCCACGCGGTTTTCCGTCGGCTCCATTCATTTAAACGACTGTCGTGCCTTCCCTCCTCCCTCTGCCGTGTGGCTTTCCATCCGCACCCTCCTTCTCTCGGTCTTTGCAGACTTAATGGCCAATCGGCCTAGGGTTAAATGTCTCTCCTCCTCGCACGCTCAACGTCCCTTCAAACATTATGCTATGTCTTCTCCTCGCAGCATTATGCCTATCCACTCCGTTTCATTTCTCGGCCCTGGTTCTCAAGAGGCAATGCGAGTTCTGCTGAATGTTGTTGCAGGTGTTGGAGAGTGGTGGCTGCAGGGTATCCTATGGCAAGCACTCCCCATCACTCGCTCCTTCGTGAAGGAAAGGCTTGCCCTTGCAACCTTTACCACATGCTCGTGTAGCTCCCTCTTAGCGTTGTGGTCTCCAAACCTCGGCTCAGGTATAACTCTCTCGCATTCTGGCAATTTGGGGAGAAGCTCGGTCTTGGGTTGTCATTGCACGGGGTGGCAGGAAGGTGCAGTGGGAACTTTGGTTTGCCAAGAAAGGCACGAAGGTTCCTTGCTGCAACAGGAGCTCATAGTGCTCAGTCTTATTCTTAGTGGTATTTCGGTCGAGAACCAGGCCTGTGTCCTTGCTGGTTCTGTTCGTGCCTTATACAGTCTCTTTGCTCGAATTGACATCTCTACAGGAGTAGACAGAATGTCCCAGGCTGGTGAAAGTGCAGGAATAATGGATGTAAAAAAGAACCTGCGGCGTCTGTATGAAATGCTAGCAATCGGTATAATGGACAACAAAGAAATTGCACGGGAGGTTAAGAGCATGGGAGAAATGGTGAGCTACACCTCTTTGCAGATCAACAACCACGACGCTCGGATTGATGATAATGAGAGAAACCTTAGAGAGATAATGGGCAAAGTTGACAGGATTCAGGAAGATCTCCAGCATTTAATAACCATGAACCAGGGTAGCAGGGTGAATGGAGCCACTGCAGCAGCTGAGCACCCAATGGAGGAAGAGTCTGTAGTTCAGCCCAGGAACTTTAGAGGCAATCCTTAATCTGGTTTCCTTTAATTATGGTTCAATGTTTTATTGTCTTTTACTATGTAACCAGTTTATAAGGGTATATACTACCCGTGACATTAGCTGTTTTGAACAATCTTTATGTGTAGTTTTTTGGAAAACTCCTCGGATAAGCTTTCTGTGCAGCATTTTTGATCTGCATGAATACTTTATTATGCCACTACTGTAATGAATGGTTGTGCACAGCTTGTTTTATATAAACCTTTTATAGTTTCTGTTAAAAAAAAAAATATTCTTGATTGGTCAAACACATTTCATTGGAATCCTTACTAGGATTGGTTAAAGCTTTAGAAGCTTGAGACATGTATAGATCTGTTGGATATATAGTTTTGTACTATGATTTTGATAATAAAAAAATAGATGCATTACTCATGTGATTGGAAATATCAAAGCCACATTTATGATTTTCATGTGCCCTTAGATATTGAATATTTATGCTTACAATTGCATACCATAAAATTATTGGATGTTTCAACTAATTCAAAGACTATGGTACATGTTGAAGTCCATTTAAAAGTAGTGTGAGTTAAAGGTTAAAAGCATATATGAGTTGGACACCCATAAAATGTATGTATCAGTTCAATATTCCTCGTCTCTTCCCTCGAAATTGAAGAATTTAATACTCCTCTCTCTCACTTCCATCGCAAATTTTAATATACATACAATGTTGAAAATCCCTATAAAGAAAATGATTTTTTTAAATGGAAAATCATTAACAATATTCAAAGAAGAGATGATACATATTCAATGCACTCTCATCGAAGAAAATATATGATCTTCATATGAGCAAATTGAGAGTCAATTACATGGGCCAATTTGACTTGGATAGTATTTTAAAGTTGTGGTTAACTCTTTAGTCTTTTTATTTATTTTAGGGCCATAAAAAACCAATCCAAGAACAAAATGATTGTGAAGGGAGTTTTGACTCTTAACAATTGTAGCAAGGGTTAGTAGGATTCGTTGATGTTATAGCATATGCACCAATTATTATCACCAAAGAATACCGACATCTGCTTTCATATTGATTGATTGGGAAGGGAAAAGGGCATGGGAGACAACTTACTCGAAGAAAATGAACAACAAATAATTAAGTGAATATTTTCTGAAGACATTATTAGAGAGTGATGAATTAATAAATCCTGACAAATCAATGCATCATTGTAGGTTGTGCTGCAATCCTCATCAATATGGAGATTAGTATATTCATATTTTGATGCATTTATAGTTTAATAATTTGGAATCTTGTAGCTATTGTGATTGTGTTCTCACTAGAGAGAGAGATGTGAATGAAACTTAGAGCCAAATTTGGGCTTATTCAAGATTAGTATTTTTGTATTTGGACCTTGAGATGGACAACCTCTTAAAATTATGCACGAGGCCAATAGAACGAAGGTTTCCATATTGCATTTATTGAGTGTATTGAGGATTATTTGTTATAATAAATATTCCAACGATTTATCAACTATATACTGCAAACCCATGAACTAATTGTTCATTTGACCTTCAAAAGATAATTATAATCAATATTACCTAATCGAGAGCATCTCCAATTTCACAAAATCAAAAGTCTAATCCAATAGCCAACACATATGAACAAAACTAATCCTAATTTTGTCACCAATCCACCATTGGCACAATAATATTGAAACATCGTATCTTATATTTTTATTATTGAAAATCAACAACTTACTACTTTTCTCAATTAGAAAACTTGTCTTATATTTATTAAAAAGCGTATCTTATATTTTTGTTATTGCAAATCAATGACTACTTTTTTCAATTAGGAAATGCATCTTATATGTTTGTTATTTCAAATCAATAACTAGTTGTTTCAATTGGGAAATGTATCTTATATTTTTGTTGTTGTATTTGTTATAAATCAACTAGGATAGTTGAAGCTTAGATAAAGATATTATATTATGACTCACATGGTGCGACATTTTGACCTATATTTTTTTTTCATGTTTAAGAACTTGGGATAAATTATATTTCCTTATTAGTCCCCGCCACAGGCCGGTAGGGACTCTATGAATCGGCTTGCCGTCGTTTCTAATAAACTACACAAAAACCAAGACAGTTGTTTACTATTTATCCTATGTTCTACACAAATACCAAGTAAAACTAAGATAATTTTTTATTAGCATTTATACTATGCTTGCAGTGTTTGATGTTTATTTGACCAATAAGAAACTTTGAGGCCTTATTTGGCCTCATATCGAGACCAATTTAATTTTCTCCTATTTCAACTTAGGGTTAAAAATGCATTGAGATATATGCTATAAGTAACATCATTTTCATTTAAATTAATGTTATCTCCAAGATAGCATTAACTTATAAACATAAAATGTTAGCGATCCGATTTCCTTCAACTTCTTTCAGGCTGCATGTTTCACATCTGTTGACGTGTGGATCCTCCCATGTTTTCCATCTATTCCTTTGTAACTGTTGATGCATGGATCCTCCCATGTTTTCCATCTATTCCTTTGTAACTGTGTTCATGGTCATCTACTATAGCTATAATTCCACTATTCTCTTCTACCATGAAGATGGGTAGATCGCCCTAGTGAGAGAAGGCTCATACCAACAAAGGAGCTTGGACTAAGAAGAACACCACCACCTCATACCTCACATTCAAGTAGGCCTGGACTAAAGAAGAGCACCATCGCCTCGTAGCTCACATTCAAGTCCCCATGACGACTAGCGTTCTCTTTCCAAGGACACAGGTTTCTTGCCAAAGCTTTGCTTCAGGTATTATATATAAGTTTGCTCAATTGTTCTATTACAGAGCTACTGAGATGTAGAAAGAGATGCAAGCTCTCAAGCCTGGAAGCTTCACCCCCCAAAAAAAAGACGATTATGATCACTTTTGTTAATCCCAATCCATTGTTGAAAATATTGATTTTGAAGATTCTTCTAAACCATTTTTAATAGCACATGAATTCAATACAGGATATAAGAATACATACCGAGAGAAATATATCCATAGGATCTAGCTTCATTCCAGTTTATGCTTTGGCACTCCACTTTTGGCTGTCTAATTCCGGGTAAAGAAAATCCACCCAACAAATTGTGATCATAGCATCTGCGACATCACGTCCAAGATATGCTTTCACTGAACATGAGAATCATTCTTTAAGATGAAAGTACACTATGAAAGATATAAATATTTGTTTCGTTCTTAGTACTCACTTAAAGAGGAATATGCAACCCGACAATTATATCCACAAACTATCTAAGGGCTCGCCGCAAACTGCCATAGCATTTGAATGGGAGGAGGCACAAATACAATTATATCCATAGATGATTAAAATAGGACATAGATTTGGTGTTTTTATGCTTAAAGTCAATATAATCTCGTGAATATTATTATTTTTATGCCATTATTGCCTCAGTTTTAGTAGCAGACACCCACATAGTTGAAAATCGATATTTCCAGGCTTTAATGCAGGCAGGAACTATTGATGTGTGGAATAACAAGAAGATCTATAGAAAAACCTTGAGAAAATAATTTAACTTGCTCTGTATAATCCACGGCTGCACGCAAAATGAACAGTCTCCAAACAGTTGTGGACTACCTACCATTCCACACATACCCAACCGTAACTTCAGTGATAAGGTCCCATTACACACAAAACAACTTCAAACTTTTTGCCAAAACAGAACGAATGCTCCTTCATTTATATATAAATACTTATTATTCCTTTAGACCATATGTAGCAAAAAAGCAACAAGTATAAAATGAAGGGATAACGTCATCGAGCTTATTAATTTACAAGCCTATCTACTCTAATCAGTGGAGCCAACCTTACTAGGCGAAATTAAACTTAAGATGAAATCCTTTTACTAATTGAGTTAACTTCATGCATACATTTGATTAAGAAAGGAAGCATTAAAATGTACAACTGTTACAAAATATAAAGGAAACTCATACTCACTGTATAAAATACTGTCTTCGTGTAGCTTAAGATAGTTGAAGTTTTTACCATGATAGACTCCAACCAAGTTGAAACATGATCTGAAATATGAGAGGAAGGTATTTGATCAACCGACCAGGACAATACGATTTCCTCTTTCTCAAGATGATTTAACTTTTTGGTATGATAGCAAACGTATCTTCTTTATTGATGATGCTAACTCCTTTTTGTGATTTAAACAGAAAAAATGGAAGAGACAACATGCTTCCTGCATTACTTTAGCCTTTATCTTATTTTCTGTGGTCAATTCTTGCACAAAATCTTTGTTCCATGAGCATATGCAGATAAGAGAATAATGAAAAATCACCATTTCCATAAGAATCGGCATCACCATCAGGACCTAGCGAAGTATATATTTGACTCGCGATAGAAAATCCCGACATCTTCAAAGCTTCCAGCTCATACTCATCCTCATAATCATTATATACGGGCTCGCAGCTTTAAACCCCAACAAATGCAGATTCAAAAATAAGCTCTTCATCTTTTTCATAATAGATAAAACAATCCCTCATACATCTATGTTGAACCAATTCTTAAACAACAGATTCCTTATGATCATTTTGGGCAACAACCTCTATAAGAATCTACCAATTGAACAGGGATTCAACAGCTCCCTGACTCATCGCACTTTTGTTAGATCTCTTCGGTGTTCAGTCTGAAATTACATGCTCAGATCTTCTCTTTCAAAGTCCTGCCCAGTAATTGTGTTTTTACACAGAATCAACTACCATTAATTGTGTTTTTGCATTTGGGAAGACCCTATGGACATTGAAAAAACCATATGGACATTGTAGAGGAACAATAGGAGCAACAAGCAAAACCAATTATGAGATGGGTAGTTGCATTTTGCTATGCCGGACTTGTTCCTTCTCTACCCTTCATTCACTTGGTCGCAGTATACAAATTTTACTACCTTCCCACCTCCCACCACTAGTGAATACCCTTTTCTTTAGTGAAGGCACATGAAGGACGATCTAAAGACGCGTGTATGGCATGTATAAAGAAGCAACATGCGAGGGAGAGGTCGTTCATCCAACTCATCTCATGTTATTTGTGGTTCATTCTCTAGATAAGGAAGGCTCTTTATCGTTTAAATGATGGTTCTGTTCAGGGAATGGATTTTGAATAGTTTTTTACCTAACCCATCGTCTGATCGCTAGTTATTATGCCACGTGCCTGATGGAAAGGAATCACATTCACTGCATGAAATAATTTATTAGAGTATATAAAAAAGTGAGTTATCAACCCTGGTCCTCAAAATGATGAATCAGAGGTCCTCATACTCGTAAGGCAGATGAGTATTTGCATAGATCAAAACAACAATTAATACGTTGGTCTCATACTCCAACACAATAAGCTTAACCTATATATTCTTCCAGCACTATTTCTATTTTAGTGTCAGGGTCTCTGATTTCTTCAGATAAATAAATTTTTAAGCTAGCACAACTTTTATCTATGTCACCAGTGCTTGCCTTAACATCTTGGCTAGGGAGCTCGGGGTATAGTGAGAACAACTTGCCTCTTGGGAGTATGTAATATTTGGCAACACCATTCACTTCCATGATTGAAATCAATACATCGCAAGAATTCAAGTAAAATGTACAGGGGGCGTTTGGTGCTAATATTTTATTAAATATAAGTTTGAAGCTTTTGTTGCAAATGGAAAATCATGGTTCTAGGGGAGGCCCATGCTCAGCAGGAGATGGAGTTGTGTTGGATTTTATGACATAAGTTATGGCATACATTTTCATTGAGCAGGTAAGGGCAACACAAATTGTGGAAGTTATTCTTTAAATTGTTCCTTTGTATATAGTTGTGGATTCTTTATTAGTTTTCCAAGGTTTGTGCCTAAGTAGGTTGATGTACTTCTTGGAGTGTCTGATTTTACGTGATGAGGAAGAAGCTGAGAATAAACTTGATAAGAATTGTTGGTCCTTAAAATTAGATGCACTTAGCTGATTTATTGTGGATCGTGTATACATTGTTGGTTTTCCAGAGCCAAGGGGAGCATTAAAAGCATTATAATTTGATTGTCCATGCTGCACTTTGCCAATAAAGATGGTCATGCCCAAGAAGCAATACCAACCGGAAAAATCCTTCTATCTCTCACAAGAGGAAGCAAACCGAGAGAAGTTTATATACAGGATTTATTTGAAAACACAAATCATATTATATGTAGACCTTGCTACATATTCTAATGCGACAGACCTTTATAGACTCAGCTAAACCGGTCTGTTAAAATTACCACCAATGGATAGCAACTAATCGACCAAAGGGGGTGAGTGTGTAGTGGGATATTCTCATTGGCTCAGCTTCATGTTACATTACTTCAATACAATCAGATCTATTAAGAGTTCAAGACGAAAATAGATTATTTATACTTTCACAACCATTCACCACTTCTTTTCCTCATTTGTTGAACTCTCGGCGAAAATACGATAGTGACAGAGTTCATTTTCACAAGATAGCATGAATTTGTTTTTCCTTTATGGTTGGCGATAACGATCTCCTTTTTCAAATTTAATCCTTGCACACAATAAAAAAGCAATGATTAGAACCAAACAAAGGAAAATGAGAATCTGAGTGAGCAGCACTAGCGTTGGCATCGATTTCTTTTCGATAGTAGAGTAAAATATAGCAACTGAATATTCAAAAGCAAAAATCCCAATTCCAGGCACAGATCCATAGCTACCACCTCACCAAGTTTCAGATTTAGATCCAATGCATCCATGCAACTGCTACTTGCACATTTGATACCAACTGTTCTACTGGGTGCTTGGAAATCAGTGTTGGTTGAGACCGTGGTTCAATAACTATGTAGGCAATCTAAAACAAATACTCCTAGCAATTCCTTAGGCAGGGACTTGGTTGCTTTGCAACTTCATCTTGTTTACATGTTTAGATGTAAACAATTGATGATGTTGTATATTGTTTGGATTTGGTATCAAATCGAAAGGCTCTAGAGAATGACATTTTTTTTCTTCAAATCTGTTTTCCATTTTCTTTTATTTATATATTTTAAGAAATTAAATATTTACATTAATTTAATGTGGTATATTGTTTACTACATGAGTAGGGAATATATCAAAAGAATATTGATATAAGTATTGGAACATTTTTTGTGTATATTAGGCCTTTCTTAATTTTAATATACTATAATGGGCATAGTGATAAGCACTTCTCATGGCATATTCTTATGTGGTCATCATGCATTTATGAACATGCTTTATATGGTCACTGATACTTAATCTTTACCATGCCATGGATCCAACACTATTGTTTCGTGAACATGGCACTAAATTAGCCTCTAGGTTAACGATTGATTCAACATGGTACCTTATCAATAACGACTCATTAAATTACAATAGTGAGAGTTCACAACTTAGAAGAATTGACATGCATAACTAGTTGGATTATTAAAGTAGGGCCCCGAGAACAATGGTTTAATTGAGAGGTTTTATGTAGGAAGGATGCTTACGAGGTCCATGTACATCGTCAAAGGAGGAACCCTAGCATATTAGGGCATAAAATAACCTTTTATGGCTAATGGACCATGCACACGATCTAAAGTACTACACATGCTCTATAGAGGGAATATTTGGCATACATGTGTTGTATGGGAATCATTGTGAGGTTTTGTGCATCAATTTTGGTTCTCGCAAAATCACCATGCAAATGAATATTTGACACACATGTGCCATATGGGAATCATTTTGAGTTTTATGGAATGCGGATGGTTCTTGGGACCTTGTGAATTGTTCTTGGGGCCTTGTAGATGGTATGAGGTAGAAAACCACAATGTTAGGAACTAAAATAGGATTTTACAGGTTATGGACTATAGACATGATCCAAAATCATACACAACAGAAGTGCATAAACACATGGTCTTCGGGTATGCACATCCAAAATGATGAAGTGTGTTTAGACACTTGAATGACTGACTGCACAACATATGATGATGCACTCACCCATCTAGTCTCAATCCTCAATGGTGCCCAATTGTCTTGTCTCTGCTCTGCTCGACCACATACCTTCACTGCATCCATTAACTTTATTTTCCTAGCATGGTTTCCACACCACACATCATATTTCAAATCACGCCATCCTCCATCGATCCAGCTACAATGCACCTAGCTAGTTGTCTTGTCCTACTCAACTTGACATCATCCTTGGTCCTCCTAGTGAGCCTACTTTTTAGTACACCATCATTTCCTTCTCATGGACGACACCCATGAGTTGGCCACCAAATCTAGCAAATTGTATGGACTCATTGTGCACCCTTATTCATGTCGCCTAGATGCTCCCTACGTCATGCTATTGCCAACGACCTAACATAGATTCGTTATGGACATCATATTGGTCTAATTAGAGAAATACAAATACCATGGATTCCTTTAAATGCTAGCTAGAGGAAGGCCTTAAAGACTATGTGAATTCCTAAGTAAGTAATGATTCTCTATGCTTCCTAACTAGATTAAACACATAGTGTAAAAAGGAAGTGGGACAAATGGTAATAGTGATAGTAGGAATGATAAGGATCTACTCAAATAAAATGTGTGTGTAATGAAATTAAAGTGTGTGAGGTGTAACAATGTTTGGATTTATTTGCCTAGATCACAATATGTAGTTTTAATATTCTGGTATTTTTATGCATCAATATCGTTTTCAAAATAAAATCTTATTTCCTATGGCTTTAACAACTTCCTACTAAAATGTAACTATACCTTCCAAAATATATCAATAAATGGTTGTCAATCCAATATTGAAGATGACAAGTGAAGGAATGAAATATTATATTTATAGTAAAGGGAACTAAGGGCATGTGGCCTTGATGGTATTGGTGACTTTTTCCAATGGAGAACACTATCTATATATATTTTTTTCATAGTAAAGTTTCCAATAGAATCCCCATCTCATAACTATGTATATTTGTTGTCTTCATCATCACTTTCTTAATTTAAATTACAATATATGAGTATTACACAAATAACTTTAATGGAAAAATATGAAAATGAAAATAGGGATAAACAAAATATTCCACAAAATTAATCAAGGTTTGTATTAATGATTCAACTATTCCATGGGTTGATCAATTATGGTTCATTGCATATCCAAAATATCCTTCATATAATATAATTTTGAAGGAAATAGTAAGAGTTTTTTTATGGTGTACGAAATGAATACATGGTGGTTTTGATCCTCTCAAAGACATTGAACACATTTCTAGAAGATATTCTATAATGTTGTTTTGGATTTGAGATTGAAATGACATTTGAGTCTCTTAGAAACAACATAAGAAGCAACTCTAAAAGTATAACTTATATGAAATATGAGAATTTTGAACCATCCCTTCTGCATTAGAATACTTCATGACTAGTTTTCACATTTAGGGGGGATATTTCAACCCCTATAATCCCCCCCCCAAAAAAAACCACCTTGAAAAGGACCATTAAGGGGGGCGGGGGGGAAGGGATTAAAGACCACCTTGAAAAGGACCATTGGGGGGGGGTGTCTTTCAACCCCCCCTTAAAACATCATGACAATTGGACTTGTGGAGGTGGAGGGATGGATTTAAAAACCACCTTAAAAATGATCTTTAGGGGGGATCTTTCAAAACCCCCCTCAAAAGTCCTATCAACTGGACTTTTTGGAGTGGATTTAAAACATCTACCCAAAAAATCCAAATTCTCATAACATTTGGGGGCGGATTTAAAACAATCGCCCCTAAAACATCCAATTCTCATAACTTTTTTTTTTGGGAGGGGGGGGGGGGGGGGGGGGGGGGGGTTTTAAAAAAAGGCTTGAAAAGACCCCTTAGGGGGGTTTTTTAACCCCCCCCCCCCCCAAAAAAAAAAAAGTTTTGAGAAATGGAATTTTGGGGCCGACTTTAAAACAACCGCCCCAAAAAAGTCTAATTCTCATGACTTTTGAGGGTTTTTTTTAAACTGCCTTAAAAAGAACCTTTAAGGGGGGTCTTTTAAGAACACCCCCCCCGCCCCCCGAAAGTCCATTTATCAGGACTTTTGAGGGTTTTTTTTAAGAACCACCCCCAAAGACCTAAAAAAACTTCTGGGGGGCTGGAGGGGGTTAACAAAACCGCCTCAAGTCAAAACCGCCCCCAAAAGGGTATTTTGTTGTACTCCTAAACAATCCATCTTTGACCAAGGTTATATGCTACTAAAGGAGAGATGAGTTTCCCATATATTTTGGTCCCCTGTCAAATAAGCTTCCTCTACTGTAAATATATGAGAGGGTTCTTCCATATGTTTTTCGTTGTTGAGAGAGGTTCACACAATCAATTTAAAATCAAGCTTTTGAATCTTGCAATCTTAAGCACATTCAAAAGGTTGCTTATGCATGGCCTATGTTGTGGCTTAAGGCCCCACACATGGCATGTAATGCTTGGAGATAAATTCCATGGACTTAGAACTTAGGTTTTGCACCAAGCTACGCCCTTATCCCAAAGAAACATATCAAAATTTTCAAACTTTGAAATCACCACAATATCAAACTTGGAGGCCAAGGATTATGTATTATGGGCATATGTGAATCCTTGTGTTACAAAACATGGCATGTGAGCCCCATAGAAATATATGTTATGGCAAAGTGCCTTGCCTTTTATCCCTAGACCATGGCATGGGCATCAAGAAACAACCTTTGTATGTTAATTCTCAAAATGATGGACATATTTCACTCATATGCCAAATATTTCGTTTGTATGGCATGTGTGGTCGTTTGGGGTGCTACACATGACACATGAGACCTAGAGGAAACTATATGAACTTAGGACCTATAAGTTAATCTCAAATGATGGCCTGGTTGTAAAAAAGTATTCATGGTGTTACACATCCCAAAATTTCCGCCATATCCCACTCATAAGCCAAAATTCCCTCTATAAAGGCCTATGTGATGGACTCGGGCCTTACACAAGGTTAGGGGTCATTTATGGGTAATTATGGGTAAATGAAGGGTAATTAGGGATTGATTAGTGATAATTTAGGGGTAATTTGTGGTCAAGTATGGGTAATTAAGGGTCATTTAGGGGTAATTATTGTGTATGAGTTGTGGTAATTAGGGGTTAATTGTGGTAATTAGGGGTCAATTATGGGTTAATTAGGGGAAATTAATGGTACCTATGGATCAATTATAGGTAAGCAGGGACCATTTAATCCCAAGGGCTTAGCTAAACTAGTGGTTGTCCATGGTGTTGGGCATTTAGTTAGGTTCATGGCGGCATGTTCCCATTTTGAATGCTTGTGTGTGAAGCACACTAGTCTACATCGATGGGTTTACTAGGGAATATGTCATCTATGAATGTTTGGAAAGATCCATTGGGTTTCTCCACGAGGTTTTCCTTGGAAAAATGTAGGGGACATTTAGAGGTTATCAAAGGTTAATTACTGGTAAGCAAGGATTATTCAGGGGTAATTACTACTTAATAAGGGGTAAACTATGGGGTAATTAGGAGTTAATTAGTGGTAATTAGGGGTCAAATATGGGTTAACTAGGGGAAATTAATGGTACATATGGGTCAACAGGGTAAGTAGGGGCCATTTAAGCCCAAGGGATTAGCTAAAATAGTGGTTTTCCAATCTTTTTGTGTGAGGCACACTAGTCTACATCGATGGATTTACTGGGGAATATGCCATCTATGAATGTTTGGAAAAATCCAATAGGTTTCTCCACGAAGTTTTCGTTAGAAAAAAGTAGGGGTCATTTAGAGGTTATCAAGGGTTAATTACTGGTAAGCCTGGAATATTTAGGGGTAATTAGTAATCAAGTAGGGGTCATTTTGGTGCAATGAGTGATAATTGGGGGTAATTAGCGGTCAATTAAGGTTAATTAGGGATCAATTATACAATAATTAGTGGCATATTTTAGTAGTGTTTGAGAGGATGGATATTGAGAACATACCTGAAAAATATATTTAGGGGCGGTCCTTCTAACCCCCTCCCCCCCCAAAAAAAAGTCACAAGAATTGAAGTTTTGGCAGCAGTATTTAAAAAACCACCTCCAAAAGTAAAATTCTCTGATATTTATGGGGGTTTTCAAAAAACCTCCTTGAAACATATATTTAGGAGTAGCCAAAAGTTGGAGGTGGATTTTTACAAACCATCGCCAAAAGTTCAATTATCAAGACTTTTAGAGGGATAATTTTTTTAAATCCTCCTTGAAAATCTCTTTAGGTCTTTAAAAATCCCCTCCAAAATTCATGAGAATTGAACTTTTGGGGGAGGTTTTAAAACAGTCGCCCCCAAATGTCTAATTCTCATGAATTTTTTTTGGGGGGGGTTTCTAAAAACCGCCTTCAAAGGCACCTTTAGTGGGGTCTTTCTAACCCCCCCCCACCCAAAGTATTGAGAAATGGACTTTTGGGGGCGGTTTTTTAAAACCGCCCCCAAAAGGGTATTTTGTTGTAGTGTTTGAATGTTGAATGTGGTAAATAGTTCCATCAATGATCATTATGACTAATTATAATTAATTAGGATTAATCACAATGTGGTAATAAATAAATATTAACTAAGAAATTAATCATAATCAATGTTTAATTGTTGAATATGGTAACTAGCTTCATGAATGGTCTTTAAAGTTTAATTAGTTAAAACTAAATAATTGAGTCTTAATTATAATTATGTTAGATGGTGGGATATGGTAAAATTAAATGAATGTAATTTGTGTTATTAATTAATTAATTATACATATATACATGTACACACACACACACACACATAGAGAGAGAGAGAATCCCGATGGGATAACTCAAGTGGTAGAGTGTTGTAAGTTGTGAGTAGAAGGTCTCTAATCAAATCCTCGGGTGGCTATATATTGATATATAAGGGCCTCACTTGATGTCCCCATTGGGTTAGCTTCGTAATCCGAGCGAACAGGGTGAGGCCCTTTGTGATTTCTTCATGTAGACGTAGAAGCCCCATTGGGGGATTATACACACACACACACACATGCAATTATAATATTGAATAGGTATATTGTGAGTTATGTTGAAAGAATGAGAAAAAGGAATGATGGTGTAACTTTATTTATTTTTAATAATAAAATAATTGACTTGCGAGTAACCACTCAAATCCATGTTGCTGAAAGGAATTATTGGGAACCTGACATGGTGGATGGAAGGGGAGTTCAAACATTGATTATGGAGATAAGGGTAGTAAATTCGAGACACTGAATCGATGATGGGGAGGTTATAGGGGGAGAATGTGTATGTTTTGGGGGATCTTTTATGCATGAGGAAAATTTAGCAGAGGAGGCTAAATTTTTAGAATGGAAAGATACATAGCTAGTTGGACATTGTACTCAGGTTTTGGGCTCGGAGTCCAGGAACATAATTCTTGATGCAAGGAATTCGACGAGACTTTCCTAGTTAGTAGGGTGGAAAACTGATTCAGCCGGTTGAGCTTCCTGTATATGTATATGTATATTTATATGTATACATATACATATACATATACATATGTACATATACATATGTACACATACATATACATATACATATATGTATATGTATATGTATATATGTATATGTATATATATGTATATACATATGTATATACATATATATACATATACATATATACATATACATATACATATATGTATATGTATATGTATATGTATACATATACATATACATATACATATACATATATACATATACATATGTATATACATATACATATGTATATACATATACATATACATATGTATATGTATATGTATATATGCATATATATATCAGAGGGATCTAAAACTATCCTACAAGTATTTTACTTATATGAAATGTAAATTTTATTTTGATTTAGAAAATTATATAAATGTTTGAATACAAGCATAGTTAGAACTATTACGGAATTAATATTTGAAATTGCTTTATACTTGTTTAGATTTTTTTTTCTTTTTTAGAGAAAGAACTTTTACATGTATGAAATAGAATAATTGGAATTATATTTTCAAATTTGATTTCTACTTGTTGGAAGATTTACAAAATACCATCAAATCAAACTGAATAATGAATAACAAAGTGTAAACTGTTATATTTCCATGATATTAAACTAAGGACCTAGGGAGGTCGTTACATGTATTGTGTAGTTTTATGTCATATCATTTTTTTTAAATAGAACAAGTTATATTTTTAATGATTTGTCTACGATAACATTGAGGAAATAAAAGTTAAAGATGTTCATATACAAATTTTTTTGTCAAGATGGATTGTATTTACTATTTAGCATAGAAATGGTTTCTTTCATAGTGAGAGATCGCCAAATTTGTTATAAAATGAAGCAAGAGAAAAGTAATCTACCGTTTATGGACCCCTAGATTCTAGAGATTAATTTGTGGAGAATTTATTATATTACTATTCCTCACAAATACTACTCTTACGCTTCAATAATAGCTTGCAATCTACACTTACAGTTTTCTACATCATGGCTAGTCTAAGAATAATTTACACTACCAGATTTCTAGCCCATAGTCTAAGAATAGACTAACATGCGCCACAACGTATGAGAAATGGAATACCAAAATGATTGAAATAAAGTGGTGTACAGAGAGTTCAACGCACTTTTTAAGGGTTGGTATCTTTGCTTCTATATGGAAATCTTCAGGTATTGTTTTCATAAATACGTTTTCATAAATATGTTTTGGAGGGATTTTGGTGTGAGTGACATCATCAATAGTATCTACTGTGTATGATTTATGGGAAGTTGGGTATCATTGTGTAGGGAAAATGCTTAATTTATACCTTTCGTTTTTTTCTTCTTCTAATGGTGTTTTTTCACATCAAATGATATGAACAATAAGTGGGTAAATAAAGAGATTATTAAAGTTTGCGAGGAACTCGTTTGTCATTATTCTAATAGTAAAAATAATTTTCTTTTCTATTATAGTTTTGTGGAAAGAATATCATATTCTATAGCTCATTTCTTGTAGCTAACATAATTGTCGAGACATTGCCACCTCGTGGCCCTTGTTTTAAAGTGAAACTCATGAATTCAAAATCTAATTAATGGGTAAGGAAATTTTAACTTGACATATGTGAAATGATCGATCGTATATGCCATGAATTATCCACACCACTGCATTGCTTGCCACAATAGCATTGAGTGTTGAAAACTAGCATTAAAAAACACACTCGTTGGATGATAGACACCAACATCCCCTCCAACAGAAGCCTGAACTTAATGTAAGAAAAGGGATTCGCCTACTTTTCTCTTCATCTTGAGGAGTCTAGTAATGCCTCAGAGGGTTAAACACAATTTTTCTTTGAGTAGGTAGTGAGCACAACTCCTCTAGTAATGCATTTTTTCACTTTATCATGAGAAGTCTGATGGGTGCCAAACCTGAAAGGAAAATATTGAACTCAAACACCTAAATCAATCATTTCATTTGACATTTTGGAGTGATCAAAACTAGATCAAAGTGGAGTGATAGTCAACTCATGAATTGGCTTAATTAAACGATCAAATGCACACAAAAGATGTCAAATTTATAACCCTTTCTTTAGAAAGTAGTGAAAAATATAATTTACAAAGAAGAAGCGATTGGAGCAAAAGGCTTTATAATTACTTAATTGGGTGCTTGTACTAGGCTCTCGAGATACCTTTCCTTGTCGATTGTGGTTCGAGTTCGATCATTTCCCCTCTATTCCACTTGTGCTTTTCAGGTGTTCTTGCATTTCGAAGGGTGATATGGAAAAGATGTTGTAGGCGCATGAATGTTTTCTGCCATGTGATGTAGTACCCAATTTACTCATTACTATTTTGAAAAAGAGGGGTATAATTTTTTCTTTAAACCACATTCAAAAATCAATAAGTTAGCTTCAATATTTATCAAACCATTATGAAAAAAGTACATTCTCGTCTAGGCTTACTTATGAATAAGTAAAAATGAATCCTCAAACAATTCAGGCCTTATTACAATTCAAGACTTATATTTAAGTATTATTAACGAGTTACTTCATCCACTTTTTACTTTGATTTTCCTTAAACATGAAACTCCAATACAAAATTTGCTCACTAGTCAAGCTTAGTTATTGAACTCTACAAGTAACCCAACACCAAGTGTGGTCTCTAATAACTATATTTGTCCATTCAAGCACAAGAATACTATTAATCTCATTGGTAATCATCCCTTGAAAACATAAGAGCAATACAAACATACTTTATGAAAGACATGGGAATCTTATTGGAAATATAATCATTACTACAAGTTGTTATGTAAAACAAATCGTTCTGAAAAAAACTTCTTCTCCATACATTCAAATCATACTTGATCATCTAAGTTATAATTTTACCACTAAACAAAGTTATTCTCTCATGATTTTAGAGACTAACTCTTATGCTATCATAGAATTTAAGATCTACCATCGATAGATAAATCTCTAACTTTGCTTATGGACATTGAGCCAAAATGGTGTTTCTCATTGTCTCATATAACATGGAAGAGAAATCATTCTATATATCTCAACATATCCACAAGTAAATATTTTTAAAATATGACAAACGAACATTACATCAATAGAACAATACTAACACAACATTGGTAGAACTCTAATCTAGCTTAAAGAGACCTGGGCAACTAAGAGCGACATTGCAACTTTCCACCCGACTATAGGCTTTGTCAAGCCATATCTTACTTTGACAAGCCACCCTGAACTGGGCAGGAATACACTAAGAAAAAAGTATCACAAATCTTTCACTAAGATTCCAATATAATAATACTATATATCCTCATTGAGACCCTTTTCTTATCCATAATTAAAATAATTATATTATTCTATATCCATAGCCATCGCAATCTCCTTATCAAATATATAATTTATAATCTTAATAAATATTACTTTAATGTAAATTATCTTTAATAATTTTAATAGTCTCTTTGTTCATAAACAAATTGCATTTTATCACTATCTATAACAAAAGAGGATATAGATATATGTCACAACTCCAAAAATACACAAAAAATAATAATTAAAGGTGTATACATTACTCTTAGTCGTAACCTTTTTTTTTTACTATACTTGGTTACAATTCTAATTTACCTTGTTTGCATGTTACCAGAGCTTGTCGTCAATCTTTGGGTCAAAGATCAACTATGATAACCATCTGGATTACACTACAACTTTTTAGCAAGGTGATTTAAAGTTTTTTTTTTTTTTTAGGTTAGGGAAATCGGTAACACGTCGGGATTACCTGGGCGAGGCCTAGGTTCAAAGCCGTCGGCTGCCACTATAAACCTCAGGTACATCCAACAACCCGCAAGCCAGATATACCAGAAACTTGTGACTCAGCAAGGGCCAAGGCGTCCCGGACTCCAATCCCGTCCAGGGGCGGTAGTCTATCCAGGGGGCGTCTACCCTTCGAGCCTTATCACAGCGGGCCATGTCTCGGTGGCATTTGATCCCTGGTGGGCTGGGTGAAAACCACCTTCCCCCACCGTACGGGATCCCACGTCATTAATTGCAAGGTGATTTAAAGTTACCATTTATGTTCCTTTTTCATGTGAGATTTAAGACCTCAAGGTTTGGACCTTTTGTCCTAATCCTTGGAATACATTTGAAAACAAGTATTTATTTCTAGTTCAAAAATGATAAGGTTTAAGTCTACCTTGAACAACGTCTAAGTGACTCTTGATTATATAATATTTAACATTTGTAAACTATACCATTCATGCAATGGTAATACCAAGTCATATCCTATGTTGGAAAAGCAGAAGGCAATGAATAAATCATTGGAAGGGAGAGACAAGGTTTGAAAAGTTAAAAAGGTATGGATGAAAACTCACGATGTTTTAATGAAGGTTTAAAATAGTATTTGGTTGCACAACTCATGGCTTGCGAGTTGATAGCACAGCCCGGGAAACTTTTAATGTCATGGCAGAGTCTTGACTGCTCTTTTACCTTCCACCTGTAGCTTACTTGTGTTCTACAACGTTGGATGAGATTTATGGGGTTTATAAAAAGATTTTGGAAAGTGCGGTCATTTATGCTGTCGTGAAACTTAATCCTTTGATCGTTGTGTTGGTTGTTTGCAGGTTATTATTTTTTCAGACCTCCTCACTAAGGGTTATGATTTCCTAAGGTTTAAGAATCCTCCTAGTGTGGATGCTAGTTTGCTTCTCTAGTTTTATGCAGCATACGCTGATCTTTTCAGCTTGACAATGTGGAAAATTTGTGGTTTTGTCTGAAGTGTATCGGTGAGGATTGAACTAGATCCCAGCTTCTGTAATTTTACCTCTAGGTATACTTTAAATATGTATATATTTCTTTGTGTGGAAGGTTAAATTTTTTGTTTCTTCCTTCGATTTTTTGTGAAGAAGCTTCCTACAATGAACAGGAAGACATGATTTTCTTACAGTAACTCACAAAACTCTCAACATTTTCTCCCTTTTCTTTGAAGCAAGTTTAATAATGGATTAAAACTAAAGCTAATGTTTGCACAGGGTAAAATAATGGTGGAACGTTGAGGAGGATAAACCCTTGGTAGTCTTGAACAATTTCAAATGTAAGGTCTTCAAGTTTGTCAACATTTACAACTACAATCTTGTATAGTTTAACAATTCTAACTAAACCATGATTGTGACAGGTGAAGACGTGGTAAAGGCTAGGTAAGGTTACTTTTTTTTAAGAACACGGTCGATTTAAAAGAGTGGCTTGAGGATAACCACGAATCTTGTTGCAGTTTGTTTCTTTGACTTAGCTTCGTAGTTATGAACTCTCCTTCAGACATAGATTATAATTCCAAATTGTAAGTGTTTCCTTCATTGCTTCATGGTTTAGGGTTTTTAAAATATTTCTAGCTTTAGTTTTAACTTGTAATGCCTCTCTTTTGTAGTGATGTGTGGTTTGTTGACTGCACAAGTGAGCAGTTTCTATGGGTCCAAATTTATAAAAAAAAATGGCCGTGATTATGGAATCATGGAAGAGTAAGGGTTTAAGCTTCCTCCTACGCATTCAAATGCTATGTTTCAATGTAAAAAGTAAACCTGAATATCCATATTCGAACTTTGTTTGTATTATGTCTCTAAAATCGATTCTAACACAAAATATTTGTGTGCATATATATATACATTGGCATGGCTTGTCTATAGCGGTGAACACTTGTTGCATAACAAGGTATGTGTAACCAATAATTTGACCATCGGTTTAGCATAGATCCATTGTTTCACCATGATTAGGTTTAAAAAAAAGGGCCTCTCAGCCTCTGTTTTCTTAAGATAAGTTTACATGTTTTTAAAAGAGCCAGATTTATATTATGTTTTGCGACTTTGATTGGTCATGATTTATAAAAATGAATAGTTTAAGTTATTTTTTTAGGAATGGCACTCCAACCCTCTCGACATAGTTATAATGTACAGTTTAAAAGAGTTGAAGTTTGATTCATTTTGTTGAAGAATTTAATTTGGAAGGCAACTTAGTTGTCAATTTCATCAATGATTGTAATAATTGTTAATCCATCGATTGGACTCTTGTTTTTCATTGTGACTATATGCATGTAAATTGTATTTGATCCCTAGGTTCAGATTATTGTTTTTGCATCTTTTTACAGCTTATTATATTTATAAAAGGGTTATCTTCGACCATAATAGCATAAGCATGGCTTAATAGATAATTTGGTAAAATTTATGTGTCTCTAAATTTGATAAGAAGCATGTCGACTCTAATTTCTACAATGCTAAAAGAAAGATGTAATGCTTTCTCAGTTATTTATCCTGAATGAGTTATAACATATTGAATAGGGTTTTCTTAGCTTGATAGTGAGTTTTTGTATGGAATATATACTTGCTAATTCTATTATTGATGTGCATGAATAAATCGACAATAGGAACAAGGATTCATAATGTATTTGATCTATAATTCTTGTACATAGACTATATTAAGAAAAACTAGCATAATTCAACATTTCATAAAAGTAATTATAAATCTAATGTTACAGGGTTAATAAAATAGAACCTGTCACCACTGATGGGAAATCAAAACTGAGGTCGTCATTCCTCCGAACCAACTCCCAGGGAAGCCAATTTACTTTCTATAGCACCCTTGAGACTATTTGTTGAACCACAAGGACAAAGACTGATCAATGCTTACTCTTTCTCTGCATAAGCTAGATTATTTCCCCTCCATCACAAGCCTCCTGCTTATTCTATGGGATCAATACTTTATAGTATTTTTCCTAAGATCAATACTTTATAGTATTTTTCCTAAGAATTTGGTCATTTATGATCCACCTACTCAGTATTGCTCCACAATGAGTCTCGACCTAATTTTAGGGAAGATTCCTCCTACATTACTTGAGCTTTCACTCAGCAGTTTTTTCCATTTGTTATTCCCCCTTGTGGGTCAACAAACACTCTTTAACGACTACTTCAGTTCCGATTTCTCTCCGTTTTTAATTATTAAATAATAATAATTCTATTACATTTATTTTTTACCTCACTTGGTCAAAATCTCAAAAATTATAATTTAAAGTCTTTTAACAAATAAATAAACATTCATTGTGTTACATACGCCTCCCCTTTAAAATTAACACCGTCCTCAGTGTTACCTTTTAAAATTATTCTAAATCATTTTGAAACAAAATTGGATATGCTTCTCGCATATTACTTCCTGATTCCCAAGTGGACTCCCCCGGACAAAGGTGAAGTGGACTCTTCCAGACAAAGGTGCTTCCATTGCATCTTGACTTGTCCGTAGGTACGGTTCTAGAGTAAAAGTTTTCTCCTGTCAAGAATACATTTTGGTTCCACCTAGAATTCTCCTTCGGGTTCCACCTGTAGAACATTCCATTCAACCACATGAGTAGCATCATGAACGTATTTATTTATAGTTGAAACATGAAAAACATTATGTACTTTTATATTAGGTGGTAATGCTAGTTTATATGCCATTGGTCCAACCTATGCTAGTATTTCAAAAGGTCTACAATACCTGGGTGCCAGTTTTGAATATTTTCCCAATCATATGGAGCTTTTTCCATGTTTCACTTTCACATAAACATGATCTCCTACCTGGAACTCTGGTGGATTTCATTTTAAGTCGGCATAAAATTTTTTCGTATCTTGGGATACCTTCAACTTATGTTGTACTCGTTTCACTATTAGTTCCATATCTCTCAATATTTCAGGTCCTAACATTAATCTATCAACTGGATGGCTCCAAGAAATTGGAGTATTACATTTTTGTCCATACAGTATTTCAAATGGACATATTCCAGCTTAAGCTTGAAAATGGTTATTATATGCAAACTCTATAAGATGTAAATCTCCCCATTCACATGGTTCATCCATTGCATACATTATAAGCATGTCTTATGAAACCTTATTTACCCTACTTTCCATTTGTCCATCGGTCTGAAGATGATATGCAGAACTAAAATTTAATTGTGTGCCTAAACCTTTAAATAAATCCTTCTAGAAATTTCCCGTGAACTTTGCATCTCTGTCAGAAATTACTATTTTGGGTACACCATGCAATTTGGAAAATTCTTTCATAAATATATCAACAATATTAATAGATTTATATGTAGAATTTATTGGAATAAAGTGGGATTCTTTACTAAGCTTATCCACCACAACCATAAAGAAATCATTTTGTTTAACATTTTTAGGTAACCCGGTTATAAAATCCATACTGATAATCTCCCATTTCCATTCTAAAATAGGCAATGCTTGTAACAATCTGGTTGGATGTTGATGTTCAGATTTTACTTGCTAACATTCAATACATTTAGCTAAATATTATGCTACTTCATTTTTCATGTTAGGCCAAAAGAAATATTTTTTTACCATGGTAATCATTTTCTGATATCCAAGATGTCCTAAATGCAGTCTTTTATGTAATTCTTTCATAACAATTAATTTAATCTCTTCCGAATTAGATATATATAGTCTTCTTTTATGTAATAATAACCCCTTTTTGTTCAAACTAAATTATGCTTTTACACTATTCACTTCATTTTCTGTTGTCTTCTCTTTTAATTTTCGATAATCTTTATCAAACTTTGTTTCATTTTCAATTTTATCTTCTAAATCTGTCTCGTATCTGCTACTTGCAGTTACATATAACAGATTTGCATGATGACTTAAAGCGCCTGCCACTTTATTTTCTTTCCCTTTGATATGTTTTATTTCAAAGACGTATTCGCTTAAGAAAGATAACCACCTATCATGTCTATCATTAAGGTTTTGTTGGTCAAATAAATATTTTAGACTTATATTATCAGACGATTAACAAAAATATTCTTCCTATAAGATAGTGTCGCCACATCTTAGGTGCATGAATGATAACAACCAATTGTAGGTCATGAGTAGCATAATTCTTTCTGTGTTCTTTAAGCTTTCTAGACTCATAAGCTATAACATAATTTTCTTGAATTAATACTCCTACTAAACCTTCTTTGCATGCATATGTACATACAACAAAATCTTTGTATGGATCAACAATCTTTAGGATAGGAGTTGTTAATAAGTATTTTTATTTATTAAAACTCTCTTCACATTTTTCATTCTAACCAATTTTCTTACCTTTCTTTTGTAATGAAGTTATGGGATATGCAATCCTAGAATATCCTTCAATGAATTTATGATAATAGCCAGTAATCCCCATAAAAGATCTTTTATCAGTTACGTTTTTAGGAATAGGCTATTCCATGATAGCTTTAATTATATCAGTATCTACTTATATTCCTTATTTATACACCACATGTCCTAGGTATTGAATTTTATATTTGAAGAAGTCACATTTGCCAAACTTGGAAAATAGTTATTGTTCTCTTAATACTTGTAAAATTGTTTTTAAATGTTCTTCATGTTCTTGTTTATTCTTAGAATAGATTAATATGTCGTCAATAAAGATGACTACAAATTTATCTAAGTGTTTACTTAATATGGTGTTCATTAAAAACATAAAAGTTGTTGGTGCATTTGTCAAGCCAAAGGGCATTATGACAAATTCATAATGAATGTATTCGGTTCTGAAATCTCTATAAAAAATATCATCATCTTTATTCTGTACTTTATCATACCCATATCCCGAGTCTATTTTAGAAAATATTGTTGCCCCTCGAAACTAATCAAATAAATCATTGATACGAGATATGGGATTTGCTTTTAGTTGTCTATAATCTATACATAATCGTAAAGTACCATTCATTTTCTTAACGAACAACACTAGTGCTCCCCATGGGGACACACTTGGTAAAATGTATATTTTATCAATCAACTCTTGTATTTGTGATTTTAACTCATTAAGTTCCAAAATGTTCATACGATATGGATCTTTTGATGTTGGTACCACCCTTGGTACCCAATCAATTGTAAAATCTATATCTCTTTTCGGAGGTAATCCGAGAATTTCTACCAAATTTTTTATTTAGTTGTCTATAATCTATACATAATCATGTGATAATCGTAAAGTACCATTCATTTTCTTAATGAACAACACTGGTGCTCCCCATGGGGACACACTTGGTGAAATGTATATTTTATCAATCAACTCTTGTATTTGTGATTTTAACTCATTAAGTTCCAAAATGTTCATACGATATGGATCTTTTGATGTTGTTACCACCCCTGGTACCCAATCAATTGTAAAATCTATATATCTTTTCGGAGGTAATCCGAGAATTTCTACCAAAAATACATCCTTAAAATCTTTTAAAATTTGTATGTCTTCCAATTGACTTGATTAATTTTCTCTCTGTCATCCATTATGTGAACTGTAAAAACCTTGCAACCTTTACAAACTGACATTTTCATTTGTAAAGCCGAAATTTCTCTTATAGTGATTTTCTTGTGAATTCCTTTTGCGACAATAGTATTACTTTCATCATCTAAACATGAAGATGTTTTATCATAACAGTTTAAAACAACCCTATGTTTTCGTAACCAATCCATTCCTATCAATAAACCATAAGATCCTAAGGGTAGAATATTTAAATCAGTTTGCATTTTAAAACCATTCATAACAAAATCACAATTGTTCACAAAGCTAGTTAATTTTCGTTTCGTGCTTGTAGCAAGTTGAACTAACCAATATTTTTCAAATTTAATTTGTTGTAGCTTGCATAAATCTACATTTCTTAGTGAGATATAACTTGAACTTGAACTTGGATCAATCAATATAGAGATCGGTTTATCCTTTAACATATCTTCAATTTCCACCATAAATATTTAATAATCTGCTTGCTTGTTCTCTAATATTACACTGATTTTAGACATGCTCCTTAATATATCTCCAATAATAATATTTTATTGAATTATATGCACATTATTAATATTTTCCTTCTTACCAGACCATCTTTAAAATAATACAATTCATTGTATTCTCAACATTTTAACAGTTCCTTTGTGCAAATTTTTTATTATAAACAATTCCCATATTATAATACATGATATGGGATTGAAACAAAGATTCATATAGTGAATCATCTACCATTTCAAGCCCTCAACGGTCTATAGATATGTACATTAATTTCATGGCATATATAATATATTCTCTTTAAAATTGACCTATGCCATATATTATATATGCACTTTAAATTTAAAAAGCTCCCTATTCCAATAACTTGAAAAGGTATTTACTTTACCTTATTTTTCTTTATATAAGTACATTTTGTTTTTATACAAAATTAAAATTATAAAATAAAATGTAATATTTATATTTTCCTTAATTAAAATTATAGATAAATGGATAAATCATTTATAAAGATGTTATCTTTTTGGAATAACAAATAATTAACTTTTAGCTGTATAGGTATGGCTTATTGACGGTTTAGTTGTTATGAAGTAATTTGTTGAAAATTGGAGGCCACGAGTTCAAATCTCGCCCGGATTTACCTGTGTATCACATGTCTTGCGGCAGGTGTGGGGAACCTAGGGGTATAGTGGTAGCAGGAATGGATCCCTGGACCCCGTGTCACGCGAGTACTAGCTCAGCTCCAGTTGTAGATTCCCCTAGTTACAAAAAAAAACAAATAATTAACTTCTATCCACTATTTTCATAAGTAAAATATATTCACATGTTTTTTTTTTACTAGGGGAAACAACAACTGGGGCCAGGTTGGTACTCGCGTGACACGAGGTCCAGGGATCCATTGCCACTACCATTATAACCCTAGGTGCCCCACACCCGTCGCAAGACATGGGACATAGGTAAACCTGGGTGGGATTGATCTCGTGACCTCCAATTTACAACAAGTGACTTCATAACAACATAACCGCCAATAAACCACACCCATGTGAGCTATATTCACATATTTAATATAGGTATTATTTATTTATTTATTATGATCATCTATTTAATTTTTTATTAAATTAATGATATTTAATCACTTTTGTGCATGCTCATAAGTTAGTTTTCCATAATTAAGTTTTTTTTAGAATTTTTTAGGCATAATTATATCACTAATCTTTAATTTCCGAAATTTAAATTTTTGCTTGCCATAGATTTCTACCTCTATTGAATTTCCTTTGCCAATTCTTTAATTGTAAGGTGTTTTAATCTCCTCGGTTTACATATGAAATTCACAGCTTGAAAAATACATAACAATCACTTACATTGGTTTTACTCACTTTAGGCTTCTTGGTAAAAGGTTGCATGTTATACATTTACTTTTATATTTTTCTTTGTAGGAAAATTGAGGTATCATGTTTCCTATTACATGCTAAATAAGGGGAAGGTTGAGCTAAAGCTCAAGAAGGCTAGGAAATCATCATGGTAATTTTTTTTTCAGCAGAAAAAATACCAGATCTTGTTATTCTATTGAATCAAAGATCATCATATACAATCGATCAAGAGATCATTCCACATGTAGAATCTCAAACAAAGAGTTGATCCTCTTAACATGGACATATCCCCGTCATCAAAACATGGCTGACATAGCACAGGCCTGTTGAGTAAGCAGGCTTTATCATCACTCCTATGTAAACAGGTCAGATAATTATCATTCCCATAAAAGTTTGGAAACATCATTATAACATGAGCATAATAGATAGCTGATCATCTCTACATGGAATTGCTGAGCTCCTAATACAAAACAAAAATGGAGTGTGTGCTTGAAAGAAGAAACACAGCACAACTAGAATAACTGAAAATTACCATGATCAGTGGGAAATTCATTCCGGATTTCTTTGTAATTCCCATAACCTGAATCAAGTAGGAGAGCATTTTTAGATAGAATGTCAGCAATCTGGTTATGCTCACGATATATGTGTTTCACAACCAAATCCGGAAATTTTGAAGAAGATCTCTAATATCATCACACCAATGACTCAGATGAGGAAGGTTCAGAGTGCTCTTGCCGGTAGCCCATGAGATGATGACTAGGGAATCGCCATAAATTGAAAGAAGAGGGATTCCCATGATCTTTGAAACCGTGAGGAGGGCCCATAAAGCCATCATCTCAGCTTTTGTATTTGTGCATCTGTCGCATCCCATGGAAAAATTTATGCTATGAGAGCTGCTGAATTGTAATACAAAACTTGCCCCTCCTTTGTTCTTGGCGGCTGCACCATCGAAAAAACCACAAGGGAATTGTATCATTGGTGACATACCAATAATTCTATGTTTAAACTTCTTAACAAGCACCGAAAAGGAGTGTGAGAGTATTTCAGCTTGTTTTAGAATCCCATAAACCGAAGGTGTGGACCCTTCAAATATACACTTATTCCGTTGCTTCCATATGGCCCAGAAAATAAATAAAGGCAGATAAAGATGGGGAAAGTTCGTGGAATGCACACTAAACCAACGGTCCAGATACTAACGAACAGAGAAACCCACAGTGTTTTTATGAAGGTACCGTGAACCAAAATGATCGAAAATAGCTGCAAAGGCATTTTTTGTGTAATTACAGTGCATGAAAAGATGTTGGGTCAACTCTTCGTTTCTCTTGCAAAGATAACAGAGACTGGGTCCCTGAAATCCCCGTTTTTTTAGCTGTTCCCAGGTTAATACTCTATTTTTGGTTAGAAGCCAAATGAAACAGCGTAGCTTTTCCGGGATTTTGAGATTCCAAAGAGCCCGATGTAAGGGATACGCCTCACGCTGTGTATCCAAATAGTGGTCTGCTACACATTCATAAGCTAGCGCTGCCGATATAGTACCTGTGTAAGTTTTGTAAGACCAAAGCAAACAGTCTGGTTCCGACCCGAGTCTAATTCTCCCGTTCTCTAGTCCCCTTATATAATCATTCCAAACATGGTACCAATCACCTCCTAGATCCAGATCAGTAGCAGTGAGCCAGTAAGAAGGGGCTTCCGAGGAGTAATTCCTGGCATGAGCCAGCGAAGTGATTCTGAAATCTTCCAAGTAGTCACGGAGTTCCCTTGGCAGAGTAAAGCTGCTATCCATACCAGCGATCGGGTCCAGACCAACTCTAGTATTTTTGCCATCACTTACCATCCAGATTAGTTCACATCCCAACCAGGAGATAAGATTTAAGAAGCCTTTCCATAATATTGAAACACCTGTGACAGAGAAATCCTTTCTGTGGATCCAAGACAACACTGTGTTTTTCTTTAGGTATTTTGCAGTAATTAACTTGAACCATATTCCATTGCTGCAGAGGACATGCCAGAAAGTTTTTATCCTTAAAGAGATGTTGAACCATTCGAGGTTTTTTATTCCCCAACCCCCTTGAGCTGTGGGTTTAGATAAGGAAGTCCAGTCGACCAGATGAAACTTTTTCTTGTTTCCCTTTGTGCCCTAAAGGAAGTCAAAAATCAGACTTTTCAGCTTCCCCAGAATGGATTTAGGGATGGGGACTAATGCCATCCAGAAAACCGGGATGCTAGTAAGAACAAATTTTATGAGCACCAGCCTCCCCCCCAATGAGAGAAGTCTGAGGGACCAGTGATAAATCTTGTGCTCGAATTTTTTTAAAAGCCAAGACCAGTCTTTGTCTAGGTAGCCCGAGGGTTTTATGAAATATCCAAGATATTTAAATCCAGAAGACATAGGCTGGGTCTTGTAAGGCAAGGAACGAGTAATTCTGGAGATCATTCCATCATCAATATTGTTTATGAGGAAACAAGAATTTTCTGCATTTATTAGCATTCCAGAAGCTTTGCAGAAAGTGTCTAATAGAACCTTGAGAGCTATCCATTCTTCGTAGGTGCCAATCCCAAAAAGGATCACATCATCCACAAATAGTAGGTGGGTGAGAGAGAGCTCTTTGGGTATTTTTACCCCTTTTACAAGCCCATTTCTGCGAGCATCCTCAATAAGAAGGTTGAGGCCTTCGATCACAAGGATGAAAAGTAGGGGTGAGAGAGGGCATCCTTGCCTGATGCCTCTAGAAGCCGTGAAGAAATGTGAGGGGGAGCCATTTAATAGCAGAGCAAATTTAACCGAGGTTAAGCAGCCCATAATCCAGTTTACGCCTTCTAAAGGCAAGCCAATTTGCAAAAGGATAAGCCTGATGAAAGTCCAATTAACTCTGTCGAAAGCTTTTGAGAGATCTAGCTTAAGGATGAGAGCACTTTTATTTCTGGATCTGACAGAGTGAAGGGCTTCTTGAGTAATGGCTATAGGTTCCGTAATTTGGTGGTTTTTAAGGAACCCATACTGCTGCGGGGTAATATAAAGGTCCAGAAAGGGCTTAAGGCGAAGAGTAGCAACCTTTGCTATTAGCTTGTAAATCAGGTTGCAAAGGGAGATAGGACGAAAATCGGCAAAAGTAGAAGGTTTGTCTAATTTTGGGATAAGAGTAATGAAGGTCAAGTTTAGAGAGGGGAGGACTCTTCCTGATAAACGAGCATCTTCCACCAAATTCACTAGTTCTTCCCCCAACAGGTCAAAAAAGGCAAGAAAGAACTCCACAGGAAAACCATCAGGCCCAGGTGCTTTATCTTTCTTGAAAGACTTGAGAGCTGTTTCCACTTCATTTAAAGAGACTTTGGATGTAAAGGAAGACTGATCCTCAAGAGAGATAAAGGATGGAAAGAGTCTGATGATCTTCATCCGAGCAGAGATGGAGGATAGGTTATCATCACTGAAAATCTTTTTGAAATGTCTAACTCCTAGCTCCTTTAAGCCTTGATCATGTTCAACCAAAAATCCCCTCTCATCCTCTAAACTCCAGATCGCATTATGGTTTTTCCTGGCTGTTGCCATAGAATGGAAGAATTTGGTGTTTGAATCACCCAAAGAGGCCCAAATCATCCTGCTCTTGAGTTTGGCAGTGAGGATCTCATGATCCCTCAGCTTCTTAAGCTCTGATTGGAGAGAATTTAATATGGAGAGATTCTCACTGGAGAGAATGGCTAAAGGGGAGGAGGAAAGAAGATTGTGTATTTTAGTCTCATATAGTAAGCTCTTGTCCTTTAACTCGATGGAAAAATGATGTGTCCAATCTTTTATCTTCTTCTTCAATATCCTGAGCTTTCTGGAGAAAGACTCCATTCCAAAGTAGGTCGAGTCAGGGGTAAGGAGGAGCCATTCTTTCCTGATCATCTCAACAAAGTCATCAAATGCAAGCCAAGAGTGGTTGAACTTGAAAGGAAAGATGCTCGGTGAGGAAGTCTCCCTCCATTCCAAGATAATCGGGTAATGATCCAAAATAGTCGATGGATGTGTCCAGGATCTGTATAAAGGCAGGTGCTCCAACAAATTAGAGGAAAGTAGGAATCTGTCAAGACGCTTGCTTATGCCATCAACTCTCGAACGGCCATTACGCCAGGTAGGACCAGCTGAAACCGGAGCAATATCAACAAGCTGGTGAGAGGAGAACAGGTGGGTGAAGAAGGGGCCAAGAGGATCTAAGCGTGCCTTGTCTCCCCAGACTTCAGAGTAGTTTAAGGTAAGGTTTAGGTCGCCTGCCAAGATCAAGTTTGATAGGTTTAGTAATCCCCCTTTTACAACCAAATCCCAGAAGTTCTCCCTATTATTGTAGGGCCCGTAGCAGTTTAGGAGAGAGAAACCCAGGGTAGTGCCCCGAACCTGTGCTTTAAGAAGTATCCCAGCAACACTTTTGAAGGCTTTGATCCTGAAACAACGTGGGTTCCAGGCTGCAAGAAGACCCCCAGAGAGGCCAGTGGCACCTAAAGCACAATATTCCCAACCCAGGCGCAGCTTTGAGAAAGACAAGATTGCGGGATAAGATCCAGTCATGGTTTCTTGAAGAAAGATAAGGTCATGATCTAGAGTGACAAAAATATTATGAAGGCTTTTGTGTTTGGCCGAGCCTCCTAGGCCACAGACATTAAGGGTAAGGATCTTCATTAAGTACACAACGACCCGAGTGACTTTGCTCTAAGGACCAGTGAAGGTGAGGACTGAGAGCTGCGTGCAGCATTCTTTAATCTGGTGGAGAGAGGGGTATAAGGGAGGGTTAGTGGGGGTTAATCAGAAGTGGGAGGTGGAGGTTTTTTGGATCTTCTCCTGATAGTTACATTTTGAAAGCGGATGGAGTCCAAAGGAAGGACTGAAGGGGAAAGAGGCGTTCTGTCAGTGAAGATTTCCAGAGAGGATTGCAATGATGGGTCAGTAAAGGAAGGAGTGGAAGTCGGGTTGTGGATTGGAGACGGAGCCGAGGAGGGTCTGGAACCCGAAAGAGGAGGGAAATCTGCTTCCGAGAAGAGAGAAGGCAAAACAGTAGGATGGTGATCTTTAGTTAAAGCAGTCTTATAAGGTGGGGGGGGGGGAAGACTCCTCTGAGGGCTGGATGGGAGGGTGAGCTTCGATCAAAGCAAGCATTCCTGGGTTGGACTCATCAGATGAGGGGTGAGGAGATGGTTCTGAGGACTCGGGATCCAGACAATCGGAGTGCTCAAACAAAAGGGAGAAGGGGCCAGTGGCCTTAACAGAATCTAAGAGTAACAGTTCTTGTTCAATAGCATCTTCAAATAAGGAGCATGCCTGAGAAAGCATACCTTTTGTTGACTCTTTCTCATGAGCTTCCGGAGTAAAATGGAAGGGTGAAGGAGCCCGGTCCGAAGAAGGTGTTGAAGTGTGAGACACTGACCCTTTTCTCCACACTACACAGGTCCTGCGTAGATGGCCAACAACTCTGCACTTGCTGCAGCGAAATGGCCCGTTAAGGTAGTCCAACCACTATTTAATAATGCGCTCAAGACATAAGATTTCAATTTCTGCTGGGAGGCCTGATATTAAGTCCATTTCGACGAGGATTTTTGCCATCCTCTTGTCAAAGGTGTGGAGGAAATCGTCTTCAATAGCCACAAAGCATCCGATGGTGTTCCCAATGCCTTCCATAATCTCATGATTCCATAATGGCAGCGGCAATCCCAGGAGGAGGACCCATAGATGACGTTTCTTTACCCTTTCTCTTAACGGGTCGAAATGTATGTGCCAGCGATCCAGCACCAAGGAGCCTTTCTGAATGCGCCAGAAGGAATTTAAAACAGACAAAGCATGTGCCTCTTCCAAAAATACTATAACAATCCATCCTCTGGCTAGCAGACTGATTGAGGGGGTATAGGAGAAGAGTGGCTTCCAATTATCAGTAGCCCAAGTGTGCCATTCCTCCTTACCCATCTGTGTGTATTCCAGCCTACCTATGAGGGCACGGGAGCACAGTGCCTCTGCTCTTTCCAAGAAGATGTCCCTTCCCAGCACATATCGTAGTTTACCTTCACGGACTTTGTGGGCCTTTGCTGCTCTACGCCTATGACTGTGAGTGAGAGAGGTTGGAAGGAGTTCATTCAACTCAGTTCCCATCCTTTGACAATGCTGTATCAGGCAGGAGCGACAGCCTCTCGTGGGTTGTCCCGAATAAGTGGAAGGGGTCAGCCACAGAAAAAATACGTGGAAGGTTCCAGAGAAGGAGAAGTCATAAGAACCTAAAAGTCAACCCCCAAGGTGGTTGTCGTGAAGCGTAGCTTTGACAATCAGTGAAGACAGATTGAACCCCATTGGCCGGCAAGGAGAAAAGAAGGACACCCACTAGTGCGTGGAAGACCGTTGAGGTCAAAGAAACCCTGAAAAGCCAGAGAAGGTAAAGGAGAAATGCCAATAAAGCGACGTAGCCCAAAATCAATAAAAAAACCACCCGTAGAGCTGCAATCCAAACTGGAAGACAATTCCAGCCCGAACCGCGCTTACTAGAAACCCTAGGAACCCTTCGTCCAAAAACCAAGTTACCAGTTTAGGGTTAAGCCGGCAGGTGGAGGTCTGTTCGGACCCGATTCATAATAAAAAAATTCCCACTTTTTTCGACTGGTTGGTACTAGTCCTCCACCGAGGAGGATGGACTCCAATTGCCAGGTCCGGACTGGGAGCAGACAAGAACCTTCGAAAGGAAACCCTAGCAGCCACAAGACTTGCAATCTAGTCAGCACATGGAGACAGGTCGGGTAACCGGGAGGAAGATACTGAGTAGTCTCTAGAGCTCGAGAAACGAAACCCTTTGATATGCAAAGAGAAGCGAAGAGGAAACAAAAAACTAACCAAAAGCAGCACAGATAGACACTGCAGAGAGAAGTTATCCTGCTTCAGCTCAAGCACAGGATAATATAAGTGATTGCCAAAGCCCGAGGCGTGGAACACCAGGGCCATTGGGCCAGGAGGGGGCGCACCAGACCAGAGCCATCTCCCTCTTTGACACCACTTTCAACTGATCATGGTAATTTACTTTGAAGATGATGTGGAAAAAAAACACCTCTCTTCTTAGGATAGAAAAAACATAGTGATTTGTTTATTTAATTATTTATTTCCTTAAATACAATCAATTGGGTTTAATGGTTTACTTTTGGTGGTGATGATGGTTACGGTGAGGAATGTTTTTTATTTTTTATTTTATTTAATTTTAAAAATTAAATTTATTATAAATATAATTTCTAAATTAAAAAAAAAAATCTAATAATTTTTTTAAAATATATATTTTATAAATAACAAAAAAAAACAATCTCAATCTTAAAATGATTCATTAAGTTATCATTCCCAAAATTCTAATGTTAAAAAATGCATTTTTATTTTAATTTTATAAATAACCAAATAAAAACAAAATACATATAAACTTAATCTCAATCACAATCTTAAAATATCTATCAACCCATCACTACTGAAGGTGACCGGTTAACATTTGTTTGAAATACTTTAAATTATCTTACTAAACTAAATAAGAAAATAAAAATTCTTAAATTATTAATCTAAAGATTAAAATAAAATTAATAAAGATTGTATTTTAATTCTTGAAAATTAATAAACTATAATGATGTGTGTAGTTTTAATTACATTGATATATTTTATATTTTATAATTTGGGATATTCATTCCAAGAAGGTGATATAAAAATAATTTTAAAGTTTATTTTATGCCAATTTTTTCAAAATGAAAATAAACTATTGTGAAAAAAACACTTAAGTTGTGATTTATTAATTATTATCTTGATAAAAAAATATAAATAGTTATTTTTATTAAATTTTAAAATATCTTGATAAGAAAAATATAAATAGTTATTTTTATTAAATTTTAAAATATGTTTATTATTATTTTAATTTATTATTATTATATATAACTAATTAAAATACTATGTATAATTAATTAAAATATTATGTATAACTAATTAAAATATTATATGTACCTCGGATGCGAGTGCCAGCGAGACAAGCCGACCACGTGAAGCACCTCGGTCCGTGAGCCCTACGCGTGGAACCTTGCATGCAGAAAGAACGTCATACATTTCCACCACCACGGGTTCCAGAGCTAGTTCTCATGTGTAGAGGGGAAAGGTCGTCACTTCCTGGATCTCGACGTAGGTTGACGCCTTTATGTCCTCCTCATGTGCATTCGTGGTGGATCATAAGAGTTTAATGCATGATGGTACACAATTATTGTTTGGACAGGGTGGCGATATGAAGCGAAACGCTGTGGAAAATTGCGGCATTGTCTTCGATGGTCTCTGTAATTCTGTGTCTCGGATCATTGGTCGCTCTGCACGAATTGAACCCTGGTCTCAGCTTAAGGGTGGCGTTGGGAGTGGGTGTGCACTTCTGGTGCTTCTTGGAATTCTCCACTGGTTAGTCGATTCTCAAGGTAACAATTTTACTGCAGGTTTTCGCAGCTTGGGGAGCACCCACCGTTTCGATCCTTCTCTGCGCAGCATTTGTCCCTTCCTGCAGCACCCAAGAACTTGGCTTACTACCATGGATAGGCAAAGAGGAATGCCACGACGCGCTAGCACGGGAAGAGGGAAATCCCAAAGGGTGCTCAGTCTGTAGATGGAAGAAGGTTATGAAGTTCAAATCTCCAAGCTGGTCCATATCCTCATAGATGATTGTGAAGGAAGGGTGTTGAACCAACATCTCGCAACCGGGCAGGGAGGGAGCCGATTCAACCACTGTTGGCTCGTTAAAAACATGTTGGGCAATCTAATGGAAGATATGCTCAACAATTGGTCGAAGGCACGTGACATAGTTCTTGCACTGAAAGCAAAGATGGTGGAAATGGATGCACAACTCACCAGTCTGGACAACACCTTTTCCTGTAATTGCATGGCTGGCAAGGCTAGACAAGTTGGTCATGTGGACGACGGAAGTGGGAACGCAACAGGGGGCAGGTCTCGGGATGCCAGCTCGGTTCCAACACCACAGTTGGTTCAGGTTCCTTCTTTCCCCATTCCCACCACCATTGAACCATTGTTCAAACGGGCGAGGGAAGAAGATGGCCCGAGCATTGAACCAACACAACCAGTATTAGCGACCACTGATAACACTACCAACATCTCGTAGGAAGAAGGATGGGGATGCCCCATCCTTGAAGAAAACCCCTCTTGAATCATGTACAAAACGTCTTCAGAACTAGGCTGTCGTTTCAAGTTTTTTTGTTATGAATGCATAGTTTGGTTCTATCTCTGTTTATTTTTTAGAATAAACTCTGTAATTATGCTACATAATAGCTACTATGACTGCCTACAACTTTTGAACAGTATTCGTAATAGTTTTCTCAGAAAGCCCTGCATTTTTTAGAGGATTGGGCGGTGGTTTCACCACCTGAGACCTCCTGTAGTCAAGGCAATGTTTGTACTTTTTGTTTTTCATAGATTAATAGAATTTTGCAACATTACAAAAATAATACTATATATAACTGATTAAAATAAATAAACAAGTGAAATTAATAGTAAAGCTACTTATATCTATGATTTAGAAACTAGTAGTCTATTTGTTATATGTTTTAAATTTTCTCATGATTTTTTTATTGAAAACAAGTTAATTTTTTTTTTTAAAACAAAATATAGATTTTGAAGTGCCTAAATCATGTTTTTGAATGCATAAATGGATTCAACATCCTTAAATACCCTAAGGATACCAAAATTATACAAGTTTAACAACTATCATATGTTTTTTTAAGAATTAATCTAAAATTTCTAGACTATTATGTAAAACAAGCTGAAAAATAAACCGAAAGTCTAACATTTAGAATATTGCATTTAAAAATGCTTTATTGTAATACCGCATTTAAAAATGCTCTATTGTAATTGTTGTAAATTGTTCAAAGTTAAAAGCTAAAATAGTTATAACATATTTGAAATTTGTCTACCTTAAAAGTCATATACCTTTGCATCGTCGAATTTGACTTTGACACTTTATGTTTGTATTACACAACACTCAACCACTTAAGTTAATCCACTAAACCATTAAATTTATATACTTACATATTAATAAAAGATTTTCTTATTTTGTTAAAAATATAAATATTGAAGTTAAAGAATATCAAATTTGTATAGTTACAAATTAATAAATTTTGATTAATTATTTTGTTATGTCACCCGCATGGTGACATATATGGATAGGTTAGTTGTATTATTTTAACCGTAAAGTAGAAAAAAATTTCAAAAAAATTCCAAAGTTTTCCAATGTTTAATTTTTTTAATACATTTAAAAAAATGTATTTATTTTAATTTTGATTGGCTTAATTTATGCTGACGTGAGTCTCGAAATTTGGTGCCAAGAGGTGGCGGCGGAGCTGACCTCATGTAAAGTACACAAAAGATGCAAATAACTGTCAATTTTTAAGTCTCTTTCCATCGTAAATCCATCTAACCCGAACAGGGATTAATGAAACAGCTGGGATCTAACCCGAACAGAAACCATCCTCCCTAGCACAGTGGCACCTGCCTTTCCTGAGCAACGCCTCCCACAATGCATTTCAAGTCATGTGCATGTCAACTGCCACGCGGCCACTGAAAAGTAATGGTGGGCCATTCTATGCCTATGTCCGTATACAAGGGAGTGCTACGACAATGAAGTAGTTATTATTACCAGCTATTATTTCTTCTTCTGTTCCGCTGGCTTCATTGTTTGGTTGCTTGCTTTTCACCTTCAGACTTAGAAGGACGAGGAATACTAGTTGCTTGCTTGTTCTTTACCTGCAGGCTAAGAAGAGGGAAGGAAGGCTAGTGAGTGACGAATTCAATCACTTCGTTTACCAACACGATGGAAGAAGCTGCCCGGCGCAGGAGGCTTTGAGAGGCGTCCACTTTGGCCTTGCATCGTCCAGAGAAATTGTAAGTGGATGCACGAAATAGAGAAGAATAATGGGCAATCTGGTTCTTGTTTACTGCGATTTTAAGGCAAATAATATATTTTAACTCAGTTAAAACTTATTTTCATGCCAATTCAGTTGGAAACCACCTTTGAACTCTGAATGTAAAGAATGTGTATGTATGCTATTCAAGTTAAACAAAATATAGCACTTGTTTTTGATTTTTTTGGTCGGGAGTACACTTTTAACCAATTATCAGCCTTAATGACTCTCCCATCCCTGGTAATGAGCTTATATTTTTCTTGTTATGAGCATTGAAGAATCTCGGCAAAACCTGAGGCGAGGTTTAGCTGGGGTGGGGTGGGATGAAGAGAGTTTAATAACTTGTTTGAGCAATTAAGAACTAAATTTTTTTCATGGGAAAGTTACCACCCAAAGCCTAAATAATTGACCTTGTACGGGAAAGGCCTCTTAATTTGTTGAAAGACAAAAACCAGGCATGATCCAGGGTCGTTTCCCCAAATTAGCATCATGCAGAGAGTTGCTAATTCCACAGAATTAACAATTCCACAGTAACTCTAAAAATCATGGTTATTGTAACTTCTCCTGAAATTTCCTAGAAATTAAAATTTCTCAACGTCATCTTCATCTTCTAGGTTGTTGCAAAAGGACCAACCTTGGTTGTTGCATCAAGGCTGTGAAGGATGGTGACGCCATTGTCACATATATTTTAGACTACAATATATTTTTTTCCATAAAGGCAGTGAATTTCAATAGCTGGTATTATGTTCTAATTTTACAGTAATATGCTTATGGTTATTAATTGAGAAAGGTTAAACGTGCATGGGAGGTTTACTTAACTGGAAGCCATGCTTTAAAATATAAAGTCGCAGATAGTTTTGTTAGCTTTAGACTACTATGCGCTTTTTTTCATAAAAGCGGTGAATTCCAATAGCTGGTATTAAGTTATAATTTGGTTCGTGAATTTAGTTAAAGACTCTTTAAGAAAAGTTTCATACTACAGAGAAAAAAAACCCAGTAAATTTAACAGCAACAGGGAAGCTAGAAAAAAAACAGTAAACTTAACAGCAACAGGGAAGCCATGACATGTCCAAGCTAGAGACTAAAAAGAAAACTTACCACACTTAAAATTTGCAACTTCGCACCATTTCTCTTCTTGTAATGCTTTTCACAACATCCCTTGTATTTCATTGTGTCCATGTTAGCTTCTTCTCTACCATCTTTAATTTGTCTCTGTATGTTGTTAGGACATTTTTTTTCCGCTGGAGTAGCCTCAATGCTGCAAGGGCTTCAAGGCATCTTGTCCTTGCTAGGGATACTTTGTTGCAGACCTAAAGGAGCAGAGTGCTTGTATGAACTGTTTGATTATTTGGTTTGACAAGGAATTGAAAATCCAGATCTTTGATCAACAGATACTGTGCTTGATATTTGTTGAGAGCAGGCATGATCAATAACATTATCATTTATATATTCCTCTTCTTCTTTCATAAAATTATATTCCTCTTCATCTTTCATAAAATTCTGACTTGCTTCTATTTGGGTTTTCCTTGCCTTGTCCGAGTTTCCAAATTCCACTTCCAATATAGGATAATCCCAAACAACTCTCTTCACTATAGATGAAACTTTTTTCAGTAGATTCAGGGAGCTTACAGGTTGCATGGAGCGAGCCCTCATGAATTCCTGATCATACTTGTGAGAAATTCTAAGCTGTCTCGATAGACTTTTCTGTCCTAGAGATGCCCAAGAGAAGACCCTGGTTTGGTCTTTTGGCGTGGATTTATATTTACAAGTGCAAAGATAAAGTTCCAAACAATCCATCTTGCTGCTTTTCAAGGAAATATAGTCTTCAGGAGATTTGAAGTTAGAAAAACTGGAATTCTCCACAGGCACTGCATTGCATTTGACATATTTGTGGCAGATATAAGACAATTTGCAGGCAAAGTAGGAGCATAATTCCCATTTGAAGCAGACCTAGAAATTGAAGGCTTGTAGCAGGTGGAGGTTGTAGAAGGTGGAGGAAGGGCTATCTGGGAATGATTTATAATAATGAAGTCCAAGCTCTGCACTTCTAGACCCCATCGAAACTGTGAATTTCTTCCCCGCACCATTTGTTTCAATGTCATGCCATTTGTTTTAATGTCATGCAGGTGTAACATAGGTGTAACATTGGTATTGTTTGTAACAGCTTCACTTACATTTTTTTATTTTTCCAAATTGTTCACAAGGCCTTCACTTATAGTTTTTTTATTATATTTTTCTATTTTTCCAATGAGTGAGATGGGGTCGACACCTCTCCTCATAATTTGGTTCATGAATTCCAGTAGCTAGTATTAAGTTATAATTTGGTGGTATTAAGTTATAATTTAAGTTATTGTTTGGTTCCGTGATTTTAACTCTTTGTTTATTAATATTCTTTGGAAATACTCACACATTAAACTACCAGTCATTTGCAAACAAAATGTCGAAGAAATCAAGGGAGCCTCTGTGTAGAGATGAAGCAAAAGTGCATTGAGCTAGATGAACGGATAAAAATGAAGCCCATCAATAGAGGAATTATTTGAATAATATCAAAATTTACATCAGCACATCCCTGTGAAGAAGAGAACAGGCAGGCACATACTTCATAGCGGTTTCCTTTGTTACCACTTAGTATCATATGCATGAAAATTTGTTTCCTCTGTAACCACTTGGTATCATATATAGGACAGTTTGTGACATATATATAATATGCAACTAAGAGATGATGTCCATGTGCAGCTACAAAGGATGCATATATACATAGAAATAGATGCATATATACACAGAAATATTGGGTCACGTATAATAGGAAAACACAGTTGTGACGTTTAATAACTATTTATTGATATTGTTTCATATATTTAGATTAGTAAGTATATTGATATATTACATAGCATTCAAATGTCCTCTATGTGAAAACCTTTAATTATACATTATGATATGATTTCCAGTTCTTTAGGTTATTTAGGTTCTGTTTTAGTTGAAATTGAATAAAATTTAAAAATAAAATATCTAACTACAAAATCTTAGTATAGTTTTAATTTTAATAGGTAACTGCTAATTTTGAACATGAAAATTTGAAAATAAATTGTTTTAAATATATTAAAGTATATTAGGAAAAATTGTAAAAGGTAGGTTGTCTTTCTTATTTTCTTAAGGCCTATTATAAGGCCTATTATAGTAATAGTGGAGGAGGGCCCATTATAGTAATAATAGAGGTCATTTAATGTAAAGTGGAGTAGGCCCACTCCATTGTTATTATTAAATAAGGCCCACTATGTTACTAAATAAATGTAATGGAATCTCATTAAAAAACTTTCACAATGGAGTTACAAGTTTAGAGTTATCTTGGAATCTTCATTATGAAGGTGTGAGAAAAATATTGTAAGTAGAGCTTAGAGTTATCTTTTGATTTATAAATAAAAATGAAATCTTTTTTACGAGATTAGAAAAAAATATTGTAAGTGGACCTTAGCTTATACAAGGTTGCTCCCTCTAAGAGGCGAGTTGATTCCTCCACTAAAAGAATCAATCCATCTTAATAAAAATGTGAATAATGTCTACATCTTTTGTGTTATCTTGTGTGATTGCATTTTCATATCTTACTATTCTACACATAGCCAATCATGATTATTTGAATTTTTCAAAACTTCTTTTAGGTAGTGTTGGAAAAATGTTCTAGTTATTTATAAACTTTATGAATGAAGAACTTTTGAGTTATATTTTAGTTTAGATTGACAAAAATAAATTGATTATAAATTCTAAAGAAGGAAGGATAATAAATATGATAAGCTTGCTAGGCATCAATAAAAATTATTTCTTAAATATATTCTTATTTTAAGAAATTTAGATTTGTTCTCCAACTTAGGGATCAAATGGAAGACACTTTGATTTTTTTTAATTTTTCATATTCTTCTAGTTAAATGGGTTTAACTCTGAGTTGTCCATGCTTTGCCACATGTTATCACAACATTCTTACTGTTATCTATTTATCAATTACAATTATTTTTTATCTTACAAAAAAAATTATTGTGTTGGATTTTATTTTTAAAAGTTTGGTTCATTATACACCAACTATATGTTAACATATAGTTTGGTTCATTGAGTTTTTTAACATATAGTTTGGTTCATTCGTTCATTTACAAAGTATTTGTTTACATAGTATACAATTGTATTTGGAAATATTACTTATTTTTTCAATAAGTAGGTGATTTATTTCTTATTTAGTTTTTTTTTGCATAAAAGATGTTTTTATTCAATTTTTGAGAAATTTAGTTTATATTATGATAGTTATTAGTGAAATCCAATTGATTTAAATGGAATTCATAAAATATTCGTTATTTTTTCAATAAGTACGTAATTTATTTCTTATTTAGTTTTTCGTAGCATAAAAGATGTTCTTATTCAAATTTTGAGAAATTTATTTATATAATGATATTTATTAGTGAAATCCAATGGATTTAAATGAAATTCATAGGAATTTCCCTTCATGATAATGTATATAGGTTTTAAGAAAAATCATGGTCACCATGAAGGTTATTTATTCTACCTATTTCAATGAAGCCATTTGTGTGTTTACCTATATGCTACACCCTTCTCCAAGTTTACCTGGATGTATCCATATTTAATATGCAATAAATTGGATCTTTGATAATGAATAAGGATCCTTAGCACACATTTTGCATCTTTTCCAATAATCTTTGTTTCCTCAAAACATTTAGAAATCAATTCGACCGCTAAATAGTGAAATTCATTTGATGGCTAAGTAATTTTTTTGGCAAAATAATTTTATTCCTTTTTGTTACAAATTTGTGACAAAGTACCATATTTCTATAGCTTATATACGAATAGTTGTTACCAACTGCGGTGACATTGCCACCTCGTGGCTCTTGTTGTTATTACAAATTCATTACCTATTTTAATAGACTTTATATTTTTAAAATAGAAAAATAATATTTTAAATTTAAATTTGAATTAATATTTTTATAATTGATTAATATTTTTTTGATTTTTATGAATATTAGAATCAAAGATTATTAAATTTTTATATTTATAAATGAATCAAATTTAAAAATAATTAATTTTTATAATTATATATTTTAGTATAGGTTATATTTCCAAAATTTTTAAAAAGTATATATATTTTTAAATCTAGTTTATTTTTTAATCATTACTTAGTTTTAATTTTAATATTTTTTTAAACAGAAACTATAAAAGGTTTTATATAAAACAGGTTGTGCACAACCATTCATTACATAAAATAGGCGGGAACTGAGAGTTCTTGCAGTTCAAAAAAGGATGAAACAAAACTGGTCTAAAAGGATGACCAAAGAACTCCACACAGAGTTTTTACATAACTTCTAAGGCCTGAGGTAGTGTATACCCTAATAAACTGTTGACTAAGAAACAGACAAAAAAACATGAACTATTGAAACCATTAAAGATTGCCTGGGTGCTTCATGGGTTGGACAACCGATTCCTCCTCCATAGGGTGGGCTGCTGCTGGAGTTTCAAGAGCCTTACTGCCTTGATTCATGCTTACGAAACGCTGGAGATCTTCTTGAATTCTATCCACCTTGCCCATGATTTCCCTGAGGTTGCTTTCAGTATCATCGATCCTGGAGTCATGATTACTTATCTAATATGAGGTGTAGCTGACCACTTCCCCCATATTTTTCACCTCTTAGGCAATTTGCTTGTTGTCCATAATGCCAATGGCCATCATTTCATACAAATGCCTGAGATTTTTCTTCAAGTCTGCTATCCCAGCATTCTCATTTTCCTGTTCCATTCTGCCTTGTTCGGGAGAAATTGCTATTCTGGAGAAATTTTTGTGTAGAGCCCGAACTGCACCTGCAAACTCTTGGGCCTGCTCGACAACGGAGAAACCACCAAGTACCAATTTAAGAGTGTTGAGTTCCTGCAGGACGAAGTCACGGTATTTTTTGCTTCGACAGGAGAGAGTGCCAACCACACCTTCTTTCCACCCTGAACAATTGCAACTTAGAATCGAGTTGTTTCCTGCTAAAAAGGACTGGTCGTCAATGGAGAGGTTGAGCCCAAAACTAGAGTTTGAGAACCACAGAGAAACCCTAGCATGAGTAGAGCATAAGCAAGTGAAGAAAGCGGCGAGAGCCAACCTTTCTTTTACAAATACCCTGGTGAGAGGCAGAGATTCCCATGGGATTTCTTGCAGAATACCCTCTTCAATCCTTGTAATAATATCCAGCAGAATCCTCTCCGGAGAAATCACATAACGAATAGAGTGCACACCATTGCCAAGACGAGAATGAGGGTGAGGAAGGCTTCGGGGGGGAGACATAATGGGGAGGACAATAAGACCCGAAGCGTGTGAGTTGCAGGAGCAATCAAGCCGAGGGAGATGGGTAATAAAACCTTCAAGGATCGAGGAATGGCCGGTGTAGAGTGGGAGACATGCAACAGAAGAGTGGGGAGGAGTGGGACGACGCATTAAGGCAAGATATCCTTCACGAGGATCCATGGGATTAAGGCCAGTGGTGAAAGGAGGGTACGCGACGACAAGGTGAGGAGGGGTAGAGCGACAAGGTTTAGAGCCTTCACATAAATCCTTAGAGCCTTTGCATAAAACATTAGAGCCTTCATATAGATCCTTGGAGGTGGGTTCAATGTGGTGGGGGTATAAAATTACATCCCACAAATTCATTAAGGTATGGGTTTGGGGTGTGAGTTTTGGCCGTTTAGACAATACTGACCTTGAGGTAAGGAGGCTCCCGTATTAGCCAAAGCGTCAGCAGCAACATTATTTGCGCGAAGAATGTGATAGAATTCATAGTGCTTAGATAAGAGATGAGTGATTTTGTCATGCAGATGACGACACTTTATAGAGCCTGTGGTATATCCATTGATCATTTTATATATGACGTGTCTAGAATCTCCAAGTATCACAATCCTGTAGAGATCTTTGTTAGCTAGAATTTTCATTCCCTGAAGGAGAGCCAACCATTCGGCCTCATTATTGGTCCTATAGTCAAGACCCCAAGCGAAGGTTTGTTCAACTTGTCCTCTAGGATCCATAAGGATTCCCCTCGCACCTGCCACCCCTTTTAAATTTAATATTAATTAGTATCTAAGCTTTATAAAATATGAGAAATTTAATATGAATAATTTTTTTTCTGTAAGTCTGCAATGTATTAATTAGTTATACAAAAAAAGTATAGAATGTAGTATTCTGGACAGATTAGTGGGGTAGTCTAAACCTACCACCCTAGTCTGTAAAAAACAGAAAACCCAATAGTAATTGCAAGAGGAGGCACAATAACCCATTCACCAAATGGGGGCCTGATGCAAAATTAACACGTTATACAAATATAACAGTAATTATCAAAAATAGCCACAATTACCTATACATAAGATGAGGGCTATGTCAAAGTTTACGTAGCAGGAATGTTCATGAGAAAACCATCAAACCAGTAACAACATATACTAGATATAAACAAAAATAATCAGCATGGTGAAAAAACTAAAAGAGTCAAGTTCACTGCGGGGCGTCACTTGGTAGTGGCAGCAAGGTCTTGAGTCTCCTGGATTTCTTCAAGAATCAGACAGGCTTCGTAGAATTTCTCATCTATTGACGGTTGACTCAACTTGATTGGGAGAGGAGCATTTTTGCAGATAGAAGCATTAGGATCACATACCCATTTGTGTTGCTGAGTAATGGTGGACGGTGTCCAGAAAGGCGCAGATGATGAATGCGGCATGGCAGGACTCGAGCCAATGTTCATTGACCCTGTCGAAACCATCGAGATGCTGTCACTTCCACCTTTGCCCATCGTGCCGAGTCCCATAGCTAATTTAATCCATGCAGTCATCGCATCTCTGTGAGTGAGTACAGTATCTAATTCCAATATCTTGGACTTTTCCTGTAGGACTGAACTTCGTGTATGATTCTAAGTTCCAATCATTTCCTCCATTATAGAACCCATCATATTCTTTATAATCCAATAGTGGTTCGAGCTTCCACCTCCAATTCCTTGAGCTAGGTTTTCATTGACCAGCCTGGTTTCCCATTCATCAATTAGATTACGAACCAATGTGGTCATCCCACTATCATATCCATCAACCCGTAACAGATGCGATCCCAGTTGCGCTCGACGATGACCACTGCTAGCTCGGCGGGGCGTTCCACGTTGTCGAGACATGATGCAATAGTTCAATCTTAAAGCAAAGACAAACAATGGTGGGAAGGATGACTCGCTCAATGGAAACAGGGAAGAACATGAATGCACACAAGACAAACCATATGAGAGCAATCCAAACCAGAAGAGAAGGAGAAGAACCAAAACCAAAACCAGAGCTCTTATCCAAGGAAGAAATAAAAAAATATCCCCGATAATATCTGTAGATAGCTTAACAACCATTAATGGGGAGTTAAGAGGGCAATGCTCCTTCCAGTTCCCAATAGAGCCAAACCTCACTTCGACCAGCAGATGAAGTGACTGCAGGGTCATTTCTGGACACAGTTGGTAAATGCTAGTGTCCTCCATCTTAGCAAATGGGTGTTGAGAAAGCGTCGTCATTAGAGAATAGTTAATGATGCCTTGGAGGGAGGGAAGGGTGAAAAAGGTGGTGTGACGTACCAACCTTCGTGGCATTCCTGCGCGTGAGAGTGTCATCGTCAGCGTGACACTTGTCATCCATGATGGGGTTAGCTGAAACCATGGAGGTGCATCTGTCAATAGTGGACGTGACTACGGGGTAAGCTACGGTCCCAACATTTAAATGCTAATGACTGTCAACCTTTCCTGCCTCAGAATCCAAAACCATGTCATCGATGCGTAATAAATGCGGTGCATATGGCGGTGGGTCGTGTTGGTTGTTCGGTCATGGTTCCGCCATGGAAGCATAGACATACTTCGTTCCACCATTGCCAGTGGGACGCTTGTCACCTGCATCCGGGGATATTGAATATGAATATTGAATCTTTAAGTATAAATATTTTAATTTTAAACATGAAAAGTAATTTTATTTTAATTAATGATGATGATGATGATGATGATTAACGTCCAGTGAGACCAACTTTGGTTTATCATGCCTTAAGAAGGATAATACTTGGTTTACTTTAAAATATTGTTATTGTGCTCAAAAAGCTCGCTAAGAAGTTTTCCAAGCTCATTATAGTTTTGAAAAGTTAGGAGGTTATAAAGGTTTGTATTGTAACAAATACTATTAAACTCATATCTAATGTAGGTGTAAACAAGGCATTTTAAGAGAAAGTGATTTTCATCCTCAACGCTCATAGATTCACATAGATGGAAAACCCTTTCCTCCCATGGAGTTTTAGGAATATACCAACCCCCTGTTTCGCTATGGAGTTCATAAGAGTTCCTTCTAATCTTGGCTATATTAATTTTATTTTATGAGCTAGCTACTACCCAGAGATACTTCTGATCTTCCAAGTTATGATTAATGACCTCCTTATAATATCTTAATTTTCTCTTAACTGCTAAATTTTCCTTACAACAGAATTTCGCCCTGTTTCGCTATGGAGTTCATAAGTGTTCGTTCTAATATTGGCTATATTAATTTTATTCTGTGAGCTAGTTATTACCCAGAGATACTTCTGATCTTCCAAGTTATGATTAATGATCTCCTTATAGTATCTTAATTTTCTCTTAACCGCTAAATTTTCCTTACAACAAAATTTCTCTTTAAACTTAGAAGTAATAATATTTTTAATGTTTTGCAAAATGTCATTTTCATCAATGCCCTAGTGGTGTAACCAAGCCATCGTATCTTTACACCAACGTCACTTGAGGCGTAGTTGGTTTTGACTTGAGTTTAAAGCAATTTTAGGAAGTCTCTTGTTTCTCATGTTATTTATCTTATGCTTGTAGATTAGGTACCTAGCCATATCCATGCTCTCGATGGGGGAAAGACCCACTTCTATGAGGATAATACGATAAGGCATATTACTTTTAATTTTGAGGTTATAAGTTATAATCTGCTTCTTGATTTGCCCAATCCTCCTCCAAGATTCTCTAGAAATATTGCACCCCCATACTTCACAACCATACAAGATAACAAGGATGACAAGAGTTTCAAAGAGGAACTTCTTTTTATCCCACATGACCAGATTTGTTGATTTACAATCATTTTCAAAGGCAAAATAAACTTTCCACCCTCTATTAATCATTTTCCCAGTGCTATAATTCTAATTGAGCTTGTGATAAATATCAATTCCTAAATATTATGATGATTATCACTTTTTGAAGTCATTTATTTAGTTATAAGTTTTTATACTTAATCACATTAAACTATTTTTAACAATTTTTTATTTAATTAAATACTAAATAATTTAATTATTTTTAACAATTTTTTTAATAGTCAAAGCAGCTTGCTACTCATTCCAATTGTTTTTATACTTGTGGAAAGACAAAGTTTAGTACAATCATTTCAAATGAAAATTTTATTTTAATTTTTAATTTTAACATTTGCCATTTACATAGATAAGCTAGAAGGTTGTTTAGAAGAAGCAGGCTGTGCTGGCACGTTCTTAGCTGGAATAGTCATCATCCTTCTTCTCTATGCTGACGATATTGTTCTTCTCAAAAGGTGTCCATCTGATCTTGATAAGCAACTACGACTTCTTAAGGATTTCTGCTCTACCATGGGTTTGACTGTCAACACTGACAAAACAAAAGTTATGATTATTAAATCCAAGAAGGACACTTACGCTAACTTTGTGTATGACAATAGCAACTTGGAGGAAGTGTCTTCTTACAAATACCTAGGAATTGATATTCATCACAAGCTCAACTGGAACTATACCATTGAGAAAATGATTAATGGAGGGTGGAAAGCTTACTTTGGTCTTGAAAATAAATGTAAAGCAACAAACCTTGTGACATGGGATAAAAAGAAGTCTCTTTGAAACTTTAGTCACTCCTATTATCTTGTATGGATGTGAGGTTTGGGGTTGCAACATCTCTAGAGAATCTTGGAGAAAGATTGAGCAAATCCAGAAGCGTTTTATAACGTACAACCTCAAAATTAAAAGTAATACACCATATCCTATTCTCCTTATAGAAGTGGGTCTTTCCCCTATCGAGAGCCTAGCTATGACTAGGCTCGTATTGTACAAGCACAAAATCAATAACATGGGAGACCATAGACTTCCTAAGCTAGCTTTTAATTCCAGCCAAAACCACCTAACGCTCAAGTGAGGTTGGCATAAAGATACCAGGGCCTGGTTAAACCACTGGGAGATCGATGAAAAATTTGCATTGCAAAATATTAAAAACATTAAAAATATGGTTACTTCTAAGTTTAAAGAGAAATTGTGGTGTGAGAAAGATTTAGAGGCTAAAATAAAATTAAGATATTATAAGGAGGTCATCAACCCTACTCTAGAATATCAAAAGTGTATCTTTGTTTTAACCAGTTCAAAGAAAAAAACTAATATAGCCAAGATAAGAACAAACTCTCCTGAGCTCCATAGTGAAACAGGTCGTTGGACAGTTCCTAAAACACCATGGGTGGAAATGATCTACCATCTTTGTGAGAATAGGAACATTGAAGATGAAAATCACTTCCTCTTAGAGTGCCCTACGTACACCAACATTAGATCTCAGTTTCGTAATCTTTGTTGTAACGCCGACCTTCCTATCCTTTTAGCTTATCAAAATTATAGTGAGCTCGGGACGCTTCTCACCAAGCTCTTTGAGCATAGGAATACAATTTTAAAATCAAACTAATTAATTGATTGCTTTAGGTTCAATAGTCCCAAGTTTGATCTCAATAGACGTTAATCACCATCATCATCATTAAATTAAATATTTAAAAATATATAATTAAAAAATAATAATAATAAAAATTAATAAACTAAAAACATAATCACTTATGCTCTATTATTAATTATCCTTCGAATATAGTATTGTAATTGATTATACCTCCATGTGTCATTTTTATTAAGACATTAATCCACTACTATGTCAAACACACCATCAATTTATAATTGGTGTTATATGCTTCGAAATTAATCAACAATATAAAACCAAAAGAGTATGAAACAACTTTAAAATTATTTAATATCTTTAATATATTAAATATTAAACTTAATAATATATTTTAACAAAAAGAAAAAGAAAAAAAAAAAATATATATATATATATATATATATATATATATAGTTATTAAAAAGTAATTTTTAATTGATTGTACTCCCTGTGTCATATTTATTAAGACATCAATCCACTACCGTGCCAAACACACACCATCAATTTATAACGAGTGTTATATGCTTGGAAATTAATCAACGTAATAATTTACAATTATTTAATATTTTTGATATATTAATTAATATATCTATATATTTTGTGGTTAGATCATGTTGATAAGGATTAAATGGTTGAGAGATAATGATGGAATGGAAGATAGTTAGATTTTTTTTATTCCTCGTGTTCTTCTAGTTAAACTGGTTCAACTTTTAGTTATCCATATCTAGATACATGTTATCATCGACATTCTATATTTTTTTTTTTACTAAAACGGTTATGGGGCTTTTAAATTAACTTCTGGCTAAACCTGCCAGCAGCATTACATACAGTAGTTCTAATCCAGCAGATCCATTTTGTCCAGTGATACAGGGGCATAGTCATACTAACAGATCCCTTTACAAAATTTCTGGACTTTGCTGAACATAAACAGGAAAAACTATAATAACGCATACAAAATATAAAGAACTAGTCTTGCTTGGGAAAGCTGAGCCGAAAGGAGAGAATTCGACTGCGTTTGGCTATGGGCCTGCCTCAGCGATCTATCTACGGTGTCTTGCCATGTTCCTTGAGCAGTTCCTTACCTTCTTCTCTAATTCTGCCATCCAGTTCCCTATTCCTCCTGAGATGTTGGCAATGTCCTTCATGTTTGTCATGTTGTCCTCGAAGATTTCCTCGCAGAGTTCTTTAAGTTCCTGGGTCATGGATTCCCAGCGGCTTGTTCCAGTTTTTTGCATCCTTGTCTGCTTGACCTCCAGCCCGTTTAATGCATTCTTCACCTCATCCAGGTCGAGTTGGAGCTGGCTGAGTCTTGCCTCGAGTTGCATGGAGGATGAGCTTGCATCCATCTTGAACTGCTCGGTCTTTGATCGAGCTAGAAACCTGCGCAAGGATCTGTGAGAAACCGGGCGAATCCTTCTCGATCGATAGAGTAGCTTTCAGTGAGCACATTGCAGGGTGTGGCTTCCTGAAATAGGCTCGAGCCTGCCTTCTCCTCCATCCGTTGTTCAGATTCTCGCCGATTTCATCAGATTGCCTACACTGGGTACTTGTCTCCCTGGAGGACGTTGATTGGGGGCTATTCCCCATGTTCGTAGAGACGGTACTGGGTAAGCATGAGCCATGTGACTGTCCTGAAGGCTCTGTCCATGTTTTGTCATAACCCTGATCTTGTCTTTCCATGAGTGCCTCATTCCTGCACGCCTTGACTTTGGATTCCTCCCTGTCAATATACGGGCTGCTCTTATTTCTGACTGGAGATTTCCTGTCGTCCCGCTCACCACGATCGCTAGGGGATTGGCTCATGAGTCTCGGTCCCATTGATGAGAATAACTCCCTTGCTCAAGGAGGCACCTATATTGGCTTCATGATCTGCCATCTGGTTGAGGCTCCTAAGGACGTGGTAGCACTTAATTTCTTCAAAATATTTCAACTGGGCTATAACCTTCCGATAGTAGTGAGCTAGGCCCATGTTTTTAGGTGCCTTTTTCAGATTGAGAGCTTGGATAATGATTCTAGTATCCCCTATGACAACCAATTTCTTGATGGATAATCTTCTGGCCTGAGCTAACCCTTTCCAGATGGCTAGAATTTCGGCTATGTTATTGGTGTTCTGACCCAGCCCCCAGGAGAAGTTGAGAACAATTTTCCCTGAGTTGTCTAGCAATACACCTCCACTTCCTGCAGGCCTGGGATTCCCTTTCGAGGCCCCATCCACATGCAGGATATGTTTGTCCAGAGAATATCTCCACTTTATGAACTCTTGGTCCTCCAACCTTATTTCCCAAGGGGAGTAGTGCTTGGGGGTTTTCTTGGTTCTGGCAAGAAGGGAGGAGTCTAGATCATGAAACCAACTGTACTCATCTTTGTCAGGGGTTACCTCATTGGTGATATTAGAGTTAGAAGCTACAAGTTCTCCCAGAAGCGCTTTCACTTTGAGAGCCACACGGGGCGGCGTCCCCGCTTTATCCCTGAAGATCCTGTTGTTGTGTTCCAGCCACAATTTCCAGCAGAGGATTTTTGGCACCCACATCTAGCACTGCTTTAGCAACTTCAACTTGGAGAAGGAAAAGGGGGCTATCTCGGGCCAGGAGGCATACAAAGAGGTGATAGAAGGAGGGAGGGGCAAATTCAACTGACCAAGGATGATATTCCAAAGATCCAGAGCAAAAGGGCACAGAAGAAAAATGTGAACAGAGGTTTCCTCATGGCAGGCACAGAGAGGACATCGAGATGGCCCTTCCCAGCCTCTTTTTATAAGGTTGTCCCATGTGAGAATACTATCGTGCAGAAGGGACCAACAGAAGAGATCAATTTTGGGGAGGGAGGGATGCAGCCAGAGATTTCTCCACACAGTGGGGTCAGGGGCAGCCCAAGGAATAGCCATCTGGGATGCATAACCAGCAGCAGCTGAGTAAAGGCCAAACGAAGAAATCCAGCCTCTTTTGTCCTTCTTCTTGGCCGAGGAGGGGGTAAGCCCTTGAAGAGCATCCAGCCTCTTTTGTCCTTCTTCTTGGCCGAGGAGGGGGTAAGCCCTTGAAGAAAAATGTGAACAGAGGTTTCCTCATGGCAGGCACAGAGAGGACATCGAGATGGCCCTTCCCAGCCTCTTTTTATAAGGTTGTCCCATGTGAGAATACTATCGTGCAGAAGGGACCAACAGAAGAGATCAATTTTGGGGAGGGAGGGATGCAGCCAGAGATTTCTCCACACAGTGGGGTCAGGGGCAGCCCAAGGAATAGCCATCTGGGATGCATAACCAGAAGCAGCTGAGTAAAGGCCAAACGAAGAAATCCAGCCTCTTTTGTCCTTCTTCTTGGCCGAGGAGGGGGTAAGCCCTTGAAGAGCATCCAATAGGGAACGAGCTTCAATTTCTAAATTCTGCGGGAAGTCCCCTAGGTCCCACTTATGCCAAGAGTCATCCTGATTCCAAACAGAAAGGTCCCAAAGGGTGACTTTGCTTTGAGAGTGGAGCCAGTTTTTGATGTTATCCAACCCCTCCAAGCACTTTAAAGGGGCCTGCCCTAAAATGGAGTCCTCCCAGAACTCAATTTTCATGCCATTCTCCGGGATCCAAGTGAGATTGGGGGTAATCAGATCAAGGCACCTTTCTTTGTGACCACAAAAGTATTTAGTCTTTAGGGCTTTGGAGCTCCAAGTGGTTTTGCCGCTTATCATTTTCCAAAGGATCTTGCCTCCCATGGCCAGATTCTGAGTGGCCACACCTCTAATTTGCAGCCCTCCTTCCCTCTTAGGGGATTTGACCTTATCCCTGCTTATTAAGTGCATTTTTCTCCCTTCATTTCTTCCCCCTTCCCAAAGGAATTTTCTCAAGAGGCTATCGATGTCTTTCACTATTCCTTTTGGGGCTAGCAGGATAGACGCCTGGTAGATGGGAAGGGAGGTAAGAACATAATTTATGAGGATTATTTTCCCTGCTTTGTTTAGCCAGTTTGCTCCCCAGGTCATGATCATGGCCTTTAGCTTATCCAACAGAGTCATCCAAAGGCTATTTCTGGTAGCTGCTTTGACTAGCGGAATTCCTAGATATTTAATGGAATCCCACATGGAGGTTCCTTCCATTTCCAATGCCCTAGATATGTCAATCATTTCTCTAGGAGGGCAGTTCCAGCCATAAATTTTGCTTTTCCTCAGGTTGTTTTCGTTGCCTGAAATTTCAGTGTAGATATCCAGCTCTTTCTTGAAGGATCTTGCTGTGGAAAGGTTGGCCTGGCCCAGGAGGAGGGTATCATCGGCAAATTGAGCATGATTAATTCTCTTAACTCTAGGAGAGACTGAGAGACCGATCAGAGAGCGCTGCTGAAGGCTCTTGTCCAGTTGGAAACTCAGCACCGACGCTTGGATGGCATAGAGCAGGGGGGACAGAGGACAACCCTGCCCGAGACCCCTAGAGGCTTGGAAGAAGTCGACTGGTCTCCCGTTAACTAGGGGGGTGATCCACGGCCCTGAAATACAGGCTCTAACCCAACAAACCAACCGGGGGTGAAACCCCAGCTTGAGCATCACATCAAAAAGGAAATTCAGCCTAACTCTATCGAAGGCATTAGCAAGATCCAATTTGACTATCATACCTTTCTCCTTCCTTTGGCAGCTTGAATGGATTGGCTCTTTCACAAGGATAATATTGTCCTGAATTTATCTTCCCTGGATGAAGCCCCCCTGATTCTCCGGAATGATCCTGGGGAGAACTTTTTTTATTCTGTTTGCTATAACTTTGGTAATGATTTTGTACCCCATGTTGCAAAGTGAAATAGGGCAGAATCTGGAGAAGCTTTGGGGACCTTTTTCTTTGGGAATTAAGGCTAGAAAGGAGGAATTGGTGCTCCCACCTATTTTGCTGTAGTTCTGGGATTTCCTCACCATTTTAACCAGATCTTTTTGGATGATATCCCAGCAAGCTTTGTAGAAGCTGGCCGTGAATCCGTTAGGCCCGGGGGCTTTTTCAGGGTTCATTCCTTGAAGAGCTTCTCTGATCTCCTCAGAAGTTATAGGGGCTGTCATCCTTCGATTTTCATCTTCATTGATTAACTTGGGAACCACAGAAAGTGGATATTGATCCAGCCTAGGAGGGTCCTCCATCTCTTCCGTAAAAAGATTTTTATAGAACAAGTGGGCTGCATGTTTGATCTCCTCAAAATTTTTGAGGGTTTGCCCCTGGAAATGGATCTCTCTAATGGTGTTGTGATTCTTTCGAGATTCTGCTTGCTTATGGAAGAAAGAAGTATTTTTGTCTCCTGCTTGGAGCCATAGGATTCGCGCCTTTACTCGCCAGTAATCTTCTTCTCTTCTTAGAGCTTTGTGAAGAGCCTTTTGCAGATCTAGTTTAGCGTTCAGCAAATCCGGGGTGACCGGGGCAGACTCCATATGCAACTGGTGATTTCCCAGGGGCCTTTGGGCTTTTTTCCTTTCAAGGATAGGGGAGGGCAGGTTCTTTTCCCAGTTTTTTAGGTCAACTTTGAGCCTTCTCAGTTTTTCTTCCCAGATGAAGAAAGGAGAACCCGAAACACTCTTCTGCCAGGACTCCGAAACCAGCTCGTGGAATCCATCCATGGAGACCCATAGAGGGCTGAAGCGAAAAGGGATCGGGCCCAAATTTTCTCCAGGGGACAAGGAAAGGGAGATGGGCTTATGGTCCGAGGTGCAAGCTTGAAGAATTTCAGAGGTGGGGAAGAGGCCAAGAGTCAGGAAGGAGGAGTGAACTAGGAACCGATCCAATCGTGCAGCAATGTGCCCCGGTCCCACTCTTTTATTGGACCAGGTAAATTTGAGTTTACTAGGTTTGATATCCTCCAGATCCCAATCCAGCATGATGTCTTCCACCCACTCCCTTGCCAGGTCTCTTACGGGAGAGCCTCCTTTTTTTTCCCAGAGGGCGAGAGTGACATTCATATCTCCGGCGAGGACAGGATTCTCATGAGGTTTAGTAGAAAGAAAAGAATTCAGAGATTCCCAACAATATTTTTTTTCGATATTAGAACCGGGGCATAAATGTTAAAAAGGCTAATCTGATGTCCTGAGTCACGATGCTGCAACTTCGTGAACAACCAGTGGATGGTACTATGTTCCTCAAGTAGATCTAGCGAAGAGGAGGTCCAGGAGGTGGCTAGACCTCCTGAGGCTCCCTTGGCGCTTACGGCTTTGCCTACACCTTTTTTCCAAAATTTTTTGCTAGCCTAGATGGTCTCAGGCTCCTCCATTTTCGTCTCATGGATCAGAAGTACATCCGAGGAAGTCATTCTGACTAGATCTTTGACTGCTTCTTCTTTAGACTTGCTTCCCAACCCTCTGCAATTCCAGGAGACGTACTGCATTAAGAGCCGGAGGGGCGGGGGGGTGGCTCCTTTCGAAGCCTTGCCTTTTTTTGAGGATCTAGTTTCCATCATATCCAGGATGGTTTGCTGGACTCCTACTGTAACGTCCCTATATGATTTCTCCTCCCTTTTTTTCCTCTCTGGCTTCCTTCCTCTAGGGGCCTTCTTAGGGGTTCCAACAGAGCTGCTGGTCTCTGTGGCCCCTTCATCTGAATCAACTCCAGTTTCGGTGCCTAGAGAGATATGCTCCTCATCCGACTTCATAGGGTCTTCTGCGGTTCCATTTGCTGGAATCGGATTTTCTGAGGGTGGCGGGGATTGAGAAACTATATCGATGGGCTCTTTCACAGGGTCCTTTGGTTTTTCAGCTACTTCTTTCGACGGCTCCTTCAAAGGACTTGGATTTGAAGATGACGGTTGCTTCGCCTGCCCCGGCCTTGGATCTTTGGGTTTTGGGCCTGCTTTGTTTTTCTTAACCCTTTGCTATCCTTCAGCATCTTCCTTTTCTGGGATTTGGTTCTTTGGAAGTGTCCATGCTCTTGACAGGTTCTGCATTTGAAGGGGAGGTGTTCATAGTCCACTTTCTAGTAGTGAGTCCAGTTGCCAACAGACAGCTTCACAGCCTCCGGGAGCCCTGCCTCCAGGTCAACTTCTACACATATCTTGGCGCAGTTGTATATGGACTTATTATCTACCTTATCAACGAATTTCCCTATTTCGTTCCATATCTTTTGCAGTGCTTCATAGTTCCAGCAGTGAACTGGCAGGTTGGGGAGCCTGACCCATACAGGAACCTCCTTGGGCAGGTCCACCGTGGGATCAAAATCCGGGGTCCAGCGGTTCAGATACAGCCCCTGGGTTCCCATAAAATATGGTCCATTTCTGAATATGAGATCCTTATCTTCCTTATTTATAATAAACTCAAAGAGAAAGAAGCCACTGCTCAAGGGATAGCAGGTAACTCCTTGCTTGAGATGGGGCTTCCAGTTTCTTTGGATCCAATCGTCGATGGTTTTTGCTGAGGGCCAAAGCCCCATGAACTGGCCAACCAGCCCTCTCTCAGATAGAGCAAGAGCTATCTTCACCGATTGCGTCTCCGGCAGGGCGATTTCTGGGATTTCGTCTAGCTTTTTTACGAATTTTGGAACAGAGAGGGGGGCTTTGCGCTTACCTCCGCTGGAAACCAGCCTCCTGAACGCATCCACCTCTTAGGTCGGAGGGGGAGGGTCCAAATCCCCACCCCTAGGGGTGACCATGGTCGTCTCTTGCTGAATCCGAACCCTAGGCGCTCCTTCTAACCCTAACGCTCTCCTCGCGTGCTTTCTAGTTTTTTTCATAGTCGATGTATGTTAGTAATGATGCATTGTTACATTCTATATGTTATCCATTTATCAACTATCAATTATTTTTTATATTCATTATTTTATCTTACATTCTTCTAGTTATCTACCATGAATTGTTAGTTATCTATTCAACAACTATGAGTTATCCATGCATCGCTACTAGTTATCCATTCATCAGTTACCGATTATATATATATATTATAATTATTTATTTTGTATTTTGAACAACTGTCATAAAATTAATCTCCACGGTACACTTGTCGCATCCTCATCTGTAGATGAAAAAACGTAGACCGTAATCCACCGCAAATCTCAAATAAAAACGTCTATTATTGTAAATATTATACTTAACAATATATATTAATATATCTTAAATATATATAATATATTAATAAGGATAATAAATATTTAGTTTGATTAAAAAGAATTGAAAAAAAAAATATTTAAGCTAAATAAAATCAGATAATTAATTAAGAAAAAGACAAATTTATTTAAAACTATATAAAATTATTCACCAATCTTTGAAAAAAAATTATGTTTTAAAAAATTAAAAATTAATTTTTTATTTTAATAATATTCAATTTTATATACGTTTTAATAAAGTTTGTATTATTCAAATAAGTTTGAATAAAAAAAATAACACATCATGTTTTAAAAATATTATATATATAAACAAAAATAAAATTCAAAATTTGCTTTTAAGAAATGAGAATAGGCCGCCAACCACAAATGAAAAGGCAAATTCTCATATTGTCTTTTTATATTATTTGAAAGTGATTTGATAAAATGATTATATAAAATAAAGTTATATAGTCTTCACAATTTTAATTACATTATAGGAACCTATTTTACTTATATTGTCTTTGTATACCATTTAAAAAAAAAAACGGTGGACTTCGATTAGGCCGTGGATGCTTGCGTCGGTTAGGGTCGCGTCGGTTTCTAGACGCTGACGATTCACAATCCCAGCTCCTGCCTTCCGTGGTCGCACTCATCTTCTCTGTATGCGGTTACTTTATCACTGTCACGACTTTTCGGGGTTCGGTTGACTGCTCTTCGGTGGTGGTTGTTTTTTGCTTGTCTGGAAACTTTCTTTGGTTTTCCAGCTGGGACTTCAGGCTCTCAGTTTTGAGTGCCGGGTCTTTCGGCAGTCTGCTGTCGGTGGTTTTCCTTCAGCGCTCTCTGGTTTTGAGGCTGCGACTTGGTTTTTCCTCTTTCATCGCCGGGTCCTGCGGTGGTCGCCTGCTTCCGGTCAACTCCCACATGCTCTGACATCTCACTGTTTACATCATGGCGCAGGTACTCTACTTGTCATGACACTATACTTTTTTATGATTTCTGGTTTTTTGGTTTTGTCCTGCTGTCCCCGTCGGTCGCTTGGGTTCCTGGGTTGTCCTAGGTCTATGGAGTTCCCCCTCGTAGCTGAGGGTTAGTACCAACCATACAAAAAAAGTGGAAACTAAGGGGTTTTCTTGTCGGTTCTCTGCACTCTCTGGTTTATGCTTGATTTTGGTTCTCTGGTTTACCCTTGTCGGTTCTCCTCCGTTGGAATCCATAATCCTGCTATGGTTAGGGTTCCGGTTTGAGTCATGGGCACTGTGTTTCTTTACCTTGGGTCTCGGTTAGGGTTTACACATCGGATTCCTTTTCTGATTCGTGGACCGTGATGCCTTCTGACTTTCTTAGTTCACTGTACTCTCTGGTCTGAGCACGGTTGTTGGTCTTTGGTCCACCTTGGTATTTTCTCTTCCCTCATCGTGTTCTTTAACCCTACTGCTGGTGAGGGTTACGGTTTGGACTCACATGCACTGTATTTATCTGCCTTGGGTCTCTGTTAGGGTTTACCCTTGGTCTTTTCTACTGTTCCTTGTGTTGAGACGAGGGTTTGGCATTCCTTGGGTTTAAGCCTTTTCACTCTTGTTGACTCGTGGTTATATAACCCTACCTTATTTCTCAATGGCAACCTCTGTTCCTTTTATTCCCTCCAGCGTTAAGACTGTATCTACTTTCCCCTCCCGCTATCAGGTCCGACGTAAGACGAAGATCCTCGTTGCTTTGGATCATAAACGTCGGTACGTCATAGGCTGAGACATTATGATAGACAGAGTATCGGAACTCTGTCATTGTGCTCTCATCGGGCGTTTGGAATATTGTTCGATGAATAAAGAGGAATGGGTGGCTTGGGCCACTCTCCACTGGAGGCCTATCATGACCTATGTGCCCACCATTATATGTCTTTTGGCCAATCGATGGTTGGTTTTCATTTTCCTCGATGACTCTGATGCCTCCCGCATTCTTGATTCTTTTTGGACCATAGGCAGTGGTTCACTTGTCCTTAGTCGATGGCACACAAACTTTGATCCGGTCAAAGAACGGGTTATTAAGCGTCATCTATGGGTTTTATTGCATGCCCTACCTTTCCCCCTCTGGTCCAAAGACATTCTTACTGGTATCGCCAATACCATTGGTAGGTTTGTGGCCCTAGATAAAGATTTCCACACTACTTTTGATAAGCGTACTGCTAAAGTACTAGTAGAGTTGGATGTCTCTTGTAGGCTTCTGGCTAAGATAGAGATCGATTATAATAATATGGTGATCACTCAAAAACTAGATTATCTAAGGATGCCTTTTCGCTGCAACTATTGCCACGATACTGGTCATTTGCGGAAATACTGCTCCCTGTTATTGCGAGGCATTCCACCCTCTGTTGGCTTTGATGATTCTGAACCCTCACTTGACTGCTCACCTTCTCCTTCTTTGCATATCCTTACCCCTCAGGACTCCTAGCCGCAGCTTGATGCTTCTTCTGATTTACCTGCTCCACCCACCACACTTGGCCCTCATGATTCCTCCTCTCCTACCTCTGTTGGTGATCTGACCAAAGGGGAGCTTCTGTTCATTAAGGATGTTGAATCTTTGGCTTGAAACTCCCCTTGGTCTTGTATTGATCAGGCCACAAACCCTTAGTCACCTTCTCCTTTGCCGACTCATGTTAACTTGTCCCCGCCCCACTTTAACCTGGAGAACTTCCCCCCTCTTTCCCATACATCATCCCCTCCTGTTTTGGCTCAGCCTAGCAGCCCCCTTTCCACTCCCTCCTTTGATGATCCTACCCTCCTCAAAGCTTTGGATATCTTCACAGACAAAACCCCGAGCTCCTCCTCCATCTTGCCTTTGGACTCTATTAGACTCAAGAATGTGACCATCAAAAAGGCTAAAAAAGGCAGTAAGGTCTCCTCGCATGCTCCTACAGGTCACTATACCCCACTCTCGGCATGCATCAAAGCAACTACTAGATCCAACCCCTCTTCACAGGAACTTAGAGCTATGTCTCCTATCTCTCAGTCTGACCCATGAAGATTGTCTCCATGAACATTCGTGGGTTTGGGGACCTACAAAACATAAAGCCCTCAACGAACTATTTACAACACTTAACCCTGACATTATCCTCCTGCAGGAAAGGATGTGTGATCATATTACTGCCCTCTGTCTGTTTGCTTTCATGAAGCCAGGTTGGGAATTCTGTGCAATTGATGCACTTAGTCTTTCTGGGGGTATCCTATCGGCTTGGAACCCCAGCCTGATTCGTTGTAAAGCCTATCATTCCTTTGTTGGTATTCTTCTTACTGCTTGTTTTAGAGGCCTTGACTCTGTCTTCTCCATAGTCAACTGCTATGGACCCTATGCTAACAAAATTGCTTATTGGGACTCTGTTGTTGCTGGGGGTATCTTCAACTATCCTAACCTCATTTTGGCGGGTGATCTAAACTTCATTATCTCTGATCTTGAGATTTGGGGTGAACATGCTCGGATGGATCATCACTCTCTTTACTTTGCATAGCTTCTGGACACTCTGCATATGGTTGATCTTGCTCCTTCCAAGATTGGACCTACCTGGAGAAATGGCAAAGTAAGACCTGAGGGTGACAGCAAAAGACTGGACAGATTCCTTGCCTCTGTACATCTGATCCCAACCTTGGGCTTCTATCACTCCTGGATCCAACCCTCCGAAATCTCTGACCATTACCATGTTTGTCTAGAGTGGAACTTCAGACTGAATTGTCATCTGTACCCATTTAAGTTCAATCGTGCTTGGCTCCAAAAATACTTAGAGATTGAAGGAGATCACTGAGGTTGACCGTGCTATACTCACTCTCCTTGCTTCCCACCACTCTGGCATTCTCTCTGAGGAAGCCTCCTCCTCCCTTGCTCTCCTGAAAAGTAGAAAGGACTCTTTGTTTTCTCATCAGATTCTTACCTGGAAGCTCAAAAGTAGAGCTGACTGGATTCCGGAAGGAGATGCCAACACCAAATTTTTTCACTCCTTTGCTTCTGCTAGGAGGAACCACAAAGCTATCTGGTCACTTCAGAATCAGTCTAGGGAAACTATTGATGACGATACAAAATTAAAGTCTTTGGGTGTTCAATACTTCTCCGAACTCTTCTCTGATGATGGTAAATCCACTATTGAGGCACAACTCAAAGTCATCAGCCTCTTCCCAACCTCTGTTCAAGAAGAGGATCAGGCCCCACTTTTGTCTGCTGTCACTCTCAAAGAAGTTGAAGACGTTCTTAAGGGTTTTAAAAAAGATAAAAGACCCAAGCCTTATGGATGGCCGGTGGAGTTCTACCTACACTTTTTTGACCTGTTGGGGCAAGATATTTTGAAGGTCATCGAACATTCTAGGCTTGAAGGTAGGGTCATTGGTGCTCTCAATACCACCTTTATCACATTCATACCTAAGTGTGATAAACCATCTACCCTAGTGGAGTATAGGCCCATATCCTTATGTAATATGATTTATAAGACCATTTCCAAACTGGTTGCCATCAGACTTAAAGTAGTACTTGATAAGGCTATATCCAAGCAATAGTTTGGCTTCTTATAGGACAGGCAGATCATTGAACCGGTGGGTATTATCCAAGAAGCTCCCCATACTATCAAAACTGAAAATTAGAATGTAATGGTTATGAAACTTGATCTGGTGAAGGCTTTTGACAGAGTTAACTGGTCTTTTTTGAGGTTGGTCCTTCTTTAGATTGGTATTCCTGGCAGCTTTGTCAATTGGATCATGGGCCGCGTTGAGTTAGCAAATTTTGCCGTACTGATCAATGGGACCCCATCCAATTTATTTTCTGTGTCTAGAGGCATGAAATAGGGATGCCCTCTATCTCCTCTCCTATTCATATTGATCATTGAAGTTTTAAGTCTAATGATCATATAGGCACAATGCACAGGAGATATATTAGGCATTAAAATTGCTCCCAGTCTTTATTTTACTCAGCTCCTCTTTGTAGATGATGCAGTCCTTTTTGGCACAGGCACATTGGCTGAGTGGCAGCATTATAAGATTATTCTTGACATTTTTTGTTGTGCAACCGGTATGGAGATCAATGCTGATAAGTCTTCCTTTCTTTACAATAACATTGAGGATCCGATTAGACAACAAATTTTTATTATCATGCCTTATAAGATGGAACCTATTGCTGTTGGTTTTAAATACCTGGGCTACTGCCTCAAACCACTGATGTATGGCATAAAGGATTGGAGATGGTTTTTATTGAAGTTCGAAAAAAAATTGAGCAATTGGACCTACAAGCTACTCTCTCTGGGTGGTAGATTGGTACTTGTTAAATCGGTCTTGATGAGTCTTGCTATGTACTGGCTCACACTTACTCATATGCCCAACACTATTCTGACTTACATCAGGAAATACATCTTCAATTTTTTATGGGGATGTTCGCAAGGTAAACTGAAGTATCATTTGGCAGATTGGTTATCCATCTCTAGGCCCTATACTCTCGGGGGTTGGAACATCAAGAATTTAGAGTGGTTCAGTTTAGCGCTACGTTGCAAAAGCCTTTGGCTTGTACTTAATGGAGCTGGATTGTGGACACAAATCATAAAGCACAAATACCTTAAGAACCTTCCTGTTGATATTTGGCTCAGACAGAAGAACTTCAAAGTCTATGGTACCTCTCATATGTGGAATGGCTTCATTCGTGCTATGTCTTGGATCATTAGATATCTTGGGTGGAAGATTGGCAATGGCAAAAATATCAAAGTTGGCATTGACCCCATTGTTGGTGTATCCTCTGATTTCACTCTTCCAGAAGACCTCGGATCATATTTGGAGGATTATGGTATACTTACCCTTTCTGATGCACTCAATAGAGGCATTGCCACGTCCTCGACTGATTATTGGATCATGGTTGACGAACTTGAGTTGGGTGGACTTTGGAAAGATGCCTGGACCAACTATATCAAAGGTTTGTAGCATGGGGGGATTCGTATCAGCCATTTACCTGATAAACTGGCTTGGTTGTATAATAAGTCTTTAGGTATGGTTAAAGTGAATCTCATGTATGATCTTACTGCAAATACCCTGGTTACTTGCAGACCGGACGATCTCTTGATCAAGATCTAGAAATTTAACATGCCACTCAAGATCATCTGTTTCTTTTGGCTCAGTCTGTTGAATAAGATCAACACATGTGACAACTTGACAAAAAAAGGCTAGATTGGTCCATCTTGGTGTTGTCTATGTAAAGTCCATCTTGGTGTTGTCTATGTAAATCAGCATTAGAGTTTGTTGACCACCTATTTCTTAGATGTAGCTTCACCAGGAAGGTTACTGCTCTCATCAGATCTTCTCTTGACATTCCAGATTTCTGGAGAGGAACAAATTATCATCTTAATGTCTCTTCTTGGATCTGCCTTGGAAATACTTTAAAGTATCTTCCTCTTTTTCTTGCTTGGCAACTCTGGATTACCAGGAACAAATGTATTTCTGAGGATTTGAAGCCTAATATTCACTTTACTGCTCTCTCCATCAAGAATAAACTACAGCTCTATCCGGTCAAATTGCAGATGAAAAACAATAGGAGAACTATTGGATCAGCTCCTTGTCTGACTTTTCCAGTAGGCTTCTTTGATGAGGCTTCAGCAAATCATTTAAGTGGCGTTGGTGCTCATCTTTTGCTCAGTAATGAACACTATTTTTGCTTCAAGTTGGGAGTTGGATTAAGCACTAATACCGGATCAGAGTTGCTGGCCATGTGGACACTCCTTCACTGTGCAAAACTCATGGGCCTTCCTTCTTTACATATTCATGAGGATTCTGCTGTCATTATGAACTGGTTCAATCATAGATCAGCACTTTCTTTACTGTCTCTTGATGGGTGGTGTCGATGTATTAGAGAATTGGAAACTGACTTCATCCAACTCTTCGCCATTCACATATATAGAGAGCACAATACTATGGCTGACTGCTTATCCAAAGAAGCATTAACATTGGCTCAAGGCCAACTTCAGTGTGTTGAATTCACCAATGGTGAACGTATTGAACAGGGCACTTTTTCTCTTTTCTAGCCCTCAGCACATGAACTTTCTGTGTTGTTATCTTTTGACATCCTTTGGATGATGATAGTGATGAGTCTCATATCTATCTAGTACTATTCATGTTATTGCATCTATGGATTAGCTATCCAGTTATTGTATCAACTCTCCTTATATTGAAGGGTATGAAGCGGATGTAGTCTTCTCTCCTAGCTTGTATCTCGCTTTGAAGTTTTTATGGCAATTGAACATGAGCTGTAGACAACAGTATGGATGATCCCTCCTGTATGGGCCTCATTGTAGCAGATATTGTAGCCACTCTTGCTGATGTACCCCTTGAACACAGCACATGCTAACGATGTAAATGTTCCCTTTGATTTCAATGAAATAACACGGAATAGATATTTTCCCCTGGAAAAAGTATACCATTTTTAAGGTGATTCGATAAAATGATTATATAAAATTACATTATAGGAACCTATTACTTATATTGTCTTAGTATACCATTTGTAAGGTGATTCGATAAAACGATTATATAAAATTAGAGTTATATAGTACCAATACTTTTTATTGAAACTAAATTAAGGTATTGCCATATTAAGGGGCTTATAATAGCACCAGATTACTTCCAAGAATTGAGTTTGGGTGGAAAGGATAATAATGATTCTTCCCAACCACCCAAACTATATTTAATGGACATCTAACTCTTAAATTTTATTAGATGTGATACTGTATCACACATATTAAAGCTATAAAAAAAAACCTTAATATTGAGCAATTAATAGGTTTAGATTAGACTGTTAAGTGAAAAGCTACTTAAGTTTTATTCAAGAAAAAATAACTATAATCTTAGTCTAGCTTGCATTAAAACAACAATGTACAAGAAAAAATAACTATAATCTTAATATAGCTTGCATTAAAACAACAATGTATATTCAAGTTGCATAAAATTAAACTCTAATGTAACCCTCTCTTTGAGCTCATAATTAGAGAGCTAAAAAATCGTTATAAGTGACCATTTTTAAATTCAGGACTCCTTGGGAAAAATTAATATGATTGACCATTCTTAAATTCGAGACACTAGAAAGCACTAGCAACATCAACTGAATTGAAATCAGATTGCGCATTAAAACTGATAGGACGGTAGAGAGGATGAGATAGACGACAGGAAGGAATTTTAACAGACGTCAATTACATGTTTTTATTTATTTTTTAATATTGATAATTACAACGATAGACGTTTTTATTTGAGATTTGGGGTGGATTACGACCTATGTTTTTTCATCTACAAAGGAGGATGAGACAAGTGTACTGTCGAGATTGATTCTACGACAGACGCTCAAAATTTGAAATAAACAATTATAAAAAAATGAATATAAAAAATAACTGGTAGCTAGTTGATGAATGGATAACTCGTAGCAATGCATGGATAATTCATAGTTGATGCATAGATAACCAACAATTCATGGAAGACAAGTACAAGAATGTGAGATAAAAAAGAAAAAAATATATAAAAAATAATTGATAGTTGATAAATGGATAACAGGAAGAATGTCGGTGATAACATGTAGCTAGGCATGGATAACTCACAGTTGAATACGTTTAACTAGAAGAATACGAGGAATACAAAAAATCCAAAGTCTCTTCCATTCCATAGCTATCTCTTAACCATTTGATCCCTATATAGGTGATCCAACCACAAACTATGTGGGTATGCTAGTTGCAACTTAAATTGGATGAAATTAGTCAAATTAATATATTGGTACAATAATAAAAAAATAGAAATTTGTATTTTAGAAATTTCAAAATTATTTTTACGTTGATGAACGTTTTTATTTGAGATTTATGGTGGACTACAACCTATGCTTATTCATATACGGATGATGATGAGACAAGTGTATTGTTGAGATTGATTCTACGAGAGTCGTTCAAAATTCAAAATAAACATATATATATATATATATAACTGGTAAATAATGAGTGGATAAGTGGTAACGATGCATGGATAACTTAGAGCTGATGAATGGATAACCAACAGTGCATGGCAGATAACTAGAAGAATGTGAAATAAAGAAAAAAATATAAAAAATAAGTGATAATTGATAAATGGATAGCACCGAAAATGTCAGTGATAACATGTAGCTAGGCATGGATAACTCAAAGTTGAACCCGTTGAAGTAAAAGAATATGAGGAATTTTTTTTCTTCCAAACTATCTTCTATTCCATGGCTATCTCTCAACCTTGTGATCCCTCTTAACGTGATCCAGCCACAAACTATGTGGGTGTGCTAGTTTTTTTTTTACAATATTCATTTTAATATATAGATTTTGAATTAACTTGATAAAATGTTAGGTTAATTCTTTTGCAATTAACATATTAATTTTGAAGTTTACTACTTCAACCCGAGGATTGAGGAGGAGGTAGTGTCGCTTATTTGTTAAACTTTAGAGAATTTACACCTCGATACGATGTTGAGGAATTGGGATGCTTGCATGGCACAGTCGCTGAAAGACGTAGTTTATTCTTATGATCACATAAGTTTAAGTCTTAGCAATTTTGAAAGCAAAATGTAAAATATGGCTCCATTTTCCTTTACAAGTTTTGGTGCACAATTTTGATGGGTTTTTTACCTCGGTTTTTTTTGTTTGGTGAATAAGAGCGTATATGTATATTCAACATTTAAATATCATTAATGGATGAAAGGCATGAATAATCGAATCGGTTTTAAATAGAATGTGTTTGAAATGTACATTAGCACGACCATAATTAAAGTGGTTGGTGAATGTCACGTGAATGTCAATAGACACAACCAACCATTTAGTTTTGTGAAGATAGCTAGTTGTTAAACAAAGGCTAAAATGTATAATTTTATATTCATTATTCATACCAAATTGTTAGAGTTAATATAACCATAAAACAAATACTATTTAATAAATAAATACAAACTTATATGAAAAAACAAAAAACAAAAACAAATTGTTAACCATTTCTTTAATCACCCTTTAACTAAGGCTTATTTAAATCTTAATCAAGATGCATTTAAGCATAACAACATACGACGACCATGAGATGAATCCCTGTTGTACACTTGTTACACTTGGGTTAACCTTGTTGATCTACTCAGGCAAATCCAAAATCTGAGACGATATCTAAATGCCTATTGACATAACCAACAAATATCATGATTTAAGACACCATCCACCTTGGTTTTCCTCTGCATAGATTATAATGCATAAACTTACTGTCATCCTATACATGTTTAAAGCTCACCCATGGGGCGCAGAATAGATGGTGGATGGGTGTACTATTAAGGCACTCCTTGCGTAAGGTCACCGGTTCGAAACTCTGTGGGTGCTTGCTTACAAAAAAATTGCATATTTAAAGCTTAAAATACTACATGTAATGGAATCAAGATAAGTTTGTTGCATTAAGATGTTAGTTAGAGAAGTTGCACGCAATTACACAACATTGGTTCTCTGTAACAAACCAAACTAATGTAATTTTTTTTTTGATATCGTCACTTACTGTTACAGTTTGAGTGATTGCTTTCAAAGGCACTTACTCTTTATGCTTATGATAGGGGGGTTAAAGAGGTGTCTTACTTAGCGTTATTCTAACTCTCTCAATCTTATGAATGCATGTATGCTAGTTTTATTGTCTACATCTTAATCAAGGTTGAAGTATTTTAAAAACATTACAAACTAGCTATATTCCCTCCTTCTACCAAGGGTGTACCTATCTCCTCTAGAGGTTTAAGCTATCCCTGTGATCCTTGATAGCATACTCTATAAAGGTTTGCAAATATATTTTTATATGGCTCACAACTATACCATTTGTATTTTTCAAATCATTGTTTCAACCGAGGTCAAAGTGCGGCACAACTGGCCTTATACTTTAAACTCCTTTTTGGACCGGGTTAAGGGTTTTACTGTACCCTTTCCGATTTACTGGTTCCGCGGCTTTGAGCTATGTGGCAGGGTTCATGCTGCTCCAGCTTTGTTGAAAACCCATGTGGAAGCGTTTGTAGCATTAGTCAAGTTTTTCATCATCATCGACGGCGTTAGTCTCATGGGATGGAAAATATATTAACAGGCTCAGTGTAATCTCGGTTGGTTGGTATCAATTCGGTTGTGTAGTGCTTAAAGTTTGTCAACCACTTGGTAATTTCTTGATGGGTGTGTTGACGGGGAAGTCTCTTTGCCACAGATCTAGGGTTTCGTTGGTACTCACAACAAAGTAAATCTGGATCCTCAATGCTCAATCGTGAGCTTAGTTTGCCCAGTGGTAGTAGTGTCTTTTCTTTTGGAAAAGAGATCTTACTTAATTTTTGCTTTCAAGTTCAGTTATTAGAATTTTGTTACTTGTTTGCATGTCGAAAGATAGTTCAGTGTGATTGCTTGAGATTTCTTGTTTAGAAACAGAATCGAATCACTCTCTCTCTCATGTAAGTAGGCCATACCTCGAATGATAAAGTGCAAAATTTGCATATCATGCTGCATAGTTTTACTTTTATGTCCACACATCATGCATTCACTTAATCATTCAAGATAAAATTAACGTTAGTTTTATGTTAAAATTTTTAGTAACTTGAGTGATAGGATAGAGACGTGTTCCAACGTCTTAAAACATAGGAGTTGTCGTTTTATTGCCTGCACTGCATCCCGAGAGCTTGTAGTTCTTCCACATACCAACTAGTATATCAAACAGCCTTTCACGTACCATTAAGGTATATAGAAAAGTATTTCACGTACTCGATAGTATATCGAAAGGTTTTTGTCGAACGATTGTGCATTAGACATCACTAACACAGATTTGAGCTCACATGTACCTTGCGTATATCGGGAGACCCCTCTAGAATACCTTAAACCAACTGAGAAAATCCTTTTGGTCATCTTGTCAGAGCAATACACCGAGAACAACACTCGAGGAGCTACTACGCACGTGTCGTCCAGGTAGTCGGGTATTCAGGCAAGGGTACGGTCCCAATCCTACTTGTCGTGTTTTACTGTTGGACTCGGTGGTATATCGCGAGTTGCAAAGACTTGACAATCCTAGTGAGGAACCGACTTACATCATCCCCTCTTATCACCTAAGTTTGCTTGTGGCCTTTAGCTTGCGTAGGAGTGTTTGTGTGTGTGATTCTAGTTTTAGACCCTACGTTATGTTTTTTTTTAGTGACCAACAATCTCGCAACAAAAAATAGCAAAAAATTAATATGATATCTTCAGGAAACTCCTTACAAGAAATATGAAAAAAATAGCAGAAAATTAATAATGCAACCTTAGCATTGCCTAAAAAAGAGAGATCATGTCCATGTTTTAGAGGATTATTATGGTCTCAATCATCATCGACTCTACATCGCTTTCTACCTTTTTTGTTGGACAAACTCCTTGATATCAACATTTTCCACAAATCAAATTGGTCAAAGCAGAGTTTAAAATATATGTTTATCTTTTACCTGATGGACACGCAGAACGTAGCTTTAAAATATATGCTTATCTTTTACCTGATGGACACGCAATTGTAGCTTATGAATGGGGCATGGGACTGACCACAAAGAATCAAGTTGAAAGTTACGCTCTTTTTATGGGCCTTTTAATTAGTCTCTCGGGGTATTGAAAACATCGTCATCCTAGGAGACTTGTTTATCGTCATCTCGCATGCAAGGAAGAAAGTTTGCAATCCAAACACGATAATAGGAAGGCCACATACTCGAATTGTGGATCTCCTTGGAAGAATTTGAGCCCCAAATCTATTGTATATTAGAAGACTTACCAACACCATGGCCGACAAATTAGCGAACAAGGCCACCTACCTAGACCATGGAAGCTTGGATAAAAATGAGGGACACCAACAGTGTTAATGGCTACCTAGGGATTTAAGTTAGAAGTCAATTTGAAATGTTTCGAAATCACATTGCAAGTGTGCCATTTGTCGAAGTAATTCCATCATCAATACGATAGCCATCTCGCATGAGTAAGCTCTCCCATTGATTCTCTTATTCCACAGTAAGCATGGCTCTGATATTATGTTATAAAGTGTCTTTTGGTTCACCATTTGTTCATTGTGGGATATTGTAGAAGGTTAACAACTAGTTCGTGGTCTATGGAAATTATGGGGTGCTCACACGAAGACGTTTGAAGATTGGGTGGGGGGGATGAGTTCAACTCCCATGGACAATCCTACAGCTCATTTCAATGGGAAGTCCACTAAAAGATTCTAATAGAGGGTTGGTATGGGAGTTTTTTGCGGTCGTCATGCAAGATCAAAGGCCATGGACGAAGATTATGTGCAGTAGATAGCCAATGTAGTGGTAGATATTTCTAGCTCCCATGGGAGTTTTGTGTGGTCATCATGCAAGTTCAAATGCCATGGATAAACCTAAGATCAAACCCCAACGAACATATATCCCTTGAGTGTGTGTGGGAAGAAAGTGGTTGTGGCTTAGTGGTGGGAATGGGACATCACCCTGCAAACAATACACGTTCAAACCCCAACAAATATAGAGCCATTGAGTATGTGTTTGAACACCTAGAGTTGATTCTACTGTATTGTCAAAGTGACTTACTTTTTCAAATCTATCTTAGTCTATGCACAAGTTATTTCAGCATTCTTAGCACATTATACCATTTTTCAAACCAATGGTTAAAATCTTACCAAATATGAAGTTGGTATAAAATCCACCACTCTACTCATTTACAAATTATTTGTGTTGTAGGCATAGAATGAATACGTCACATACATTGTTCACTTTGTGGTCACCTCCATCAAATTCATGCATGGACATTGAGCATCATTGATAATCTACTCACTGTGGCACAACAAAGAAAAAGCACTAAGCAATGTAGCATTAATGGCGGCATATGCCATATGCACATCATGTATGTCTCTTTGTGTTTGTATTCAATGGTGCATATTTGTGCATACACTTCCATTAATGCTCTAAAACACAGCTTTGACAAACAATTAGCAACAAAGCATTAATGGTAGAGAATGCACATATGTATATGCACATAGACTCGATGGTGTAAAAGTAAACTCATTAATACATTGCATTGCTATGCTTATTGCTCACCCTTGCGAGTCTCACATCACTTCAACCACAACAAAATGTCGACACCTTGACGTAATTGCCACAAAATTAACATGTTAGCACCAGATGCGTTACCCATTGTTCATGGATAAGGGAGAAGCCTTGATTGCAATTTATGTTACATCAGTATATTTGATCATGTTGATAACTACAACAATGACCACATAGTTGCTCGTGTTTACGCAATAAAGTTCTTATGATGTTTAACAATAATTTAATTACATAAGGTCACAGGTAGTGTTGCCGCCTTTTA